>NW_019091355.1:2118919-2144716 GCF_001949145.1 Acanthaster planci | reverse complement strand
TTATTGTGTCATATAGAAGGCTTCATGGAATGGTAATAGCACCCTCTATAGTGGTCAGGATTTTACAGCGGAGCCTCTGATGCAACAAACACAATGGAAATTCCTCCTACCAGGATTGCCAGGAGAAACCAATCAATGTCATCAAGTTAGCTGTCAATTTTATTCCAGTGTTAACCCTGAGGTTGCCGGGTTATTTTGTACCATCTCACATCCGAGATCTTGGCCGTCCCAAGCCCAATCTTTTTCAACACTCGGCGTGCATGTAAAACACTCCTTATCAATACAGATGTGAAGTTTCGAATCAATCTGACATACAACTTATAGTAGCAGGCCTACATGATCATGGACGTAGGCCTATTGAAAGGTAGACCTGTAAACAGGGCCTAATGTATACTCCTGTCATAAACTGGGCCCTCTCCTGATTCATAGGGATTTCTTTTGAAAAACTTCATCCAGGATATCCGAGGGCATAACTAAACATCCACTTGAGTTTATGAGCTGAAATTGCACCGGTATATGCTCACTGCGTAGGGGGTAAACTATCCCCTAGGTTCCTAATTGCAGAAAACTCACCTTTTCCTTGTTTGGAGGAAAACATGTTACCTTTTTGTTGTCGTTTTTCCACTTGCACAAATTTGCCTCACTTGCACAAAATTGACGGCTTTTTTGTCACTATTGTGTCACGTCACAGAGTGCAAGGCGTGCTACAAATGATTTGCCGAAAGCCGTTTATGACTGGACAGGGAACCAGGCAAGGGTGTTGCGTATTAGCTGCACATCATCAGTATAGGACTACATGTATATGTGTACAGTAAATATTGTGGACATGTATGTTGCAATGTTAGAATTCTGGATATACTTATATGCCAAAGTTTGTCAAGCTGACAAGAAAGACAGAAATTTTGCCTTCTCATCTGTGGTAATTAATGATGCATCCAAGTGCCTGGCCTTCCCAAATTACAAGGCCAGGCATCTCATGAACATGTTAGTAAATTTACGTGAACAGTACGTACAATTTCAGAATTCTCAAAATACATGCACGTGTACATGCACTTCAATACAGCGGGTATGCTAAAGTGTGTCGAAACTAGTTTGGAAGATTTTTATTCATGCTGCGACCAGGTGCCTGCCTTCCAGAATTGACGAGACCAAGCTGATTTGGGATCAAGTTGACCTGAGACGGAGTTGACTCGGAGCGAGTTGATTCCAGACCAAGTTGTGACTTCACACTGACATGACTGATGAGTATACAGTGTGTATACATTGCCATGTTTCGCTGGACCATATCCGAATCTTTAAAAAGGCAATTCGCAGAGTCTAAGTTGCTCAGACTATTATTAACTGATCTGCATCACCCTAATGCAGTCGTGTCAAATATCATTTCAAAAATTCAAATATGCACAGCATGCGAAAGTGACTAAGTTGGGCTAATGTAGCTAGCACTCAGAAAAATTGATTTTTGACCTTGTTGGGCTTATATCATATGGGACGGCCTAGTATTACAGCTGCACGTGAGCACCTCATCACACCCAACAACTCGCTTGGGAGGGATAAACAATTTGCAAGATGTGTGCAAAGGAAGTGGGCATATATATAGGCCAACTGAAGTTACTCATGTCATTTTTGCAGAAATGGGCCATGCACATATGTACTGCAGGCAGTGAGTGTAGGCATGCCAAGAGTTGATCCTAGTCCTACTCCTAGGAGGATTAATCCCAACATGGTCTTTTCCTTTCTCCGTGGTCTCATTCTTACGTACATCAGGACTGAGACTACAATCATAAAACTATAAAGATGGAAAATTACAAAAAAACCACAGTACAATTCTGGTAACACCCCTGTGGGATTGCCAAGAAGCAAACTTTAATACTCACTCGTGAGGCCCTCCTAAGATGCTATCAGACCAAAATAAATATGGACTTTAACGGGACAGGACACTGATTATCAGCTGCTTATAAAAATAATTAATATCGAAAATAAAAAAATAACTAATAGTAATACAGGTATTAATAAACTTATTCCTCATTTAGTAGGATACATGTACATAGTACACTTCACTAATTACACAAAAATTCACAAATTACATACAATAAAATTCTAAAAACTCTAAAAACTTCCGCGTGTAAAATCTCAAGGTCAAATTAAGATGATCCAAAATCAACCCCCAAGGACGTGTACAAAACGACTTGCCTATGAATTTTATTCCTGTATAACTTAACTGTGGAATAACAAAAGCAAATTACATATACATGTACATTATTGTACTTACGTGTTGGCCTATAAAATAAGGCCTACTCCATGTCACCATGATATCACGTGACGTAGGTTGCCAGCAATTCCTCAGGGACTAATAATTTCTTACGTGTTGTCTTGATGATACATTTAAAATTGCGAAAACAAACGGGTCCGTGATTAAAGCGACTACCATGTGCTCAGTCCGACCACGGACCATTTACAACCCCGACCGTCACTCAACGAGCACATGTACTTCTGACGTGCCACCCCACCGCACACACGTGTTGTTTGCATATGGTGTGTCTGTCCGTAGTCGGTCCGCCATAGTACTCAGCAACGAATGCTCGGCAGAGCACCGATTTTATATGATATTCTGGACAACAGAGGGCGTGCTTTTTGGGGTACTCGCCGCATAGACGCGCCATGAGGCGCGCAAGTATTGCGCGTTGACGCGGAGCACGCTGAGTACGTGTAACTAATTTATTCCGGCATGATATGGTCTTTGCGTACACGCAGAAAGCGTGCAAGAACTCGCTTGTAACCGCCTGTCTTTCTTTCGCTGATTGGGGGTACACTTCAGCTCGCGGCAGATGGCATAACCTACCAATGGAACCTCCGTTGCTCTCTCTTGGTCAATTAAGCTCGAGGCCCATATTATTGGCGAACCATTTAAATGTTGAGAGCCAAAGCGGTACCCGCAACCACACTCCACCTAAGGCAATACCCGCGCGTATTTTTGCTTGAACAAGCTCCTCGTATCACATCATAAATATTTGTAGACGTTGAACTGGGCCTGATATTCTGTGCCCCAGCCTCGGGAAATATGCAACCTCAGTGTACCCAAACATTCCAATCGCCGTGTTCAAGCAAAATAATCACAACTTCATCCTCTCGTATCACGAATGCATGCCAAATTTCAAAGCAAATACCGCCATCCACACTGATTAATCGAGAGGCGGCCTCTCCACTCGAGTGGCACTTGAGATTTGATCTTCGAAACGGAGTGATCCCGACTTGAAAAAAAAAATTAATGTAGAAGTAGTGACAAGGTTTCACCGAGGCATTAGTGACAAGATAATGACTGTTGATAGATAACCTCGTGATCGTCATCCTCCATCTAAATTGTGAAGTTTAATAATCGAAGATACAAATGCCATTCTATCCAGCCACAGACTGACTACAAAAGGCAGATTCTTGGGACAATAAATAATGATACTTCCGTCTTTTCGTGGATTTGAGGTCTTGTCCAATTTAATTAAACACTGGGATCAAGACATAAATTAGGCGACATTTATAGATTCACTCAGTCTCAAATAATAGTTTTGTGTTCTTCAACGAGGTTACAAAAAAGGGCAACTGTGCTGTCACAACAGAAACTCCGAGAAACAAAATGCTTTCATTACATGTCTCATGCCGACCCACCGCAGAGTACATCAAAAAGCTCTTTCCAATCGACTTCCAGAACCCCATCAAGCTCCTTTGAAGGCAAACATTTCAACCCTTGAAAATCACTGTAGATACAACTCACAAAGGAACCATGGGCCTTGAGGCGTCAACCTGTCAGGCCCAAATCCAGGCTAAATAATCATACGCTGGGACTGGATACATGTACATCATCGATAATGTAATTAAACGTGATCTAATAATAGATCAGTTCTGCTACAAATTTTCGAAAAATAAGGGATTAAGTGGTATCGTCAAGTGTACAGAGGAATTGTTATTTTTAGTATCGAGCACACCGCGTTCATACGCAGTGCACGCTCTCCAATTCTCGTCGACGAAGTTGCCTTGGCAACCACGAATGCGTGACACAAACAACCGGAAATGCTCGCTTTTGGGACTTAATGCACTCAGAAATATAAAACAAACACTCGGAAATCGCCGTGTTTTGTTTTAGTGATCGGGCTGAGCCTGAAAGTTATTTTCGGGAGAATTCCAATTTCCCCTTTGGACTCTGTTATTCAATACACGTCAGAGATGGACCACGGTCCAACCAGCTTTCCCGATGACCGGCGAAAAAATTAGTCTTCAAATCTGAAGCCCATTATGTGACCTCGCATTGGTAACCGAACGAACACAAAGCTCTAGTATTGAACATTACCATCAGCCTGCTTTCCCCACAAAATGGGAAACAGCGTTCTTTTCTTCTTTTTTTTTGGTTTGGAATCTCCATCTGCGTAAAATAGACCCTCATGTTTGAAAACACATCACAAATCACAGGACACTTAACAAGGAATATAAATGTGTCATGTTTGCCAAGAGCAGGTTTATTCCAAGAGATCAGAGACATGCTCCATTTACAAACATGCGGGCTTTAAAATACATATTATGTACACTTGCGTTCAGGCCATTTCCAAATAAGACCTCTTAACCGACCTATCAACATTTTTTTTCAACAATCTGGTTTTTTTTTTGGTGTCATAAATTTCGGCCGAAGCATCAAAATACACACTCCACTTGACAGGCATGTAGGTGCTTATTCCAAAAGAGAAACCCAAGTTCTCACTGAAAGGAATAATACACGTTAATCCATTGCAGAGTTCTGTCCCTCTCAACAACTTTTACTTGTTGCTCCAAGCCATATATAATTCCCAAAGCCAGATGGACCTATTTGGTGTATTTTTCAGAAATTTACAAACAAAAGGAACTTTTGGTGTTTACGCTCTGAACCAACCAAACATTTGCTTGGCTAATAAAGAGCTGTACTCTTAGTCTGTGATTCCCCCGATGGGACGTCTGGCACCTTATACCCATGACGGTTTGTGGTGCCAAACTACACACCCTGACTATGGCATCTGACGGCAACTGTCCCTTACTGCTCTACAAGATTCAAGGTTGCAAACATCACATGAGAGCTGTTTTAATGCTCTCATAAAAACAATTATTACAACCATGTTCACTAGGGACAACTTGGTGAACAAAGCTATGAGAAGTATACACACACTCGATACTTGGTCTCACAACGAACAAAACCAGACTTACATTAGTCATTATACTGCCTTTGAATATTGGAACTGTACACAAACAGTCCAAGAAACAATTGGGCAGTTTGAGAATGTAATAGAGCAGAGTAAGAATTTTTCAGTCATGGAGTGGGACTCTTTAGCCGTGTGTTTTTCTATAGTGGGTGTTTGAGGTCAAGCAGACTGCATGCTCCAAAAAGAAGTTAGAGACGAGGAAGACAGTTGACTAGTTGCACAGCGCCCTATCATTGCAACACAGAAGTATATGAGATGCTTTTCAGATATCCAGAATGGATAGGTAACCAGAAGGTACGACTGGTAAAGATCTGAATAAATGAGAGACAGGAACAAAGACATAAGCAGATTGCTCATTAATTCTGGCTGACATAATGTCCATGATGAACTGGTCAGCCATGAACTTAAAGCTAAACCCACCTATTTGTGGACTTGCTCTTCCATGGGTCTCTTTACTGAGCATTGCTTGGGAAGTTGTTCAAGAACTGCCACTGTCCAGATTCTGTGACCTCCAACAACTCTTCTTGTTCAACTTTGATGCTCTCGCAGACATCATCAAACCTGCAGGGATGCAGCAGAAAAGGTCAGAGGGATCAATTTATTGGCCTTTCGAACATGACCTTGTTTTTGCCACATGCATCCCACTTCTGCCACCACTTCTTCATCTCAAAGCGACTACTGCCTCTAAGTTGTCACATCATTATCTCTGTCTTTGTTCTGCCCCTTATTTTTTAATACTTACTTGCTTCTTGTCACGGAGCTCTGGTTCATTAGCACGAGCGAGTCTTGCAGCGGTTTGCTTCCGAGGCTCTGCAAGGGTGTGGCTGAGCTGGAGCTGCTAACCGAGGATGACGAAGGCTGACGGCTGTAGTGTATGCTTGCCGTGCTCACCGGTGGAGAAACAGCATTATGCACTTTGTTAACCTGCGAGATGACAACACGGAGGGAAAAATGCACAAGTTAAAGGAGGCTGGAATCCGTGAACATGCAGAGGTTAACGTGTACTTAAATCTGATGACAAAGTGAATACTGTTGAAGCCAATGAGAGTAATCTGTTGAGTGCATGTAAACGTTTTAGGACTGGGGACTAGAGAACTTGGGGGAAAAACAATGCAACTACAGTACTGGACCGGAAGTAAACTAGATCCCAGTCTAAGAACAAGACTTACAGCGTGTTTAAGCAGCGTCCAGATATCCTTTTGCCTTTGGTGCTGGTGGGCGATCATCCGCTTCTCCAGGTTACTCATCTCGTCCACGCTGTTAGCGATTTGAGGAACCAGTCTTTCGGCCTCCACTTTGCACGATACCAATTTGCTACATTTGGAATCAAAAAGGAACAAGCATCAAATGGAGATCAGCTGTTCTGCAAAATAAAGGCTCACTGGAAATTTTACAGCTTCATGTTGTTACTGCATCCATTTTACTTGTGATACGCCAGCAAACTCACTTTAGGTGACCAAAGAGTTCCTTGGTCTGTTTATTTCTGTAGTTGATACTTTTGATGAGAAGGTTCTGCATCTTGGAGCTGTCTTGGAAGGTGCAACCTGCTTCACCACCTGCGACAGGAAACAAAGTGGAGAGATTAGGGGGAATGAAACCGTCAATTCACTCACTGATTGGAAGTGCCTTTGATGGTTGGATTTAACCACTGATCCAAGGGTAACACTGAGTACTTTGTGCAGACAGACTAAATACATGGAATGATCACAGTGTTAACCGTTACTTGAGTCCATGCTTCCTTTACAAAATGTTCGAAGATTTTAAGTTACTGGTGCTCTCGGACAGGTTCAAGGGTATCAACACACCATCCTCTGGGACTTAGAAACTTCAAAAAGTGAACTTGACAACTGCAGGAAGAGAGACAAAGAGGGATTTTTGAGCGTCCTTACTTTTACTTTGCTGCAGTTCACGATACAGCTTCTGGGCTGCTATATCACTACAGATGTAAAAAAGACAAGTGTGAACAATGTTAGAAAAAGCAGCTCTCGCCTAAGTTAGTTTGTAAAGCTCTCCTTTCAAACTGTTGTATAACGTGGGCCCAAACTGGGTTTAAGGATTCTGTATAAATGGTTACCTTGCAGGGAGGCAAAAGGTGACTATGGGTCTCTGGTGATATCACGCAGCTGCAATAGTGCGTTAAGGTAGAACAGCTGTAACACAAAATTCAACAGACTGAAGCCCCGCCCCATTGTTTTAACCAATCACAGCCATGATTTTTGTCCGGCATGCATGTGAAAAAGTCTGACATGTGTGGTTTGCCTGCGCATATAATGCACGTGGTTAGAACCTGTGATACAGCATTTGGAGAGCACACGTGCTAAGTACCCAAGTGCACGGTGGGCGGGGCTCACCGGATCAGTCTGCTGTGACGAAACTTAACAGAATGTCACAAGACACAAGAGCGACTCAGAGTTAAAAGTCTTCAAGTAAATCTTGTACAAAGTGAATCGATGGAAACCCTCAGCATGTTCCCACCTAAATTATATCTATCTCCTTCAGGATGCCAAACAGAGTGATATATCAAAACAAACAGCTCGGTATGCTCTTCTGAATGCAAACTAAAACAAAAGATTACCTGGAAAAAAAAATTGGCCTTCATCTCGTTTTGTGAGATCCGGTCACAATTCGAATAAATCACGCAACTTTTAGGCAAGAACTTTGCACAATGTCACAGTTAAGTCTTCCAACGTTTACTGAAGGCTTCCTGAGTATTTAATTAAATAACACTTGAATTGATCCGTGCATTAATGTTCATTAAACGTCCCAAGACACTCACACTTCTACGAGGCCTTCCACCTGCTTCTGCCTCGAAAATGGACTCTTCTGCAGCTCCACAATCTTAGTCTGCGTGATGTTGACCTGACCATTCAGGACGTACACTCTCCTCAACTGGAGATGAGAAAACCAAGCAAAAGAAAATTAAAGCTTCCCTGCTACTTTATACAAAATTTTCATCTTCTGCCCATTGGTTGATGTACACCAATCAAAAAAAACGTTAAGGGTCACTTTTTTCTTAATCAGTAAATTTTTTTTCCAAGCAATGAGTGGGGTCTAGTTCTTTCATTTTTTTTTTGTCTAGACCGTGTTCCCATTGGAATAAAAACTTCAAAAAAAGTTTCAAAACATCAAATGCACATTTTCAGCAATAAAATATCTCAGATAAAAAGTATATACAAAATAAGAAGTGGTCCTTAACTTTTTTGAGTAGTGTATTTGAGATGTTTTCAACTGATTAGTCCTTCCTTATTCATTAACAGGTTTTGTTTGTCTAATGACTGGCTCCGTGGAGGTCCTGAAACATCTCGGCAATGTAAAGCCCCGAAAGTTATTCCGTAACTAAAGAGGCTCACATGTTTTAATGTAGGACACACCTATAGGTCAAAATCTGTATGAACAGACTTACCGCATCGAAGTCTTCCACTATTTCTCTCTCAGCACTCTTCCAGCTGCGGAACATTTTCTCTGAGGCTGCAAGTTCAAGAAAAAATGCTATCTCTCACAAGAAGCTTTTAAAGATCATGTTCTGAATTTGCTCAAGTGCACAGAATACATCATCAATGCATGAAGAAGTTTTTAAATGTGCCACAAGTAACCACTTAAACAAAACGTTCAATTTCTTGATGGAAAGCCCTAATTTTGAAGGCAACTTTAATGACAAAACATAAATTCAATGAACTTGTGTAAAAATCTAAAAGAAAATCCGGAAATTTTTGGTTGAAAACTCCTGAAAATCACGGGCCCCTGTTTGAATCTACAGATCTCGAGGCAAGAACTTACTGATTCCAGTAGGGGACTGGACCGCGTAGGAATCGATGTCGAATTCTAGGCTGGAGCGGAACATGTCTTGCTTGGCTTCCAGCTTGTGCATTTGCCCCATCATGTCCTTGTGCAAGCCAGTCAGCTGATGGTTCAAGCGCATGATGCACAACCTGCCAGAGTTGGAATGAATTCGGGTCAACCATCCCGCTCGAATCACAATGTTTGCTGACTTGACTAACTTGAGTCTCGATGAGTATTACTAAAACTTGACTCCACCAGGTCACTGCATGCATGCTTGACCTGACTGGAGTCTGTTTGAGTCCAAGGACAACAGACATGGGGAAATGACTCTCCTCACGTCACAGCAAGCATCTTATTCAAATTCTTCGCGTCACAAATTCATTGACAACAAACAAAACAACCTCATAGTTTTCGACAACAAAGCATATTCTCATTATTCCCAACACTACATGGTAGAAAATGGTTTATTCTTTGTGGTAAAGTTGCTTTCCGAAGCCACTCATTTACGGAAATACGTGATGGTAAAGCAGTTACCTGTCCTAATAACTAAATCTATTATGCAAATCAGTTTGATAGACACTGTTGTTTCCGTATTAGCAAAACTGCAATCAGATGGCGTACATACAAGGACAAGGTCCAATTTGTAAAAGATGAATTCCACAGAACATTGGGGAAAAATCTGCAAACAGATGTATTTTTCGTCTGCTTATGTGCATCAGTCAAATTCATAAAAGCGACTTCAAGACTTCTCTAGATCAATGTAGGTCAATCTAATGATCTTACATTGAAGCCCTAGCACCCTCCAATAGCCTGGATGCCTCTCTGGCCTGCTGGCTGCAGAAGAAGACAGCCTGGCCCCAGCATTTCTTCCTGTCATTGTAGTTGAGCAGCGTCTTCGGTTCCTGGACTGTTAAAAACAATTGGAGTGATTCAACAGTGCAGCAATTCTGCTAGAAACAATTAGCATGGACGCCCATACTGCATGGATGCATTCACTTACTGATCATGTTGACTCGATCTGGTTTCGGTTTTGACGGCAAGGTCTCTGGAACGTTACCCCTGTGGAACAGGAACATCATGAAACCTGGCTGGTACTGTAAAGCAACAAACATTAAAAAAAATCCCATTTAAGTAAAGGCTGTTAACTCTTCAGAGCTCATTTGGAAAGAAAGCATTCCGTAAGTTTTCACTCATGAGGTAGTATTACCGATGTTTGTAGGAAGTGGCTGCAGTCACTGACTAGCAGCTACTGTTGGTGTCTATACTGTCCCTAGCCATAGCTACTCCATTTCGACACAGATTGAGAGGTTAAGCTTCCTGCAGCCGATTTCACGAAACGTGGTGTAACTTTGAACCATGCATAAGCCTTGCGAGACAAATTTATGCCATAGCTGTGTAATATACTCACATTTGATTTCACAAGAAGTTGCATAGCTGCACCATGTTTTAATAATATCAAATTTCTTGGACGAGGACAAAAATGGTTTTTACGATGGCTGTTCTTGTCCAATATAACAACAGTCATCAAACAGTCATTGAATCACCTCCGCCCGCCATTTTGAAAACGTTTTCATCTTTTCTTCGTTTTCTCACAGCCAAACCAATTTCTTATTTCTTTTCAACAAAGTGTTTGTCTCTCGTATAAGCCTTGTTAGGTTCAGCAATGATGAGGCATAACCAAACATGATAAGCTGGTCAAATTGATCATTTTTGCTTTGTTTGGCTTGAGTTATGCCACCTAAAATAACTGCGTAAGTTACGCAATAATTTGTCCCGTAAGTTGCAGACTTATGCAGTGTGTACGTTTTGTGAAATCGAATTTACTTTGCTGTGCAACTTATGCAGTAAAATGTTGCGTACGTGGAGTTAAGCCATTGCTAAAGTTTCGTGAAATTGGCTCCTGGTCTGAATAAAAATGAGATTGTCTCTGAGAGTCGTGGCTGCAGCCAGGTAAACATGTGGGCCCCTTTGGAAGCCAATAACAGTATTAAGTTATCCATGTCTCATCAGCACGTATGTTACTGCCCGTTATCAGAGTCAAGATGTTTGTACAAACCAGTGCGGCATACAGACTTCCGTACCAATCTTGCATCATTAACCTCTCCTACCGGTAGAGGGTTTGCATGGCTGCCATTTTGTAGGCCAGTGCTTTTGTTCCAGGGGTATATGCAAAGGAGGTTTTCTTGAGGAATAAAAGAACTGTACTGCAAGATAGCAGCTACGGTAAGTTCCTGCCTGATTCCAATGATTACCTTAAAAGATTTATGCAGAGGTTTTTGAACACCTTTAGAACTGAATATTCTTTCATTTTCAGCTCAATGCAGCTTTCTTTAAGCTTGTGAGATAAATTACCGTGAACAGGAATACTTGGTTTCATCACCCAAAATGCACAATACTTAGAAAAAATCAGCCGCTACCTCTCGGGTCATACCTACCTCTCCCTGGGTGTAATGGACAGCCAATTTGGTCGCATCCACCGATTGGCCGGTGGGCAGGAGGATGTCTTGCTCGCTGACTGGAACCCCAGTGTCCTTCTCCAGCTGTTTGTGTATACAGCTGATGGTGTCCACGTCACGAATGGCGTAGTTATACAGCGTGTCCGTGTTCATGTACAGCACGTTGACCACCTGCGTGGGTGTGAAACAGAGAAAGAGAAATTCTCTAATCGGTCACTTCAAGCACACATGAGGGCAGTGTTTGTTAGTCTGGAGCAGAGCTGTTTACAGAGAGTTGCTACATGAGCATCTCAATTGATGGAACCAAAACAGTGGATTGTGTCAGTGCACATGAACAATCAGCACACAATACCTGCATGCTGTACTGCACTCGTAACAAACAGCGATTTTGGTTTCAAAGTCTGACGCTGGCCCTCCTGTGTCTATATATAGATATACATCTCTGGTCTGGAGGCAACGCATTCATGCACGCTGCAGTTAGAAGCTGCTGGGTACCAGTTCACCTTTTAAATAGTTTTGAATGGAGAGCTGGAAGTTGGCTTTGTCTTGGTTTATTCTGGTCAACTGAAATATGCTGTACTGGCCCAAGTAACTGACCTGCCAGGCCTGTTACTAACGGAAGCCTCCCACAATGCAATGCAAAAACATTGTAGTTTGGTTTAGCAATGGTAGTCAAAAAAGCTGTTACATGTAAGGCACATTGACACAATGTAAAATACGTGAAATCAAAGCCAGAAATGTGTGGATATATGTTGCTTTCAAAAGTTCAACTTCATTTCGCAAATTTAATCTCTAATACCTCAGTTGGGGCACTTTGCGTAACCCAAGATGGTTCGTTTACTATACACGTATGAACTGGCAATGAGATCACTAGTGCACGTCTATGTCCACACCAGTCTGTGAGTGACTCACAGGCCCAAGGGGGCATAGGTGTGCACTAGTGACCAAATTTGGCTAGTCTATATATATGTTTATAACACACCTCAAATGGAAAACTATTCTATCAAGGTTTTAACTGTTTACATTCAACTTTTCACTCAATACCATTTCAAAAATTGCAAATATTGAACGGTTCATTTCAGTTTTCACAGACGTAGTCTAATTTTGAGTCGCTGTATACAACTAGGAAAATAATCTTCCAAGGGTTTTAACTGTTTCAATTCAATGTTTTGAAATGAGCCATGGCAACCTCCAGACAGCACAATAACCAGTCAAAAATTTTCAAGACTATTGCCTGACCGGGCACTAGTCTCTGGAATTGATGCGTGCGCAATGTCTAGGCGTCGAGTCAAGCTGACATCAAATTCATGTACAGGCACTAACTTGTATTAGTGAACCACACATTACCATATTTCAGCCAACCAGGATAAAGAACCAGGACGAGGTGTGTTATAGTATCACCTATTGCTCATTCTGGCTTAAATCTGTGACGACATCAAGGGTGAGTGTGAGGAAAGAAATCAGACGCGCTATTTCCGTGGGAAGCACTCACATGCATGGCTATCATCTTGTCCAGGAAGGCAAAGCACTGAGGCCGTTGCGTTGCCGGGTCCTTGCTTCCTCCCCGCTGGTCCGGCTCAAACTTCAGCATGGTCCGCAGCAGCATCTCAAAGCAATTCTGGTAGATCCTGCCAACAGCGTAATCAAAGGGCATTATCTGGAGTCCTGTTATCTGTTCCCTGCTCAAGTCTCACTTTCACGGAGACAGACACAGAGGCTTGCGTGAAAAGTAAATGTGACAGGTGCAAAGATGATATGTCTGCGTATGCTAGACACGCAGAAAAAATGCACGAACACCGAGAAGGTTATCACCGTAAGGTAAAACATATTCCATCTCATCTTTTCATACACAGTGCCTATAAAGAGATATAGGTCTCTCTGATGATATCACACTTCTTACTGATTGCCACGTGCACTGGCATTTTTACTTCAATTTTTGTGACGCGAATCGCGCTGCATCATATTTCGAACATGTTTGGATCAGTACGCAAGCTATTTTAGATAAGATTGCACACTGCGCGCGCACACACCTACTGGCGTTGTGTGCGCAGTTGCCACATTCCTACAAAGAAGGCGTCTGATGAGAGCGATGCATGGATGAGTTAAGCAACTAGGACTAAAAACCATTATCGTGGAGGAATCACACTCATGACTAGGTCATTTGTCTACATTTAATCTGCTCCGAGAGGAACAAAAGAGGGTGTGTTTTTCTGGTACTCATGAGGCATGCAAGTACATGCGCGCTTGACGTGGAGCACGCTGAGTACGCGTAACTAATTTACTCCGGCACGTATGGTCTTTGCTACATGCAGAACGCGTGCAAGAACCCGCTTGTAACCACCTGTCTTTCTTTTTGCCGATTGGGGTGCACTGAAGGTCGGGGCGGATAGTGTGAAGTGACTCATTAATGTACCTGCCCAACTCAAGTTGAACAATGCGCACTACATGCAGGTATGGAATCAACATTAATGGCATCTCACTGGATAAATATACACTGGCAATCACAAAATTACACACAATCACGTCATCTTCGCAGGATAAAAGCTAACAAAGTGCCCACTGCTTGTGAATTTGAAGCCTGTTTACTAAAATATCTTACTGTACTAAGTGGTTTGGAGTGAGCAGGTACTCTGTGAAGATTGGGGCACCTGAAACCAAAAGACAAAATACTGTTAAGAAAAAAAGCGTAAAAAAGTATTGAACATTACATTAAGTGTTTAAATGCATGCATATTTACGGGACCCATCTTCTTATTTTGGTTGTGAAATGTACTCAAAGCTATATCCAACTTTTTATGCAGTTTCAAATATGGGCAATTGTCATTCCATTCTTTCTGAATCCACAAAGCATCCTCCACCTTTACGCACACAATATTTAAAGTTTTGTCATACAACCCTTCTCCTACCGTCTTCATTGATGTAGGCACAGATTTCCATGTCGGTCTTCTGTTTCACTGTACCGTGCCTACGAAGAAACCAAATTGATCATAAATTGTTCAAGTACCACGTACGCAGCATGAAGACGAAGGTTGAAACTGCAGTCGGGTGTCAGACATTTTCTGACCACTGACATTGTTTGCCTGAATAAAAGTTGATGACACATTACACAACAGCTTAGCTGACCTTGACAGAGAGTAAACAAAAATAGATGATGTCTGAACACTCTTTATCTTTAATCTAACCCTCTGTTAACATTTACAAGGTCAACAAACCTTCAGTCTGTTACAATTTTCACTGCTTCCAAGGATACGACACGGATCACAGATTTATCCCTAATCCACTCAAAACTGTGAAAAAACTTACATCCAGTGTAAGACTACCTTAGAACCCTAGCACTGTATAAACGTTTTGTGAAACTGCCTGTACTTAAGTCCCATGTTGGATGAATAATTTAGTGTACCATTTAACCGGTGGCATGTGTGGTAGGAATGGCCGGCTACCGGTGATGCATTCAAACAACACTGTGCCCAGTGTCCAGTAGTCAACGGTTTGGTTGTACTTCTGTGAGGCAAAAAGTTCGGGTGCCTGGACAGGAAAAACGACAGTTCACTGGGATGGTAAGAAATAGACAAATTGTGGTCTGACTTTGACCACACTCAATCAACTACAATTCACTTGTTTTCTTGGTATTTTTGCTACATTTTTTTATTTTTACAAATCTTCCAAACTCCTCTGTTGTGCAGGAAACCAATGGTACATTCTTTGTACTTCAACTTGGACAAGGGATCAAGCCCCATAGGTAAATAGTGGCTGGGCTCTACCTTCCTCAAACCCGCAAAGTCTCCAAAGAACCTCCCAAAGAACTTAAAAGCATACGAAATTGCTGCCTGTAATTGTTGTCAGAGAGCACTCCTTAGGCCATTGGCTAACCCTGGAAATTGACATCTAGATGAGGAATCATCTTCATATACAGAATACTCCTCAATCCTGTAAATTGCAGGGACATTTTTTCAAAGGGCTACACACTCTAATTGTAAACGTTAGCCTGTCCATTGAGTTGACTGCTCTATCCAGCGACAGCAACAAATAACTGACCACAGTTAGATTTGTAAGCCGCATTTAGCGGAAGTGGGGTTAATGCAGAATTTTTTTCAGCAACATACCAGATATTGGAGGGTTCCAACAAAGGTACTCGCTACGCTGCCTTGGTCCAGGTCTTTGGCATAGCCCAAGTCGGTCAACTTGTAGATAAACTGAACAGAGCATGTAAAGAGAATTGATTTCAAAATTTTAAGTTCACAGGCTTTCTCAACACAACAGTGAGTCTTAAAACTGCAGTCAACAATGGTTATTTCTATCCGATCTAGTTATCTATTGACTTTTCTGTGAGGCAATAACTTATTCTGGGTTCATTCACTGATCTTTTTACAACACGGTGTTTGTGTTTTGTTCACTGTTACAACTATCCTTTGGCCCAATTTGGGTGCCCTGTTTCAGAAGAGAAAGAAGCAAAGACTAGCTCCGTCAGCACCTGTCCATTTTCATTCTCCTGTATGACGATGTTCTCAGGTTTCAAGTCTCGGTGAATGATGCGCTTGGAATGTAGGTACTCCACACCGTCAAAGACGTGCTTGGCTATTTGAAGCACCTGCTCTTGTTTCAAGCCGCAGCAATTCTCGGGTCGGCAGAGGACCTGCACAGCAGAGGAACACAAAAGCCTCAAGACAACTTCACCTGAACGAAATATATACATGACCATTGACTCACAATGGCATATTTTGCTGGAAACCCTCTTCGATTCTCCAAACTCTTTATGGGCTTGACCTTGTTCAATTTTGCAATCTTCTCCAAAACTACTATATGGGTTCTGAAGGAGGAACAGAGAAATGCAGCATGTAAGTTCACTGGTGCTTCAACAAATTCTTGTTAATCTTCTGTGCATCAAGCATTCGACATACCATGTAGGTCTACTTGAGATTGGAGCTCAATGTTTAGATACACCTGTCTATCTTTACCTCCACACAGCTACTGATTTGTTCCTGAATGATAGCCCAGTTAAGGCAAAGTGTCTTGCCTCAAATCAGTAGCTGTGTCCACACAGCTACTGATTTGTTCCTGAATGATAGCCCAGTTAAGGCAAAGTGTCTTGCCTATGGACACATGCAACATATGCCCATAATGTAAAAATGCTAACTTTGTTTCAGATATACTGTTAATAGTCTTGCAGTTGCCTTATCCAGACATATGATGTTCCAGTAACCTAAACAAAGTGACTGAACAGCAAAAAAACCTTCCGCAAGTCTCCCCTCCGGCAGTACTCCATGCCCAATAGGGGGAGCTCCCCGTCTCCAAGCTGCAGTTCCGCAGGCACCTCTTTAGCCTCCACAATGTGCTGGTGCTTCAGCCGCTTCATGATGTCGATCTCCATGACCCATCGCTTCTTGTTCTTGGCGTCCAAGGTGACCCGGCACTGCTTTAAGGCCAGTTCCTCTTTGGAGTCCTACACAGACAGCAAGACGAGACTTGTGTCACGAGTGTTTGTACTGCATTCTCCATCTTAGGCCATTGCTTGTCTCAATGAGGCTTTCTTGGTAAAATGGTTATCGTGTGCATGCACGGCAGAAATGTGGGTTCAAACCCTAACAGATTTACTGGTGTTTGTACTCTTGGGCAAGATACTTTACTAAAACTGCTGGCATGAAGTGGTTGCAATGTACACTGGGTAGTAATGCGACTTTCTGCAGATCTAGCACTGACAGATGTAATTGATACTGAAGGCCCTTCCCGAAGATTTACACATCCTGCTGCAACTAACTATAACATCAATGAGGATTAAGGTTAGGCTGTGTCAGACTTGCCTGGCTGAGGCTTAAAATTATGCATGAAATTATGGTAGTGGCCACAGCCAATTCCCATAGACCCATGTGTAATTTCAAGCCTAAGCCAGCTGATTTGGATGCGCCCTTAGTTAAAATCACTTGAAAGGCTGGCGGGTTTGAAGTGTGGAGAAGCTTAGTTCGTACAAGAGTTCCATATGATTTGGAAGTAGCCACATTCAACTTACTTGGCTATGGCTCCCTATGAGTTATGATCCTATAGAAGAAATGTAGCCAAACTGTTCCGACAGTACAGTTGTCAGATGAAGATGTTGGGCTGTGCTTACCTTATGCTGCCATAAGACGACTGTACCAAAGCCCCCTTGTCCAAGGGTTCCCTTAGACTGCCAACTGCCAATCTCTTTCACGGCAGTCGCCATTATAAATCTGCCAACAGAGCAATAACACCACAGCAAGAATGAGAACTGTCATTGTTTTTCAGGCAATAAAACAAACCCTAAATAGCGGGGAGTTCTTTCTGGAATTTGTGTACATTTCATAAGTTTTCGGCCCGAGACAATGACTGTGGGTGCCACTGAAATCTCCTTAGCTTGCCTTTGATTGTTTACATAAACTTTGAGAAGCCAACAGACATGACAGATGGTTATAGAGGGATCTTGTTGAGTCTTTACCAACATTTTTGGCACCTTTTGACATGTTTGGGGGCTCGGTACATCAGCAAAACTGCCCTCAAAACCAGGCTTTTTACTGGGGCGCTCGAAGCACCTGCAGTCATGGTATTAGGCCTATTACTAAATCTGTGTCAAAAATCATAAAAAAGAATACAGTCAGTGTCCAAGTGTTCAGCCATTTGCTTTTTCTTTCTAATTCTAGAATTGTTTCAAAAACGAAAAGTTGGAGATTTCATGCAGAATCAACCAACATGGCCAATCACCACATTGGGGGCCAAACCACAATCTAGCAACATCCCTTGTTTCTGCTTATGTCGCTTGTTTAAGCTGCAATGATGTCATTATTATCACATCACGTGATAATGATGTCATTTTCCTGCAAGATTTTGGGCAAATAAAAGAGATTTGAAACGCCAGCAGCCAACATGGCCGCTGTTGCCATGACATGTACATTTTGTACAAAATTGGCAAAATTATTTCCAATCGCTATTTGAAAATCACCATGGTAAACATAAAATTTGCCACGGTTAATCGATGGAGATTTTTAATGGCAATTTATATACATAAAATAAACTTCAGCAAAGCTTTTTTTTTTAGCAAAACCATTTTCATCTGCAGATTGAACTCAAATACCCAACGAATTCAACACCTCCACTGCACGATTCCACTGAAAAATCTTCTCGATCTGCTTTCAGAGATAAGAAATGAAGGGAAGTTTCCTTTTGATCTCAGGTAGCATGTTTCCTGTAAATTTGATTTATCAGAGCAATTTGTATTGACGTTTTAGGCCAATAAAGAGATCGATGCAAACCATGATCTAAAAATAATTCAAAATTACGTCATCATCGCATAAACGAGTGGCATATGCATAGTTTACATGGTCTAGCATCGCAGCTAGATTGTGGTTTGGTCCCCGACCTGATCACACATCACACAGACATGACAGACAAGACTGACTGGGCAATCTGGCCATCAACTGATTAAAATATTGGCAAAAATATAACACAGTCAGTGCTCTTAATTTATCTTATTGCCAAACTTTCGCTGACTAGGTACCTTCTTCAGGGCAAGCAGATTCAGTTCTAAATCAGAACTAAATCAAGCAGTCATGGCAATTCCAAGTAGAACTTGGTTTTTCAAAGTTTCTGTTAGTGTTCTTACACAAATTCAGAACTGAATCTGCTTGCCCTGACAAAAGTACCCACTTACCGAAAGCTCGGCAATAAGATAAATTAGCACTGACTGTATTTATTTTTGCCACTATTCTGATCAGGGTGCTATCTGGCTATGCAGCCCTTTCTATTCCATCAACTGATCAATGCAGATTAGCCATGTTAGCCACGCCCAACAAATGAATGATATTTGTCGTAAAAGCTGTGCAACTTATGCACGTCAAGCCTACCTGAAGACTTCAGTTGAACCACACCTTCACCTAACTTGTAAGCTGGCAAACAAGATGAGCTGAAGACCATACAAATTTAGCCCACAATAATTTATCAGTGAAAATTCGAGAGCAGTAATCAGTGATAATCACGCCATTTTGCCACATCTGATTCATTACAGCATCGACACATTGATGTAGAATTCAGTTTCTTGTTTTGATCAAATTTTGTTCAATAGGAGTTAATTCAGCAACGTTTATTTCACCGGTTCAGGTTCTCGTTGTGCTAACCAAATCGTTCAATCATGGCAATTTCCAAGTAGAACCTGGTTTTTCCAAGTTTCCGTTGGTGTCCTCACACAAGCTAGCTATTCATCTTCACGTCACTCTGCAACTGCAGGGACCAGCGAATATTTTGCGGAAGTCACCGCACTCTTCACACGCACCAGTTTACATTACGTCATTCTAAAAATAGATTGTTGTTTATCCGTCTTTAGGCATTGTCATTTATGAAAGAATTTAATCAAAGAAAAAAAGCCTATCAAAAAAACTAAAGGAAAAAATTACGAATATTAAAGACCCAAATAGAATGTTTTGATAAACTTAATAAAAATTATAAGAAAAAATTATTATAAAAATGTAATTTATTTTAAATATCTATGTTTTGTCGTTTTCAAGATGGCAGCGCCCATGACGAAGCAGTGTGAACGTACACGTTGGAGCAACTTAAGTTTATAATTTTGTTTGTAGTCGTAATTTTCTGGTAAAGACGTAATGATTTTTATAATAATGAATACTTTCTGTTGTTCCTGTTGACAGAGTTATGGTAAATTTTGGAGGTAGTTCTCTCCGAACATGCCGAAGTGTTATTCTTCGTCTACGTAATGTTGTAGGCCTACGTCTACACTTTTTGCCTGTGCCTGCGCCTACATCATGTTGTGCATGTTACTGGCTGACACCTGCGTCATTGACGTTGGCTCCTCATGTACGTTCCAATGCTGTCAAAGCCGTGCATCCTTCATGCCCTATTTGTATTTCAACATGTTCAAGACAGAGCCTCATCACTGCTGATGTGCAGAAAACCCAGTTAGGCCTAAGGCATGTAAGGCATTTGTCGCAGTACGTGCAAGGTGTCAGGCACCTACAAAAACTCAAGGAAAATGAAGATTTTTGCCGAGGGTCATGGACTGAGGGAAAGTTTGCAGTATTGTACGATCTTAGGCCTCTTCTTGTGCCTACAGGAGAGAGAAAACCATGGAGAATAGCCTGGAAAAGTGCAAAAGGTAAGTAGATTGAGAGGTTCAGCAATTGCTATATTGCTAACATAAAACACAGGTATGACAAGCTTTTCTTTTCCTACAATTTTGCCAACCAGGTGTATTAAAAGTTAAGAATAGAACTATTTTACTAGCTTACAGTTGATGCTTTCAAACTTGAAATACTGGTACCAACCTGTATGAATTGATAAATTGTATTGTTATAGTAAGACATTTTTGTTAAGCTTTTTTCCCTTGAGTTGAGAGTTTGTTGACTCAGACTTAATACTAAGTCTCAGAATGTTAAATTACCGTTTCTCTGTTTTGTTTTCAGATCTTTCTGAATTTCTCAAAGAAGATTTCCACACAGAGGAATCAGTAGTTCTGAACTGCAACATTTTGGACCCACGTGGCCCACCCAAGTTTGCTGTCAACATTTTGCCCAAGTCAGAGCCAGACCACCGGGAGAAAATTGAGAGAGGACTTGGTGCTTCGGCTGTCAGTGGCAGAAAAGCCTTTTTTGTAATTTCCAAGACCGATGCAAGAATCCTGGCCCAGGTGTGCCATGCTTTTAGCTTATTCTCTGCCCCAACCCTCTCAGACCCATCAAATCCACTCTGAGGTTGGCCAGGATTTCATTTCCAGGATTAAGAATGGTAGAGCCCAGCCGCTGTTAGTTATTAAACTGACCAGGTGCCCATTGGAGGATTTGAGTACAAGAAGCGCATGCATGTCATAGCTTTTTTGCACTTTGGTAGATTTTGGAAGAGTGAATTTATGAGATTTTTTTACTATACATGTAAGTATAAACCAAAGCGTTGTCCCCATAAAGTTCTATCGTTTTCCTCGAAGCTTTTATTAGACTTATGATTTCAACAACAAAATTGTCCAACATAGATATTTAAAGTTTCTACGAAGTAAGCCAAACAAAACTGATGTTTATGTATCAATGTTTTGAATGATAATCTCCACAGTGTATTCCTCTTCTACAATGGCACCTCAGGAGCCGGTTTTGTTCCAACTGTGGTGAGCTGACAGCTAAAGATCCATCTGGATCAAAGAGGACTTGCCCAAAATGCAGCACCATTCACTATCCAGTTGTAAGTGTCTAGTCAGGGGCGGGAACATAAATCTGAACGCTTGAAAGTGGGTGAAAAGTTGAAACAAAAGGCAGTGGAATGAGGCATTAACTGATCAATCTTTCATTTCACGGCATTTTGGCAGGCATCACCCCCTTACTTTCAAAACACTTCCGCACAGCATCACAATTTTTTGGAGATTAACATTTATGCATAAATAGCCCCTCGCTTCTGACCAAAGGCAGCACTTTAAACTGGTTGGTTCATTTCGTTTGTGTAGCTCAGTCCAGTTGCTATCGTGCTCGTGACCAACGGCAACAGCTGCCTTGTGGTGCGACAGCCGCGTTTTATGGCAGGCATGTACAGTGCCATTTCCGGATTCCTCGAGCCAGGTAAAAAGCAAGCTGTTGCAAAAGAATTACCAGAACATTCACGGGTGACTCCGCAGTCTTGATAGCTAAAGCATGAACAGCCACTTGCATGCCCCCTGAGTATGTAGGCTCCGTGTATTGGAACAGGTCTCTTCTGTCCGACTGAGTCAACACTTGAATTTCATCAACAATATGCACCCGACACCTTATGCGCCCATTTACATTACCGTAATCATACGCACATCGGCACCATAGTTGTAGACTATACACATGTGTTGGTGAAATTTTATTTTCTAGGGAAAAGGTTGGACCAGGTTGTAGGAACTTTTGTGTTCCAGTAAACATCCCTAGGGCATGAGTATAATCCCAACAACTGCAGATCACAAATTTGTTAACTTCCATTTGAGCACACTGAGCCAGCACCAGCTCTGTAGACGCTTTGTAACTTCCCATGCCACCTGCGGATATCATGAGAGTGAACGTCTGTAATTTGTCCTTGTCAGGAGAGTCTTTGGAATCTGCCGTCAGACGAGAGGTGGCCGAGGAGGTGGGCCTCGAGGTGGAGGAGGTCAAATTCTACTCGTCCCAGTCCTGGGCCTTCCCCCTCAGCTCTCTCATGCTGGGATGTCATGCTTCCCTTAAGCCGGGAACCAGCGACAAGGTGAGGCAGTCCGTGGTGGGGTTGTATTGTCAAGACTTCTGTCTCGAGTCTGACTTTGGGTCAGCATCAACGGTACAATTTTGTATGAACAAAGCAGTGACCGAGTTTTGCACTTACTTCGTCACCAAAAAGTGCACTCTGCTGTTGCTATAACAGACTATGTTTAACTTTAACTGCTGCCAGAAATATTACATGTATCTATAGGAAATACATGAAGCTGCAAGCTTGTGCTTTCATAGGAAAAAGGATTGTTTTCAGCCATAGCCAATTCAATTGGACAAGCCATTAGCTTCTCTTTTTGTATTGGCAATTACCATGTAATACAAGGAATAAAACAGGACTCAGGAAATACACAATGTTTATAGAAATCATCAAAGTGGAACGTAAATGTGTTCTTTGGTCCTTTCAAAGGTTTCCCTCGACGAGGCAGAGCTTGAAGACTCAAGATGGCTTCATCGGGAGGAGGTGCTCACAATCATGGAGAGAGGGAGCCCCAAGGGAAGCAGCATATGGCTGCCACCTGCAATGGCGATTGCTCACCACCTTCTCAAAAGCTGGGCTCTGGAAAAGAATTGAGATGGCAGATAATCCAACATCTTGCTGTTGTAGGAAGACATCATTACTTTCTCTTAATCACTGTCAAGGGAATATCACAGACATGTCTAAACTTCACACATCAATGTATCCATCCATGTGAATCCGCCTAGGGCTGAAGTACCCCCTCATTGGTTGAAAAAGAGCGATGTTTTTCAGCAGTGCATGCCTTTCATAATTTTTTTTTTGAACTAGCGAAGTGCAGTTCCTAGGAAAGGTACATCCTCTCTTGGTCATGCCCGGGGCTCATAATGTTTAGACTTCATCCTGCTCAAAGCAGATTCATGCATTTGCTTCCCATGCCCAATTTGGTAGGAGAGAATGCTGTGAAGCTACTAAACAATTCGTCACAAAACGTGGAGCAGTCTCCACCCAAAAAAATTCAGAAATACACCACAGGTTTTGCTTTAAAAGTCTTTTTTGTAACATTTATTGTTGTCACTCCTGAGATTCGTCCCAAGTATTACGACTGCTAGATGGTTACCATGGCTACCACCGCCTTATGACTACAAAAAGGAACAATGTTGAAAAACCCATGCTGTTGGACAAAAGTGTTTAGACATTACCCAACACTTCAGGTGCTTTATAGTCCCAAAAGTTGGACATCAATCGTCCTTCAAACTTACTCTTCCCTTATCATTTTCTTAGAAAAAAATGGATACGCCACAGAAGGCAAACGGTGTCTTTCTGTCAAATTTACATTTTAATCTTTACACATTAAAAAATCACACCGTTCACATCCCCACCCAAGCAAACTGTGACGTCAGTGGCAACCTCAAATACCGACTTATCAAAACTGTACAGCTATCAATGTTAAAGCTGACCCGCTCTACGAAGAGGAATTTTGTAGGCAATTCTGCCCTGATTGTGTGAGTCGGAGAAATCCGCCCCAGTCAACCTCCCGGGGCGAAATGGGGAAGGCAGGCACAGCCTCGGCCAGCTCCATTTTGCCTCAAGGGGTTGACTGGTTCTAACCTCACGAGAGGGGCAGCTGAAAAAAAAAATCTATTCACATCGTTAATTTTTTAGTGCATTTTGACTACTCCCAAAAAGAACCTAATACTACTAGGATTTGGCTTTGGAGGAGGGGGAGGATATGTAGACAATTTCAGGGGTAAATTTCAACTACAGTAAGCACAGTGATGGAACCTACCTGACACAGGATTTTCCTACTAACAAGCCTGATCGAATTTGTACACTTTTTTCAACAAATAATAAATAAAACTAGGGAGAATAATGCTTGGTATTCAACTTGTCTACAGGAACCTAATTAGTTACTTGTTTGGAAATCTACAACTGTGTAAGCTGCCTCTCTCGTTTGGTTCAAATGAGGAATTTGTGCAGAAATGACACATCATATTTACAAGTGCATTGGACTTCTCTCTCTCTCCAACCAAACTGGACAGAATTTACAGATCCAAATATTGTTTTTGGTTTTTTTTTCCAGAACAGCATGGGTAGTTGTTCGGGAATTCACAAGGCGTTGGCAGTGTTGTAGTTTATTCATTAGATTAACCTTAATATTTCAAACGTTATCTTGTACAGAAAAGAGACAGGTAACCAAAAGAAATGAGCTATGTCATTAACCATCAAAGCAAATTGAGCAACATCAACTTTTACCTCACCATGGCGATTAAGATTTGAAAAAAAAAAAGATGTAAAACACTTTTTCTCACTGCAAGGAAAAAACCTAAGATTGATTCACCTGACACAAAGAAGTGTTTAGGTACAACCAGGCTGTACACAACAAATAAATTTCTAATGGTGTCACCCCCGCAAAATGGAACATGCCTAATCTTTCATTGTATCTGGACTGTTCCACTGTCCACCATAGGAGTGTGAATCTAACAAAGGCTACCACTGCTATACAGGCCTACATTTATTTGCTACATCAAACACACAAAAGTTTATAAATAAAAAAAAAATTAAAACTTCCTGTCCCACGAACAGCAAGACAGAAAACGCACACTCATTTCCCTTCAGTTAAATCAGAGACTTTTTGGGACTGGATTATTCATGTCGAAACCAAAAAGAGACTTTTCATTCTGTGGGAAAGCATACAGAAGCTAGTTGGCCAATCCAATATCTACATGTAATGTACACAGGCCAGGAAAGTCTACAAAAATTCCATCCTTCCCAAGTCAAGATAATTTTTGTTTCTTTGTTCAACAGAGCTCTTTCTATCCAACCACATGCAATCTTGGTCTTCATTCCAGGTGATAATTACTCCTCACTTAGTGCCCAGTCAGCACAGTGTACATTAAAAAACCCAGAGAACATAAAACTGCTGAGATGAAGACTGATTCAATCAAGGCGATCCAAGAGATTAAAAGTAAAAGATTTGGACCCCGCTAGTCCAGATTTACAACTGGTAATTATGACGAGAAGATGGGCTCTATGCATTTCTGTTTATTAGCAATAGAGGGATCCCAATACGACGCTTTTAACGTCGATCTGCGCACTTCCGCGTTTGAAAACGAGGCTGTATGTGTCAGCTTCAATTCTTAATAGGATCAGATGATTGAAAGTAAGGAGTTAAGACACAAAATACATAAAGGT
>NW_019091355.1:2107709-2118854 GCF_001949145.1 Acanthaster planci | reverse complement strand
CCTCAATTGACCGTGAACTAACGTACCTGCGATGGTCATGTATCTTGTGTAGTGGGCGTGGTTTAAACTGAAGTGGCGTCACACTTACGAACCGGATACTCCATGTACTGTGTGGACGCACGCACGACGAAGTTCAACACAGAGAGCCTTGGTTTCGATGCAGATATGCGCAGACGGTGCTAATGTGAGATCCCTCTATTCCAAATAAACCTATATTCAGCAAGTTTGAAGTTCTCATGTCTGTTACCTAAAAAAAGGCCAAATTCCAAGCACAATTATGAAATATACTTTACCATATTTACTTGTAACGGGTCTTGTCTGTTTTCAGTGGCAAGAAATACTTCTGGTTATGTCCACCTCCAAATGAAATGTGCCAAATGCTGACCGTCAGTAACTTGTAACTATCTATGACCAGTTAGTCAGCAAAACAATGAGCTACACAATTCCGAACTTGGAATCCTGCAGAAACTAAGGGATTAAAAACTATTTTAGCCACTTTGTGTTAGCACACGCAGCATATGCACTTGGTCCCTTACACAAAACTACAGACAACAGGGTTGTAATGAGCCAATTTCAAGACATAAAAAAAGAAGAAACCACTGAACAAAACCGCTCAGTCTCAATTTAGGCTACATCATTAATTACATAAAGAATTCATACTTTTTCATAATTTTCGCTCCAATTACTGTGTACAGTCATTTATAAAAGCTGGTGTTCTCACTGACTCTGAAATTCTTATAAAGACGCCCCAAATTCTGGGCGCAATTATTCTGTCGAGAAAATAATAGAGAAATTCCACATGATATGTTTTCATACAAAAGCAATCAATCAATTGAAAGGAACAAAAATCTGTACTTCCAAAATTTGGCTTTGCCGAGAAATTTATCACTTTTAAACATCGGGGCTCAAAAAACGAATTTGAGCACCATCCACGTAAAGAAGAAAAACAAAACAGATGAAAATTCTTTTGGAAAAAAATCACTTCAAAAGTGGGAAACATTGCATTCATACGTTATATTCATAATTTAAAAACTTGATATTACGGGACATGGCTGTCCTGCTCTGCCAAGTGAACTGAAAGGTTCCATCTAAAAGGTTCTCCCCAAACAATTCAGGTTTCAACAATCAATTTGCAAATCAGCGGTATTAATTTCACAGCGGTGTTTTGTACACTATTCTATGACACATTTGCATTCCTGAAAATGGAGAAGATGGTCGGACTGACACTCGTCTACCCTCACATTTTCAGTGGGTGAAGTGAACAACCAGCTGAGACCAGATTTTCAATTCAGAGGTTGGAGATGGAACAGGTCAACATTTGAAGAAAAAAACCCAAAACAAACACACCAATTTGAACAAATGGATGCACGTAACACAACTCGAACATTACTGACAAAACTTGACACTTGAGGATACATCAATGGCACCAACTGAAGGACACAACAAACCCCTTCATTACCCAGAAAAAAAAAAGTTTGCAACAGAAACCCTCTTGATGCCAATCCCAAGTATTGCAAACAACAATAATCACAACTAGTCAAGAAAACCCCTACAGAGAGTACTGATTCACCAATAAGTGTACCTAGACGGAATGCTAAACAGATAAAACACAACACAATGTACAGACAAAAAAATGTTATCAGTTTCAACAATTTCAAAACACCACACCCTTAACAATTGAGAAGAAACGAGAGAATCAAAGTTATTGAGGAAATATGCCGAGTGTTGGATGATTTGGCAGGGCTCTGTAGAACAGAGATCTAAAGCTCCATCCACACAGGCTTGATCTTTTGGTCTCTTTGCACTGTGGCCCCAGGCTCGATAATTGATTACAGGAGCAAGTCAGTTTCAAGGCATCAACATGTCGAATACAGCAGCACAGCAACGAATATAATCGCAGAAAAAGCCACGACGACGATCAGGAAAAGATATGCTTGAGGCTGGTGTTTGCAGGAATTGGCTGGGATAGAGGTGGGCACGGTTTGGTGAGGGCGTCGGAAGAATCTGTATAAACATCGGCTTTTGTTCCCTTTTTCTCTCTGGGAAAAAAAATCATCGGAAAGCGTGACTTGAGGAGACTAAAGAGAGGCCACTGACATCGTGAATCCCCCAATTTGTCTGTGTTGGAATTGGAATGGATACCATCTAACGGGACTCAGAACAATCAGCACCAAGAGCTTGCCGTGGAGTAGCTTTAGGCCATGTCTGAAATGGGCTTCCAGAGCTATGGCTAGGTCTACTGTCTGCGCTTCTTCGTGTATTTCAAATGGGAGTGAAGACCAGGGCGGTTTTCCAATACTCAACTTGGGCTCCGTCTCAGGCTTCATTTGTCTTTTTACTAGCTGACTTTGAAACTGTAAGTGCAGTAATCAGTCTAATAATGCCACAGAACATCAAACAAGATCCAAGAAAGCCAAGAATGACAGTAATCCAATGTAATTTAAACGCTTCAGGCCCACAATCGGGAATTGGTTTTGGGGACGAAGCCTGAGACGGACACGAAGTCGAGTATTGGAAAACGGCCCTAGCTCTAGACAACAGATTCAGCTGCAGACTTACTGCTTGAAATTTGCAGTGACGGAGTGAAATCAGTGCCTGGTACCAGAGCTTAATGGGACTGATATTTCCAGGTTTTTACGAACCCAAGTCTTGCTACATGAGAGCCCCGTTGAGCCATGCAACACTCAGCATATTGTCGACACTGAGTTCGCTACTACGTGTATCTCAAGATGAAGAATAAGAGACCAGAGAAAAATGAGAGTTATGTTTGAAGTCAACAGCTCTGAAGGCATTACCTTGGCAATGCCCGGCCCGAATTCAACATTAAAATATTCTCATTCATTAAAGTTTCTGTTTTTCCTTTAGTATTTTTTTTTTTTTTTACATGCCTGTACAAGTACAAATCAGATTACACCTAAAAAGTCATAACGGTTGATGACGGAGGCAGGGTCGCCGGGGCCTTCTGAAAAATACGGTGCCGGCGACGGGGGAAAAAATATATTCACATTGCCCCTCGCTCATGACGCCCTTGTGCTACCGCCTGACGATGCTGAAACTGCCACTGGTGCTGGTGTTGGGGGCGGAGCTTCCTGGGGGGAGGTAAGGCATCTCAAACTCCGTCAGCAACGAGAAGTGGTCTGAAGGGACACTGGCGTGCGGACAGCCGACAATCTTTGACTGGAAGAGGAAGAGAAGAGGAAAGGACCAAAAATGGTCAGGAAACTAGTCGCACAATTGGATATGACGTTGTCGACATTTCAAGCTATTTTTCCTCACTTCAAAATCAGTTGTAATCCTCAACAAGGCTTACTGACCATGGTGGCTCTACTTTCTCATTCCATGTTTTTCTAATCATGACCTAAAGGATTCATTTATTCAAGGCGTATACAGTGCAATATGACAACCATCAAATTCCCCGCTCATTTTTTGCTAGGACCTTCTGGAATCTTCCATGATCTTCCAATGGCACTTTCTTACTTATAGAAGAAAGAGGGCTTGGGGATCTACGTTCCTCGATGAAATCTCTGGATTCTGAAGTTTCACGATGCAAATTCACGATTCAGCATTAGAACTGGTTTCAGTAACGATTCAATTAATAATGCTGTGTGATGTGGGAGGGTGACGTGACCTATGCATTAGCATTGGTTTCAGTTACGGTTCAACTGGTAAGTTGGTAAAAGCCTCGTGATACCTGGTCTAACCACTCCTGCTCCACGGGCCCTAACACGCCCAGCGTGGACATGAAGTTGCTGGAGGTGAAAATGTAATCGATGACACCCTTGAACTCGTAGGTGTAGTTGGTGTACTGCATGGGCTGGTTGTGGTAGGCCCGGCGGAGCGAGAAGGGATGGGTGATGTGACCGTTGGACTCTGTGCTGCTGGAGAAGTTGCGCAGAACCTTGTAGTGGATGTCCTTGAAGTCCTCATGGTGGACTGAGACCTTGCCGTTCTCCAAGTACTCCAGGACACCTGTGGAGGCACAGGGGGAAAATATGAAGCACGAGATTTGCAAAAACAGATTACCAGCCAAACTTGTGGCCGGAACTATCCTGCTAAGCAAGATTTGCAACTTAGCTGAAGTATGAAGCTGGGAAAGGTCAGGAGTTGATTCTTTAAACGTGCTCACTTCAGAAATTTGCTAAGCAGAGAAATAATTTGCTTGGCAAAACTGAAGTCAAAGTAGTACTCGATGTGTCCCCTCTCAGCTAAGTTTTGCTAACAAACAGAACAGGCTAACTAATCACACATTTGCTGAAAAATAATTTCTGATTTGTTGCAACTACTAGTTCCTTTCTTCACACGGTAGCCAGAAGCACAGCCACATACAAATACATTGACGTGAAGTTGTGCAAAATGTGGTGAATGATGACATTTTGTTTCCAAAACCTTAGGTTGTTGTGCATGACATGGAATTAATCGATGAGAAAAAGACTGTAAATAACATTGCTTGGAATCAAAGTTAGAGGACTGATTGTGTAATGCATACATGCGCATGTGGATTTTGGAACCAAAATGGCTTCAAACTGGAAGTTGTCACAACTCCCTCTTGACAGACTACACTAACTTCCAGGTACCTGAGTCCGGCAAGGAGTTGAGATCCCCACACAGGACCAGCGGAATCGGGCACGTGTCCTGGGAACGGGGCGTGCCGCCGGGCCGGAAGCTGACCGACTCTTCGTCCATGATCTTCTTGAGCTCGTTCATGAACATGATGGTTTGGATCAACTTGACATCGCTGTACTCCGGGTCCCAGTGGATATGCACGTTGGCCACCAGCATGAGTTGCCGGGCGTTGTCGGGGGCGGGTGCTGGTCAAGGGAAAGGCGGGAGGGAAATGAAGATTTAAACAGCTGAGCCATGAGCATCATCTCTTATAACCTCATCCCATCACCCTGAATCTTCTAATTTCGATACTGTTTTTCACAAGGCCTAAAGTCAGTCTTAATGACAGCGGTCTGAGACCAAGATGCTTCTCATAATTGTGACATGCTGATTTTCAAGTTGAAAGCTCTGATAATGCATTTAGTAGCCAGTGCTTCTCAACCTATGCTCCTTGGGAGCAATTTTGAGCCAATCAGCCAGATATATGCCAGTATTTTCTGCACATAGGGCTTTGGGAATGTCATATCTTATCAGCAAAGACTTGAAGGAAATAAAACTGGAGGTGCCATTTGCATATCAAGGCAATAACCTGGCATTCCTTGAAGTGTGCTCTTTCTAAAATAAGATATAATTTGTTGCTGACCTCCACCGTTGTTGTGTTTTTGAGCAAGGGGCAGTCATGGATAGCAAAAAATTGAAAGGATTTGGATGATGTAACGGACCACTGGATACTGGAAGAAGGCCTGCTGTTTCCGAGAGCTAAATCCAAGACATTGGAAGCTCGTCGGTTCTGCTCCGCTTACCTGAGCTATCGTAGCATCCGGCTCTCGTCTCCAGCAGGACGGCCAGGCCGATGTTATCCTTGGTCATGACTCTGTTCAGCATGTCCTCATTGCCGTCGGCATTTGCCATCGCCAGCTGATTGAACTCTACAAGGTGTTCCTTTACCAAACCGAACCTGGTCCACAAAGAAATAAATGTGACACCGAATATGATACTCACAGGCCATCATCTGTATAGCATCCTTTTTTCAACTGGGTCATACCCTAACAGTGATTGTCCAGGTGGACGAAATCAAATGAAAAATTGCATCGTACTTGCTCGTCCTGAAGAAGATGGCGCAGCCGTCCACGTACTTCCGCTCATGCTCGGACATAGTCTTGGCCCGGGACTTGGGGCTGAAGACGCCGTCGTAGCCGTGCTTGTGCAGGGAGGGGTAGAAGAAGTTGAAGTACTGGTCCGTCTCCACCTCTTGCAGGCAGATCAGGTCGGCGCTGGCATGCAGGATCTCGTCCATGATGCCCTTGCGCCGGTAGTCCCAGCTCAAGGCCCAGGTCGGGCAGTAGCCGTACAGCTGCTTGGTGGCGTACTTGTCGCACAGGACATTGTAGCTCATGACCGAGAATATTGCTGGAGCGGGGAAAATGGGAAGAGAAATGGTCCAACAACCAGATGACAACTCCACACAGGGGGGTGTGGATTGGCACCTGTTGCTCGAAACCAATCTAACAACTAACTATTAAAGCAACTTGTCACGATAAGAAAGAGAATTATTTCAAAAAGGTTTCATTTAAGAAGTGGCTACACAGAAGCCAGAACACGCAAAATGCTCCAATAGATTTCGCGGTGGGTTGCTTTAAAGGTAACCAAGTATCTGTGTTTCATTTCAATGGCGTACTTGGTTCCTTCAGTATCTACAAATGCACACCACAGTCTTCACCAGGTGAAACCATTTAGGCAAACATCAGACATTTTTTGGCCATTTACCATATTTGTCTGAACAAAAAGTGATATTAATATACATGTACTAGCACCTGTAACTATATCATAGGCAAAATACTGAGAAAGCTCAATGCATTGAACACGCTACCAAATCAGTTCAATGAAATGTAAAACTACTTCATCTGGATCCTGGACTTGCACTTCCCTTTTTTCCCCTTTTCCCTCGCTTTGAATTTGGTTTTCCGGATACTTGATCCCTTTGACCTTACTCACCAGAGTGGCTGGCCCGAATGCCAAGGACACTTGAAACTCTCCTCCCCCCCCCAATTTAATGAAGCATGCACAATACATGACTGTAACGCAACACCTTCACACTGCAACACTGGGTCGAGTAGAATCTGAACACTGATCTTTACGACTGGACCAGCACTCACGGGGCTACCGTGTACAACGGTTATTGTTTTGACGGCGATTTGTTGGACTGTGCAACTCTTTTCTCTCATTGTTTGCAAATTTTGTACAAGGCACGTACCATACAAAGCTAAAAGTTGAGTTCTTTGGTTCCGGTCTCAATTTACCATTGCCTTATTTGTAAACTAATGTAAGCACTGCCCCTGATCAGAACAAACAGGATGAGTAGGACCTTTCATTTACTTTTTAACCCTGACAGTATCGGGTGTTGTTTGGCTTAGTGTACTCAGTACTACAAAATACAATGTAACACTCTGAGCCCGAAGGACCTAGCGCTACAGATTACTATTTCTGGCTAGGTTTATTCCATTGTTACTCGTACAGAGAACAATGAAACCATGCAATCATAGTGCCACAGCACTGTATGGTACATTGTCTTCTCTATTGTATTTTATGGCTTCAGAGAATAATAATGCCACGTCCTCTTACAAGCGACAGGGCTGAGTACTACGTTTTGCTACTAAGTAGTACTCTGTAGCATTCGGGACTGTTAGGGTTAAGAAGGTAACCTGAAAATTCAAATCTTGGGGGTCAGGTTGGCATAGTGGTTCTTTCCTCGCTTCCACCTCTGTGGTCCAGGGTTCAATTCGCGGCACGGTTCACATGTGGATTGGGTTTTCAGTCCCTGCCTGATTTCTTGGGTTTTACTCAGAATATTCTTCTGGGGTTTTCCTCCCACCTCTAAAACTGTAACTTCTTCTCAGTGTCTCCTCTCTACAGATTTCTTCAAGCTTTCAAGCTACGGTGCCTACGGCACTTTTGAAGAGCCCTTGGTTTCATTACCAGAAAGACTTGAATAATTACATTTTTAAAAATAAATAAATATGCAATGTGCAGCATCATGCATCCAACTTTTCTGAAAACTGCATTTCAGGACCTCATATACCTACATACATGCAAAGACTGCTGGGCCTATTTCCTATTCACATAAACTTACTTGAACTTGGAGTAAGGGTGGGGCGTTCACACGTTAAAATGAAAAAAGTTTAAACCCGTTAACAGATTTTGCCAAACGCTTGAATGGAACGGTCGCTTTTAGAGGTTTGATGTTTTGATTGATGCAATCTGAGGTCCATTTTTATAAAAACGATGTTATACTGTTTTTCCCCCTTTCGGCATCCATGTACTTTTTGAGAACAAAAAAAGGGATTCTAAAGCTAATGCCCCAATATCAATCTACATTTTTACATTGGTTGGTCCATGTGCATTGTTTAACTATATAATTATATGAAAACCCCGAGATAGGCAGTGGTGGCCTCTGTAAAGTGTTGGTTAAATGTTTAAATGTTTAAACGGTAATGGGAAAGTTTTCTAAACAGTTTTCGAATTAAACGTAAATTCCCACTCTCAACTGGGAGAGGGTCAATTCAGTGAAAAATCTAAAAGCAACACCTACCAGCTGGCCTTGACCTGTCAGGGTCGTTGATGTGAATCCATGGTCTCGTTGGGGGTAATGTGTTGGGGGCTACAAAAAGATAGAATCCCAAAAAACGGACTAATGTAAGGTCATGTTGAGAGATGAGATGCAGGGTTTACCAAGTCATTCTTTCACCTTACACACACAGGGGGAATGTGACAGCAATGTTCTCATCATGTCATGGATTCCAGGAAGCCAAGGATACAACCAATCCCACACTTGTCATCTGTTTCTATTTAATCATGACTGCATACTTCTTAACCCTAACCCCTCCCCCACGGGTTGCTGGCCCTAACCTTCCCCATTCACACAAAGTTCAACACCCATATGGGACTTGGTGCACGGAGGCTGTTGGACTTTGTTTTTCTTGAGGTATGCCAAACCTAATGCAAAAGCCAGCTGTTATGGGCCTACCAGACCTATCCCCACAGAATTACACACTTTGCTACTGTTTAATTCTGTGTGGTTGGGGAAAGTTAGGGCGAAGGCCCATTTAAATGTACATGTGTGTCCTTTAATACAGGCGTTTCACAATAGTGCGCCTCCAAGAGTTCGCAATGCGTTGACCAATCACAGTGTGCGAAATCTGTCAACCCAATGTGCATTTGGAAAGCGTCGACAGATTTTAAGCCCTGTGATTGGTCAACACATTTCAAACTCCTGGAGGCACACTATTTTTGAATCGCCAGTATTAACGGAGCAGTGAAGGTCAGAGGCAAGACGAACGCACCGAAAAATGACGCTTTTTCAAATTGAAACCTGATACAGCAAGCAGGACATGTAAATTCACGAGCATATTTGTGTGATGCAAGATGTGTTCAACAGACCAATACTGTTCATGTTGTACATCACTTCTATTTAACACTTCCGGCAGTATTAACGCCATGGGTTCACCTCAGCAATGGGACCTCACACTAACAGAATCAATAACCGTGTATGTAGCGCATGCATGTGTTCAAATCTAGGACACCTGTTTTCACACTGTTATATATGATATATAGGATATATGCAAAATCCATGTACTGAGCTTGGAACAGAGGCTGTACTGAGCGTAATTAATTATGCTCAACATTTGGAGTTCCATCAACTGTTTGCAAATTTACATGAAAAATTTAAGTGCAACAAACTCTTTTTCATTTTCTTTAATAAGGAAAACAAAATAACAACTTTTCCACTTAAGAACAACTCAACTGCAGAATTCAGTGGCATATAAGCTCATCAAAAGGGTTAAAATATACAAGACTCTTGACATGACAAAATATGCTCCCAGAATTTCACTGACTGCCAATGTTTTGTAACTCTCAGTACAAACATATACTTCTCTCTGTAAAGCTAAACTCTCTTTCAAAAGAAGACTCCCATTGCCTGTTTAATTTTATGAAACAGTACGGTGCTGGTCAATGCCCATGTACAAGGGTTTACTACACATAGCCCCCACTCTCCAGCGCAAAGGAAGTTAACGTTGACAGCGAGTCAATTTTTGTTTAGTCAAGACGAGGACAAACAAAATTTGCCAAGTAAACTTACGGCTGATGTTGTCAAGCATGTAGGACAGTAACCTGGGGGTGCCGTTGTGCTCGTTGTAAATGCCAAGTACGTCAGAGTTCAGGGGGTTCCCCTTAAGGCCGAGGACCTGCAGCTGGAACAGCCGGCCCATCTCAAAGGGCAGGCTTCGCAGGTAATTGTTATTCAGTAGAAGTTCCCTGTGGGAGAGGTGCAACAACAAACCACCAGTGAGACTCGCATGGATTCGCATGTTTACATGACAAAAAGGAAGATGGTCATACCAAGAATCGTTAGGTTTGCATGTAAATACATGTGCCTACCTGTACATGAACATGTCACTTTTTTTTAACCTTGTTTGGACAATTAAAATCCCTATTTCGTAGAGAGGTGGGAAGAAGAAATCTGACAAAACAGTTGCATGTACCTCCCTCAACAGAAGCTCAATAAAATCTTTTAAATGTCTTTTTCAAATGCCTGCCATTTGCCGATCCGTTTAACTGCTCTTACATTTCCAGTGTAAACATACTGAACTCTCCCATCCAAACAAATGCCCTTTGGGTTGAATGGAAAAAAGGACACAGGTATCGTACATCTGCACATGTACTACATGTATTTCCCCATACAAGAGCCTCAATTCTCCACTTTTCATGTCATTAAGCTGGTACACAGACTGCCATTTACAATTATCAGTGCACCTACTGACGGTGCTGGGTAAGCTATTTTAACGATGAGGAACATTTTATATTGCGCAGATACTATAAAAATATACTCAACTGCGCATAACAATACCCATCACTAGCAGAGATGAAAATCAGGTGTTGGAAAAAGCTTCATGAAAGAGATGAGTTTTTAGAACAATCTTGAATATGTCGACAGATTTAGCATTTTTTACATGAAAGGGCAGGTTGTTCCAAAGCCTAGGAGCAGTGCACGGTCTCCAAAGTTGCCTTAGTTCTACGATAGGGATGACTAAGGATCAACCTGTCCTGTGAGCTGCGAAGACTGTACCTATGTGACTGGGATTTTCACATTAATACAATCAATTCATCAATCCAATAGTTATGTCTATGCCCATACATGTACACAGTTGTAGTGAATAAATTTCCTTTGATTGAGCACTCAGCACGAAGGAATTAAAAGTGTGGTAACCTGTTTTAACCAATTCCTGCCGGGGGGGGCTCTGGGATCGGAGAGGTATGGTTTAAATGGGTGGCCGGGGTCTCCGAACTCGGACAAAGGAAACAGGGCCCTGTAACAAAAGATTGCACTCCGAACAAAAGACCAGGCTGCTGGGCATTACCGGTATTTTTCACTCTCAAAAGTGGTGATAATCCAGCCTTATTTTGAAACCCTATACTAGGGTTTGGGGCATTGAGAGCGAGCGGATTACCACCGGGGCCAAAAGCGCTCCACCACCGCAGTGATGA
>NW_019091355.1:2084005-2105434 GCF_001949145.1 Acanthaster planci | reverse complement strand
GTTTGGCAGGTAATTTTCACTAATTCATCACTCTTGGAAATTAGAAAATGTGTTCTGAACTTACAAAATCCAGTTAGATGTGACAGGGACACACAAAAAATGGGCCCCTTATTTCCCATAACTTTTCCAAAACTGCCTGACAACACATTCTGTGGGTTCCAGTCACACTTCTGGTAATTGGGTTTTTATTTTTTTGGGGGGGGGGAGGAGGAAAAGTATCTATTCCTCTTACCTGAGCGTGACTAGGTCTCCCAGCTCCACGGGAAGACTGCGCAGCTTGTTGGCTGACAGGTCCAGGTGGGTGAGGGAAGTCAGCTTGCAGATCTCGGCCGGCACCCGGGTGAGGTTGTTGTCGTTCAGGTAGAGCGCCGTCAGGAAGCGCAGGTTCCAGAGCTGGGGGCTGAGGTTGCGAATGGTGCCCACAATCTCCAGCTGCTCCCAGTGGGGCTTCTTGCCCGAGACCAGGTCCTCCGGCGACATGATGCGGTGCTGCCGTCGGTGGTTGTTGTGGTTATTTTGTGCATCGTGCCGGTCCTTAGGCATCCTGGAGGTTTTTTCTGCAGGAGGCAGGCGCAACACGAGGGGGAGGGGAAGACCAAAGGATTAAATTATGATCCATATTGTACATGCGGAATATTTCACACTGGAGTTTTAGAGTTTTCACTGGGAATTTGAAGGCACAACCTTCAGATGAGCATTCCTTTTCAAATTCACAATGACAATGTACACAAGGAAGCGGATTTTAAATCCCAAACTTGTAAGAACATTAGCGCTAACCCCCTGGCGTATCACCTGGGGTATAGGACTCAGTAGTGCAAAATACTATGTGGTAGTCTGAGCCTAAACCTAGCACTACAAATTACTACTTCTGGCTAGGGCACTTCCATTATTACTCGTACAGATAAAGTCATATGTTCTTAGTGCCACAGCACTGAACGGTACTTTGTCTTATCTATTGTATTTTATGGCTTCAGAGAACAATGCATGCATGTATGCTACATTTTGCTACTAAGTGGTATTTTGAAGCTTTCGGTGAGGTTAGGGTTAATTTGGAATGCTCAAGTTTTCTGCCAGCCACCACAATTCACCTTCCTTTTGTTTTAAAAACTGCTTTGTCTAAAACTGTTCATTATCTAAAAGAATGATGCCTGACACAACGGAGCAACATTACAATTTCTGTTAATTGTGCAAGAAATATTACGGCCTCACAAGGTGAGAGTTCCACACACAAGTATCACTTGGAACCTTGTATGTACACGAGCCTTGTAAGTTTTGTAAAAAAAACCTGTATTTTCTGTGTTAATATGTCAAAATTTTCCCTGCTGAATTTGACATTTTTGGAATTGTTTTCACTTTCTAATGGCTGATTTAACCACAGCTGGGAAAAATCAGTGATATCCATGTATGGAACTTCTTCCTGAACAGTAAGGCCTACTCCGTACTACTCCGTAGTACGAGTAACAATGGAAGTAACCTAGCCAGAAGTAGTAATCTGTAGCGCTAGGTCCTTCAGGCTCAGACTATTACTTAGTATTTTGCAGTACTGTGAAGTGTAAGCCAAACATTACGCTTGACAGTTACTAGGTTAATGTTAATATAAGAACAGGGTGCTAATGGTAATGAACGCCAAAACATTTACAACCTATCCACAAGTAGTAATGTAGATTTGTTAAATTCAAAGGGCCTCCAAATTTCACAATAACGAGGCATAGGGCTAGGCCTACACCAGGCAATACACAACTAATTCACAAGCATGACAAGTTTTAAAAAAACGTGCCAGACAAATTGAAATAGAATATTTTGTGAACTGTAAAGAGATTTTAATATACACCGAAGTTTGACATAATAATCAATATAATCACTCATTCACTATCTACATAGTACATGGTCAACTCTTCTATTCCCAACGGTTCTGAAGAACAATGGACTTTTTTCTCTATATATTGTTTAGATTCGAAGTCAACAACTTGGTCGATTATTATGCAAACAGGTTTTTAACTAGAATTTCTTTCCATTGCTGAAACCAAAACTGGCATACTTGAAAGATCTAATGATGGATATGATTGTCAACCTTACCTTCATTGAGTATTTTGTGTCGGGAAAATCTAAGAAACTGTCTAAATTGTCATTTATTCGGGACTCGTTTCACAGCAGTTTTTACTTCCGAAATCCAAGATGGCAGGTAATCGAATGCGCTTAAATATGCGCGCATGCGCACTTTGAGATTGGGTAATCCATGGCCAAAACCATTATGTGACAGAGGTGTTCTTTTCGCTTTACAACAGAAAATATAAGTTTTTTAGCTTTGCTTTTGTGAATATCATTATAACCAATATTGAAATACTCACAATATATAAAAACGAATAGTTTCCACGAACAAATGAAGGATTAAGGGGATAATGTAGGCCGGGTATTCGGGCAGTGAATCTTTTGCTAGGGTTAAAACGTCTCTCTGCAACTAAAGGGAAAAAATGGCAAGTGAAATCAGTTTTTTAGCTTGTATCATGAGGCCATATCGTGCATTATTTGTCCGTCCTTAGCTTTTCACATCGTCACATCATGACATATCTACACGTAAATTACTGCTTTTGTGTATTTTATTAGGAGTGGGGGGGTGTTCCTACACGTACACCCTCCTTTCTTCTAAATTGGACGCTACCAAAACATTGAAGTTCACTGCACTGTGCATGCTTCGGATCGGAAGGCTACGTCTTTACGTCTATGGGAAAACAAATTCAAGATGGCAGCCTCCATGAGCATGATGAGTGTCAGAGTAGCTGCTGCTATTTCAAGGAGTTCAAGCCATGCTAGAGGTTTGTATGATTTGATTGTGACTTCTTGGAAGGATGTTCTTTTTTATGTGAGTCAACAGATCACTTGCGGTTTTGGGGGATTGTAAATTTGGGGACCCTGTTCCTTTTTGTTAATCATCACGATCATGTGAATTCAAAATGATACTAGGCCTAGGTCTAATGCCATTAGACCTAGGCCTATCATTTTGAGAGAGCTACATCTTTTGAATTCACCTCGGGAGAAACTGTGACATCATGCTTAATATCTGTAGTGTAGGTTTAATGTTATCAAAAAAGGGCAGGGTTTTGAGGGGAATTTTGAGGGGAAACTGTGAGTGTTTTAACATGTACCACACGCGTGATTCAAATTTGCATGGTTAGTTTACCAGTGAGAAAGTCACGTTTTCTCACAATTTAGGCCTAGGCCTACAATTTGAAGTTTCCAAAAAATAGGATCAGCGCAATAGAGAGAGTGTTGCCTTTGTTTTTTGGGGGGGACTTACCAGTTTTGCAAGATTAAAATGTCAAAAAACTGGGGAGGGGGTCCAAGTATACAATTCCCCGATTTTTTAACCCTAAAATTTATCCAGAACTCTTGAGATAGTCCTTCCAGCTAATTCAACTTCAACATGTTCAAGTAGCTAGCCTAATCATGCTAGTTAGCATGCATGGCCATGATGGTTAGTTATAACTTAAGCATGTTCAGACATCGATGTCATTGGTGAAGTTAGTTCATTGTTCGACATTCAGTGTTAAAGAAGTAACTGTTTGGTCCTATTCCAAGGATGAATAAGTAACCAAGGTCCATTGCAGAATACCCCGCCACCCCGTACTTCCAGGCCACATAAAAAAACATTAAGTCTTTTGCGAGTTAACTTTGACCCAAATCTAGTACACTGCGTTCTTTAAATTCATGTGAACATAACAACTTGAATTCTCCTTTTTAAAACCACTATTGCTATACCTCGTGATTCGGCTTATAGGGGCCTACAAACCTTACAGGTAGCCGTGTACATGGGCCCCTAGTCCCAGTAACTTGGACCCTACAAATCACTCTTTTAACATTTGGACATGGTCGGGTGATAGTAGGGTCCAAGTACCTTCCATAGGTTTTTGCTTCCATTAATTCATTTCACTCAAAAAAGCTCTTACACTGAATCAAAATGCTCCGAATCCACCTCCAAAATGGTCCTTAAACTGTCTAATGCACCTGACTGAGGATCAAATGAGAATCAGAGGTTCCAATAATGATGATAAGCTTCATACACCCTTGGGAAGAAAAGAGAAATCTCCCCTTCATATCGGAAATGGTCTTGTCGTTGAGCGCAGTGTCGCCATCTTGTTCAAATAGCGATTTGAACTCCATGTTAATGTCCTGGAGACAATGTCACAGCACGCTGGTAGCAGACCATTCACAAAAAGCATACCCCGTCGACGACTGATTTTTGAGTGCCGCAATGTCCTGTGTACAGTTTCAATTTGATCACGACTACCGGACATACGGTGACTGTGGGCCTTCGTGCATATTTGTGCTGTTAAACCGTAGGATGGTTAAAAGACTTAAACCTATAAACTGTATCAATCAATTCGAAGTGTAAGAAGTATGCATACACAATTTGTACTCTAGTCATGTCACCTTTCATTGCAGGCTTGCGGCACGTGCGCCACAGACTCCAGCAAGATGTGATTTGCAGCTTCCATTGCCAAGCGTCAATCTCCGACTCCCAGCAAGGCAGCAGATCTGTCTTCACCAGCCCAGGGTATTTGCAGAGTAGAAGGTATTGATTTATGGAGCAATGCAAACTCGGTTAATCTAACTAAAGTTTCATTCTGTTTTAATAGAAAAAAGCTGCTTTGTTCTCTTCTCAAATCAGGGTTCATCTGGGATCGATGTGTCTGCCTGTCCCTTCTTAGTCTGTGGTCTCCCAGGACAAAAGTTCTGAAACTGACATCCCTCAGTGCTATCTGAGGCCATTTTTTACTGCTCCCAGTATTTTGGAAGAAAAGGTGAAGACTTTTTCACCAACGTTAAGGATATAGGTAAAAGTTTAGGGCTTATAACTTTGAACAAGCAAAATTGCCTGTCCAAATTTGGTTTTGTCTGTCCTCAGGACAGATAGACAGGTTGCCGGATGAGACAGTGTTTCAAATGCACATTCAGGTTTTGATGAATTCTACAACTCTGAGCCTCAAGTAAGATTTTTAATCAGTGAGGTGCTTTTCACGGATAAATTTACTGGTTTTCACAGCTTCTCAAGCATTACAGGCCAGGTCAGTGATGAACCAGCTGAAGAAACAGTAGCAGAGGAAGCTATGGTAGTGCAAGAGAGACCCAAAGACTATCTAGCCTGGAAGCCAGTGGACGATGTCTACCTCCACATGCACTACCCACCACAGCTGAAATCATTCCATGAGGCTATGGAGATACTGAGGAAGCAAGACACCTGGATGTTTTGTCGTCGGCGGAACAAATACGCCGACCGCACGGTCACCATTTCAGTCAATCTGGACATGGCCCTGAAGAAGAAGGTGTGACAGTGCGGAGAGTTGTGGTTGTGAGCACTAAGTCTGAGTCAGCATTGCTGAGTGTCCTGTTATTGTCATTGACCCGGACAGGACTCATAATGATCAGTGATTAACACCCAGAGTCAAACTCACACTCAACCAGTGGATTCAGACATGGCAATTAACAAAGAGTTTGTGACTTCGGCAAATGATCAGTTATTCACATTTTAATCAAATTAAGCTTCATTCAGAAATTTTTGCTTTAAACAAATCATCTGAAAAAGTAGAGTCTTTAGTCCTTTTTATGTGGATACAGTCAAATGCCCTTTCATTTCATTATCAACAACCTCTTTCATTATTGTTCTTGTTTTTATCTCCTTCAGAAATTAGTGGATCCATTCCAGAGTATGCTGATACTGCCACATGCTTTCAAGCCAGACAACACAGTACTCTGCTTTGCAAGGGTGAGTTTCATTGGTAAAGAATAGATTCAAATATTCAGTCTCTTCTGGCTCAGAATTACATTAGGAAATCATGGTAATGTCATAATCTAATAAATCTAAATAATAAATAATCTAAATCATTAAATGTCTCTAATGTTGAACCCTTTTTGGAGTTACACGTAGTCAAAACTCCTTGTGAAGTGACTGGGAATCTGGTCATTATTAATTAAACGGGGTTGTTTGTCTGGAATTCACAATGTCAGTCAAGGTTTAGGGAACCAAATGGAGCCTGGTAACTAATGAGGTCGTATTTTTACTGTACTGTCCTCCACAGGGTTCAGACGCACAAGTTGCTATAGACGCCAGGGCAGACATAGTCGGGGGTGAAGAATTGGTCCCCAAGGTTCTCTCCAAAGAAGTCAAGGACTTTGATTACTGCGTGTCGTCCCCAGACATGATGGCGGAGCTGGCACCTCTGAGGCAGTTGTTGAGGAAGAGGTTCCCAAACTCAAAAAGAGGTAGCAATCTCCTGATTTATTTCTATGCAGAAAACTTGTAATTGAATATTTGAAAAATAAGTATTGAACACATTAAAACATGACCACTGAAGAAAATGTCTCTTGTTCTTTTAAATTGAATTAAATAATTGTTTATCACAGGATCGGTTGGGCTGGATCTCCCAAGCATGATACACAGATACAAGAAAGGACAAGAGTATAAGTGTCAGATTAAGGGCAAACATGTCAACGTTGCAATTGGCAAGGTAACACAACCTTTTTTTGAACGCTAGCCCTGTCAAATACAACAGAATTCAGCAGTGGTGAAAAGTTGTTGTTACTGTAAGAAACGTTGGATTTAACAGTCCACACTATTGGCAGAGGCCAAGGTAACCGGTAAAGTGCACAATGCAACCAAATCCACTGTTGCATTTTGTTGTACTTATGAAAGATTCCATTTTCAGCCGTGTTGGATTTTGTTGCATTTCACTGGATCCTTTTGGGAAAATAATAAGGGATCGGGTAAAATGAAACCTTTGACTAAAGTTCCCCCCAAAAATCATTTTTACGAAAGTCACCTGTTGTTATCTCATTTATTCCTTCAAATTGTAGCAATTTTAACCCAAAATACTTGTAATTCTCTAATAAGTCAAGAAAAGTTACAAGAAGACTGTAGATCTCAACATGTAATCTCGCAAGATATCATCTGATGAAATACAAAATAAATCACCTTGAATAATTCTGTCATGACCTTTGCCCTTTAACCAGCTGAGCCTCACCAATGACCAGCTTGAAGAGAACATGCAGTGTATCATCACTGACATCTGCAAGCATAAGCCACCAGAGTTTGGTAAGCACTGATGCTGACAGTTTATACTTAACTAAGTACATGAAGGCATTTGGTAATGTTTTCACAGGTTTGTGTTTAGCGATTGCTGACAAGTTGCTGTACTTAGCCCATTTGCTCAATTTGGTCATTTCTCAGGGCAAGTTCAGCACTCCCTGTAGTAGATTTTTTTTTCATTTTTTGACAGAGAGGAAAATTGATTTAGCCCTCAATTGGCCATAGTTGGAGCCTGAAGTTTTACTGAGGATATTGATTTTTTTTTTAAATATGTATTTCTGAACTTTTTGCCAGGACCTTTTGTCACCAAGTTGACGATCAATGCTTTCCTCCTGGATGGAGTGCGCATCAACTTCGAGAAATACCTCCCAGCACCAGTAGACGAACTTGAAAGTGTGGGATTGAGCTCTGAACAGGAGAAAGTTATACTTTGACTTTAGGGTAGAGTTTACATTTAAAATGATGGTTTAAGTTTATTGTATCTATTTCATGGCTCACGTAACAGCGCCAATTCATTTCGTCTTGACGAAGAATGACAAAACATTCTTACATTGCCCAGATTAATTGATCTAAAATGTCAGGTGCTAAGTGTTGCTGTTCTGTCTTTTGGTCATGTGATTTCTGTGCCTGGGGCATTCAAGTGGCCAGACCTAACAAGCATATGAGAGGCCACAGTTTCCCTTTCTAAGCATCTGGGGTGAAATTTATCAGGATTTGTCCTTACTTTAGGATTTTCCTCAGGATTTTCTGATTTCGAGATTTTTCAAATGATCTCTTTGAAAATCTTCAGAATCCCAACTTTACCATTAAGGTGCTTTTACATATAAAAGTTACATTTACTAGAAATGGGTGTTCTAAGGGGTGCCTTAGGCAGGTAAAAGTGTATTCGATACACCCAACACTGCTGTATGGTTATCATTTCATGGATTGTTCTGTTTCCTCCAATCACACCCCCCCTCATGCATGCATGACCAGTTAGCAATTGGAAATGGATAAATGATATGGCCTATCTTCAGACAAAAAAAACTTTTCAAAAGCTCATCTTTGTATTTTAATACACTTATTCTCTGATGTTGTCACTGTCCTTTGCAAAACACGTGTGTAAATAAAATTCATGAAGAAACAGAAAGTATCAGTGGCTTTAATCCTTCACAGGTACATTTACCTTGTGCACATTGCTTTGACTACAATCGGAGTACTACAATTAATTCTTGATACATTTATATATTGTGAACAAGTACTCTGCTAACGTACACTCGAAATTCACAATACTTTTCACTCACTCTACATCCAAGACTTCATCTACTGCAGTGAATGGTTAAATTGGACCACTTACAGATGGTTCATGGTTATGCGTTATCATCAAGAGGTGCATTGTTCCATTACAGCAACCTCTCTGTTGGTTGAGATCACTTTGTTCATCCCGGTTCACACATAAGTCTTCTTCAAGGATCATTATCATGAATCATTGCTATTTTCTCCCATTTAATGCCTTTATTACAGTGTTCAACTCAGCGAAACTTGGCTGAGAAAATGAACTTAAAGTGAAGCAAACATCCTTGAAAAGACTCATTTTGTGGTATCAAGGCCAGTCATACATTTCACCTGCGTTATGCACAAAATGCTTTTCAAAAACACCTCTAAAATCTTTTCACATAAAGTTTTGGATGACCAGTTTGTGAATGCCTTTCTTAATTTGTGCCAATAACAAAACTAATAAGTCATACATTTATTCTATTTGATATATACCAATGTATTTAAATCACTACGAGCATTACAATAAATAGGAAAAAAATGTACAAAGTATAAACAAAACATGCATTGCCCTTAAATATGCAGGGTTAACAAAACCTCCACCATGATTTGAATAGTGAATATCTTTGAAACGAAAAAACAGTACATTCAACGGTTTCACTTCATTCTGAAAATGGATGGCAAGATTATGTGTCTTAAATACGGCCTGGAAAATTCTATGAAACGTTTGTATCAATCTCACTAAACCCTGCTTTTAGATTGCGAAAATATACATCTGGTGCATACATTATTAGGGAAAAAATGGCATTCAATAAAATTCAGCTATATAATATGACTTTTGTGAAATCTCGAATGAACATCAACTGGGCAAATGGCCAACTTTATGCCATGGCGTATGACATGGCATGCCATACGTAACTCTGCTGGTTATGTATTACCAGTGGCGTAGCTAGGATTTTACTGGGGGCACAAAGGGGGCACCAGCANGGGGGGGCACCAGCTTTCAGTGGTGTGGCTTTTGGGGGGCAAGTTTTTGTTAGCCTTTTTCAATATCCATTCATTTTTTTTCAGTGTGGGGGGCACCGGGAATTTATAGGGGGCACATGCCCCCCAGCTCCCCCTTCCCACTACGCCACCGTGTATTACATGTTATGGAGTAAGTAAGTCTGTCACTACAACAAATTCAGAAGTAACTTGAGAAGTCAGTTTCACTGCATAAGACCATTGACAACCAGTAGCCATTGCAGAGCCTATACTTGACTAGTAAGTACGACTTGAGGGCATGCATGTGACCTAAAACAGCATACATAACTCACAAAGGGACCATTTCAATACACAGCGCTACACGTATCACAACCTTTACAGCTGACTAAGTTATCAAGGTAGATACAAGACATGAAAATCAAAAAGGATACTTCCAGGTAACATCTGATTACCTCACAATTAAACAAAGGCCTGCTTAAGATGAGAGAGTGTTGGGATGTGTTACAGATAAATTCACGTCATGGAACTCGTGCTTATCCTTGTCCAAGTTATCTAAAAAATATTTGTAGAACTGCATGACAATGCATGAAAATGATCCAAAGTGAACTGCATGACGAATGTACATGTTTTGCGCGAGCCGTTCGTATGGCTCAAGTTATATGTTATTAACCTTCCTATGAGAATACGGCTGTGAGAAGATGTTGATGAGTACAACCTCAAACTCATAAATTATAATTTCTGAACTTCTGGAGGATGTCATTGGCGGGCTCCCTGGTCCAACTAGCAGGGATGAATCGTCTGGACTGACCTGAAGTAAAAAAAACAAATATGCAACAAAAGCACATTCATAAGTATCTAAAACAGTTCGACCATTCTTATTGGTTGAGAGCTCAGCCCATCTGGGTCCGTCGTCAAAGGGGGCCATAGGGGGGCCAGGCTCCCCTGGCAGGAAGCTGGCCCCCCCAACGGTAAAAAGTATAAGTATAAAAAAATCTGTTTCGTTCTTGTGATGTGGCCCCCCTAGCTGATACTGTGGCCCCCCTTTACGCCAAAGTGCCGACTGTCAAGCTGAACTAATGTAAATTCAACCATGTTGATCTTCTGTATATTGCTGAAAAGTTCATTTTCACGCCGGCATAATCTGTAACAGGCAGCATCTTACCACAGCTTGAAGGAATCGCTGTGTGTGTACAGGAGGACGCATTCATGTCACTGTCCCCAGGAGATTCGGTGAGGTTGTCTGGGTCTTCCTCTAGCATCAGGTCTTTTTTCTTCTTCACTGCCCAGTGCATGGACTGCCAATAGCAGAAAGTTGAGTTTTGTGTGAAACAGGTACAGTAGAAATCTGCGAACATTTCTCTAAATCCAGGACCAGCCAAGTTTCTACTCCCTTGGTACAGGTTCATTATCAAGGGACTCTTCAGATCATGCAAACATATCGATCACAAACAGAAGATGTGATGTGTGGTGCATGAATTTCTGACACACGAAACAGTCTTTTGTTGAAGAAACTTTCTTTCCGCGCATTACAATACGCATTTGTCAATTCGTGATGCAAAAAGGGCCTCCTATCCTCAAAAAGCACTATCATCATCACACACATGTATGACTGAATTACTCACAGTATGCATGGCATCCTTCATTGAAATCCAGGAACTGTACGGGACGGCGATTCCACTCCGCCTCCAGAAGTCATACTCCTGGCGTCGTTTATCATCCGTCAGGATGTCCCGGGCTCGTTGCAGCTCAGCGAATCTCTTTGCTGCATTTGGATCATCAGGATTCTTATCCGGATGGGCAATAAGTGCTTTCAACTTGAATTCAGTATTTATTTGCTCAGTCTGTGGACAGGAAAACAGGAATTTACAAATTTAAATAACCAAGGTTAATAATAATATGTAAAAGAATGGAATGACGCCATTCCAAAGAACTGCAATTGTAGGCCTACTGGTGGACAAAAAAACCAAAGATTAATTTGCGCTTGAATAAAAATTTCAAAATTTACTCTTAAAAGATTGCTACACATTCTAAAACTAAGACTAACTCTGGTTAAAATACATAATGAGTTTCTTTAGTTTTATAATTCTAAATTTCAAACAAAACAAATTGAATTGCCAACTGTAACACCATTGGTGCAAATCCACTGATGACCTTAAAATTAAAAACTTACTGTGGACAACTCATCGCACCCCAGCAACTTGTAGAAATCATCTTCATCCCTTGCCTGTGCATTTAAAATATCATCCATGGTTGCAAAATTAACGTGATGGCCTTGTATTGTAAAGTGGAGTTTGCTCCTTTTAACTCAGCCAATTAGCAACGACCTGAACCTGGTAAGTCGAATACATTCAGAACCGGCATTATCTGTTTCTTTGCTCGTCTATAGTATCAGTCTCTGTCTATGGTTGTGCCTACCAGCAACAATTCATGCGATCTCAGCCTCGGCTTTAACTCAACTGACTCAGCAAAATTTATCCTCAATAAAGTTGACTTCTGTCCACTGAGAAGAAAAACCTGTCTAGGTGGATAATTCATTCAAAATCTGAACATGCGTCGATAGATATGTCTCTGGATAACCTTTCATCAATTAGAGGTGCAGATAAACCAAAAGTTTCAACCAATCAGGACCATTCGTCAATCCACTAACGTTCCACTTGATGTTCAATGCACGGAAGTGACAGGCGATCATGTTATATAATAGAAGACCCCCTCTGGAGATAGAACAGCGAAGATCGCCAAGGACAAGGACATAATAATAAAATACAAGTTGTATAAATATTTCTGAAAATATACAATAAAAGACATATATTTACAATTTAAAATATTTTAACTTGCTGAGCTTAAACATCAAGTATTGCGATTTGTTATTTTTTATTTCAAATACAATCTGACCACTCCTTTTTTATGCGCTGTGAAAGAGCTAACACGTAAAGGGTCAATTTAAGTTCAACATGGCGGACTTTGCCGAAAGAAGTTCTTTGGAATCGCCCAAAAAGCGTCCCCGACTCGACGCTGAAGGGTCAAACGGCATTCTGTCAGACGACGTCGACAAAGAAATTGGCGTTTTACCGGCTAGCCATGAAATCAACTCACTTTATTCGCCGAGAGGTCAACATTTTGAAGGAAAACACCCCGTCAACTTCGACCCCGAATCTGGCGCTGGATTCGAACACGAACTTCCGTCGGACGCAACCCAACGCGATAACCTCGACAACGTCCCATCGCATTTCGATAACGATTTTCTTCCAGCACAAACAGATTCATGTAAGAAAATAAGGTTGCCATCGACTTGTATGGTTTTAATTACCGAAATTGTTTTGGCATGTTTGTTTGCTTTTCAACTAGCAAGACTGTAATCCTATCAAGAGAGGGCGCTGTTTCAATTTGTTTACATGTAATTTTTTTGGGGGGGGATTATTTTTACAATCCCTTTCATAATCATTTTAGGTAAGTTCCAACTTATGGTTATTGGGCCCGCTTCCCTTTGTTTTCCCTCAAACATTAAATTCATGCTGCTTCACCGTGTTCACTGCTTTTTGACCCTAACAGTCCCAAATCGCCCAATTTCAATACGATTTTACCTACACCCTAGGAGGTTAGGGTTAAGTTCAAATAGGCTAGGCCTAATTTTCATCCTAATAAGGAAACTTTGGAATCAAAAATTTAAACTTAGCGCTTTGGCTTTTGAGAACTGCTCTCTCTTTTCAAATGATTGAGTCAGTGTGTCATCAAATCACTCATTCCCCACCCCCTCCCCTTTGAAAGAGTGTGATGTACTTGTACATGTCTGCACTTTCATGCTGTTCTTGTATGGACCCATGAGCAACACACACAGTGCATTCATCCTCATACATGCCAGGCTGCATTATCAAGGAAGGAGTTTGATCAATGATAAATTCTGAAAGCTTTATAGCAAATATGCACAGAGATACAGGTTTCAATTGAATTTTTTTTTTCCCTAGGTGAGCGTGACCACTGCCTTCCATGCCAAACGTCTTCCAGCAGTCCACCAGCCTCAGACACTAATGCCTCAACGGGTCGGGGCAGCTCTGATTGTGTGGAGAGTGATGAAGACAAAGAAGATGACAGCAGCTCTGGTAGTGGGGAAGGTAGTGTAGCCTCCTTGGACGAGGAAGATCTAGATCTTGGCCTGGGGGAGTGTGAGCTGGAACAGCCAAAAGGTATTTGTTGACAAAACTAACTTGAAATCAAGCTTGGAAACCTTGACTTGTATCATAGATTTTTAAAATCCCTTTGTACTATGTGTAGGCTTAAGTTGCTTTTCAAGTGGCATCAAGCCCCTTGAAAAGCAAGACTGAGATTCGTAGCTTCCAATGTTAAAAATATTCATCATGATCATGGATAAAGCCTGGGGAATGGAAAAGTTCTTGATGTATACCTTTGTGTTCAAGTCAACCTCATTTGATTTCAAAATTACCATTCCTAAATGGTGTATCTTGGCTCTGATCGTGAATATGCATGAAGTACGTCTGCTCACGTCGCTGAATTCACTGGGATGGACTTGCTTTGTGCCTAGGTCCCATGGGATGGCTGCAGCGGCAGATGATGTCGGGCGCGCATCCCCGCGCCATTCTGGCCCGCCTCCTGCCCACTGTCTCTGCCTCCCTGCCCGAGGACCTGGACGAGTTTGAGGTGTGGTCCATTATCGCTGACTACTTCCAGATGCTGCGGGAGCCTCCCCGCCGCAAGAAGCTACCGGATGTTAACACGTTCGATGATGCCCTGAACCTGCTGCGGGTCTCCAAGAGGATTATGGTGCTAACAGGAGCTGGGGTGAGTAAGAAAACATCCCAAGTCATTATATGTAACTCCTGAAGTTGTTCTCCGCAGGCAATTTTTCCTAGGGACCTATACAAAGTAGAAGAAGCCAGTGGCAAATTCATTATTCTTCAATTTTCAGGGACACCAATCCCCTTGTAAAACAACAGTGGCTCTCATCTTTGTCCAACAAATCTGGATTTTTAAAGGGTGTTAACTGGCGTTAACGCTTTTTTTTTTTGTTTTGGTAATCTGGAGTCAATTTCTGAGCAAAACCGTGACTCCTGAGTTGATTTGGAATCAATTTCAAATAGCAGTAGTGACCGCAAGCCTGATAACCTCTTGAACACTGCCCAACTTCAAAGCTCCCCTTGTCCTCATTTTCCAGGTGTCAGTGTCCTGCGGCATCCCCGATTTCAGGTCCCGAGACGGCATCTACGCCAGGCTAGCCGTTGACTTCCCTGACCTGCCTGACCCACAAGCCATCTTTGATATCCACTACTTCCGACGGAACCCAAGACCCTTCTTCAAATTTGCCAAAGTAATAACAGGAAACTGTAGATAACATTGCAAATACTTTCTTTGTAGGATTAATACTCTTTTGTGCATTAATGATTAGAATGTTCGACTGACTGACAAGGAATTTCACTCATTGTGTCAGATATGGTACGAAATATCAAAGGCATGCTGTGACTAAAGTTAAGCACTCTATGCCTTTTTGTCCTTCCCAGGAAATCTACCCTGGCGAGTTCAGACCCTCCTCTTGCCACAAGTTCATTGCCCTGCTGGAGCAGCACGGCAAGCTGCTGCGTAACTTCTCCCAGAATATTGACACCCTTGAGCAGGTGGCCGGAATCACCAGGGTCCTCCAGTGCCACGGTGAGTCCTGCATCAGTTGGCATGGGTGCGCCGACCTTGCCGTCTTTGCATGGACCCGAGAAGCAGAAACTGGTCCACTTAGTGCAGGTTGCGCAAACCTTGAGTGGACCGAGCCAGTTCCAAGCAAGGTTCCCCTCTTTTAGAAACATGAAGAGAAACAGCCAAGGAACCCACCAACAAGACATCAGCTTGAAATATTGTTCACATTGCAAGAAAGCACAGTCATTGTCCGTTTGGCACTGTCACATTGGCATTGATCAGCATTGCAGATCACCATTGATGGAGCCCCATATTGTCAACCTATTCCCACCCATTCACTCTTCACCCCTTGTTGTCAGACATCCCATTGAATTGTCCAGTGCTGAAGACTAGCCCTTTTGGAATATCTTGGCTGCAGCTCGAGACAATGCACAAGTCTATTTAATTGGCTATCTGCCTTGAGCACTCCCTCTTTGGTTGGAAAGAGCCAGGTTGGTGGGGAATGTTCATATTGTTGGTAGTAACGCAACCGTAACACAGTTGCAATTCACAGTTGTTCGTAAACCAGCAAAGTGCAGTTCCCACCAAAGGAACCTCGTCTGCATGGAAAATAGTGCCCTCTTTTGGTCCAGCTCGGGGCTCATAGGCCGTTATCATAATGCTGCCATGTTTGTCTTGTTCCCTGTAGACCCATTGGTGATAGTAATACAACTTCACAAATTGATAAAAAGATACAGAATATTTTCCCTTTCAGCCTCAGTTGGGTTATATTTGTTATTTATAATGGCAAGATGGCTGCCCCATGATAGATGTCTGTAGCCTCGAGTTAGCGGCTTCCGTTGGCACAAGTGTTATCTCAGCCATGGCCGGCCAGCTCCACCATGGCTTATTTTGGAGGGTGAAGCTGACCGAGGGTTCACTCAGTTCTGCTGACAATAAAACTGCTGGTATTCCACACAGGCTCCTTTGCCACCGCCCGCTGTACCAACTGCAACTACCAGGTCGATGCCGAGGCCATCCGAGCCGACATCTTCAACCAGACGGTACCCCTCTGCCCGCGCTGTCCCCAGGACCCGGAGGTGCTCGCTGTCATGAAGCCTGACATCGTCTTCTTTGGGGAGGGGCTACCCAAGGACTTCTACCACTGTTTGGAGGAGGACAAGGAACAAGTGGATCTACTCATTGTCATTGGGTCGTCACTTAAAGTGCAGCCGGTTGCTACCATCCCTAGTAAGATCTGGAGTTGTTCATTTGACTCCAAATTTGTTTTTGATGGAACCGTCCTGGAATATCCATTGTTGTCCCATACTTATGATTCGACAAGAATCCTGCAAAATCCTAGAAAACATCGGTGGATTTTTAATGGCCTGGGAACATTTGAGCTAATGCCTGTGCAAATGAGCTCATTAATGGTCAAAAGTTATGATCCTATGATGCTGATGCACTTTTTCTTTTATACTTCCTTGCTCTCAGATACCATACCTGGTCACGTGCCCCAGATTCTTATTAACAGGGAGCCACTGAACCACATGAACTTTGACATCGAGCTGCTGGGTGACGGTGACGTGATCGTCAACGAGATCTGTCGTCGACTGGGTGAGAGCTGGGATCAGATCTGCGACGGCAAATCCTTGGTGGAGACGTCAGAAATGCCTGTCGTGCCTGACGAGGACAGCTGCAACTCTGCAGACGACGAGGCTGAAATGGCAGTGACTGCAGAAAAGCTCGAGAGAGGATTTGAAGTTGCCGACAGCACCAGCTGGATCAGCGGATCTGAACGACGGCAAGAGGAGGATCACCATTTAAATGAGGAGCAGGATGTGTTTCAAGAAGTTGGAGACAAGTCTAAGGCTGGAGAGACTATGAACTCTAGTGCTCCAGAGAAAGTTGTTCCAGGCCCACTGGGGCTTCCAGAAACTCCGGAGTCCAATAACGTAGGACTGACAGGCAAAGCAGCAGCAGAAACCAACATATCTACTTCAGGCAATGGGCGTCTTGATACTTGTACAAGTGAAATGGCCGGATCCCAACAGGAAAAGAGACTGTCCCAAAAATTTAGAGAAACGACTGATCAGCTGCACCCTCCTAGGGAGCCCAACTCCAAGCTTCTTCGAGACCAGGATTGTCGGGACAAAGCCCAAGAAAGCAATGGTGCTCAAAACTCTGACATTTCCAGCACGGTATATGAGGATGGAAGCAGGACTCAGGACACTGAAGCCAGTGTTCAGTCAGCAGATAACATTGTCCTCGCAGAAAGTGGGCAGAGTGAAATCAGTGAGACCAATGAGGCTTTGAGTCAGGAGGCTGAAAATAGCGGCAAAGCTAGTGGTCGCGAGATGCCCGGCGATGCAAGCAGGTCACAAGATGTCACTGCCATCTTAAAGACAAAAGATGAGACAACTCCTAGTGAAGCCCGTTCCAGAAGAAAGCGGCGAAGCAGCATTGCCTTGTATCTAGAAGGTGAGTTTCTTCCTGCGGGAAACTACCATGTCAATTTCCAAGAAAGGGTAAAAGTGACTTAGCTTGCTGAAACAAGAATGCGTGGAAACTCCAGAGAACGAATATACGGGGTGTGCCCAATCAGGAGAGATACCCTTTAGGTTTGTATGAAGTCATCGTCTCACACAAGCATGCTAGTTTTTTGTCAAGTTTTATGAATTTCTTGTTGTGTTTTTTTTTGTGAACACAGCATCCTCCTATCTCTTTGTACCTCCAAATCGCTACATCTTCCACGGCGCTGAAGTCTTTCCCCCATCCAAACCAGCAAGCCCCCACACTGTCTATACCGATGGCCCAGACAGTGACAGGCACAGCCCTGGACATCCAGAGAATCGACACAGCGGTGACGATGACAGTGCTTCCCATCTCGCGGACTTTGTCGACCACAGCGAAACGCCGTCCACCAGCAATGTCTTGATGGACGACCTCCTGCAGGGGGAAGCTCTGCCGAAATCAGAGGGCGCTGCGGTGCACTGTGGGATAGATGCGACACACGGCCGCAACACCAGTCACTTTCTACGAGATGAGAAGCTGCCAACAGCCGAAAATTCTGAGCTGCCACCTGTGAAGGACTCACAGCGCAGTCAGGACATTTCCCCGGCCATTCACAATTCGTTGTTGTTGCTGGAAAATTCGGCATTCCGTGCTGAAAAAGACGAAGCTGTCTTACCTTGCTCCGAAAAAGTTGACTTTAGGTGAGTTGACTCAGAAAGATGTAATGTACCAAAAGCTGGAGCATGTTTAGTCCTGTGTAAACATATGAAGAGACAAAAGACCAAATGTTGACCTTGGTACGTTGCAACCACTTTTCTTCCCCAAATAGCATCAAATCAAAGTTTTCTGTATAAAGCTCTTCATTTTGACAAGAACTGTTTGGTGTTGATAGCCGTAAGGTCTGAAAGTGCCCACAGATTCAATTTTTTCCAAAAAGCAATGTGAAAAGTGAGACCACATCCTCCCTCCCCACCCAAAAAAAAGGCATAAGCCTAGATTTACCCAAACCCGCGGCAATCCCTGGCCTCAAACTGCGCAAGGTATTTTAGGATTTGGTAAGATTCATTGCAGACAGTGAAGTGTGCAGGATTTGTCATGGGCGTCCTTCAAAGTGGGAAATTACGGAGGGTTCTGGGAGGATATGTGCTAGCAAAAGATGCCTGGCAAGTTGGTTTCAGCATCTGAAAGTCGTCACAACCCTCTTGTGAAAGCAGAGAGGTCATTTTTCAGGTTTTCAAATTTGAGGCTGAGATAAACTCTGGCTGAACTGTTGATTCAAGGATTGACCACCTGAATTGGCCACTTAGAACCAGAGATATAGCAACAGTAACACTCACAATGTATTCAAGCACCATACCATGCAATTAAATCCTATTGGCCATTCGGAGTTTTTATATTCTGCATTTGACTTTGACGTTTGACATAGTAAGGATATTACTACTTTCAAACTGTCTGCGAAACAGATTAACAACCTACCAATATATTCAGATATTCTTGACTGGTATTACACCTGACGTTTACAATGAACAGACCTACTGACAAGTTTTGTACCATACTTGCAAGTCACTGACCCCGTGAAGTGGTGTAGACAAGACATACCGTACCATTCTACACCCATGAAAGTTAATAATGAACAGTGATTTCTCCGTTACACTTTGTTACAGAATTCTCAGACAAATACCCCTCTCATAGCTGATTCAGAGTGTCTTTATGTATGTACAGAAATATTTTTTGAATTTTTTAACTTTTTACCTCCAGTGTACATAGAAATTGTAAATACTCTAAATCGTTCGCATTATACAAAGAGGAGGCATTGATTGTATTAATTACACAAAGTGTGAATTAGTTGCACTGTAGCTGTAGATTTTGAAGTATGAGTGATAACATGTAGTGTTCATATGGGTTAATTTCATAGAGCTGCTTAAGCACGAAATTTGCTTATTGAGCGCGAGAAAACCTTGCTTGATAAATCAGGTAACCTGCCACAACTCCATGTGGTGTATATTGTTCAGGGATCATATTTAGCTGTCTTTTGGTTAGCATGACAATCAGGTAGAGTTTGAGCTGGTAACCCTTTGTTTTCTTAAGCAAGTTTTTTCAAGCTTAAGCAAATTTTGTGCTTAAGCAGCTCTATGAAATTGGCCCATGTATGTGTGTTGTGTGATATCTAAAACCTCTTCTGATTTAGATACGTGTACCAGAAATGACCCGAGAGGGTATCAGGGACCCAACGTCACAGTGTCGTTGTTGATAAATGCAGCGTCATAGTATCGCTGTTGTTCGGCAAACAAACATGCTAAGCAAGAGAAATGAGAGTCTGCTATGTGGTGTAGCTTTTAAATTACAAGTGTTGCTTAAGCATCAGCAGAGAATCAACCAAAAGGTGCGATCATATGCAATTTTAAGTTTGGGTCGAGAATACTGAGTTAATGTAGATGTGCAAGTACCTGTATATGTAATATGCGCCCCTCATGGTCTGCTCACGAGGTCCATAGAATTGAAACAGTGATTCTATTACTTTTCAGTCTTTGTATTTGTGCATATAGTGTAATTGGACCACCAGAATTAGAATCCATTACTGCGGTGGCGCAACGCTCGTGGACAGGTGTTACGCGCGCATTATATGCCTCTTTGACCAACAGGGTGTCGTGATTTGCCAAATGCACGCGCGCATCAAGCTAAAGAATGTGCATGTGAGTGCGATGCAACCGCAGTTATGGCGTCTAATCGGGTTAGATTATGTGGGTTTTCCTTTCTTGCGAATGATATTCCTACATGTAGTAACTAAAGGCATTATCTGATCTCAAAAGGGGAAAGGAATCATGCTAATCAGTGTTTGAAATCAGCAGGGACACTTATACCGATGTCAGGTAGAGAGGGGGTCCTGAAATTGTCGATTGTCAATTGCATTGGATGGATAAACTCGCCTCTGTACATGCACTTGTCATAACTGCTTGCCTGCATTAGCACTAGTCCCACTAGCACGTATGCAAATTATGCAAAAGTGCAAACATCTCCGTTCGAGGACCTCCTTCTGTCCTTTCCATTCAGTCTGGAACAGGAGAGGGCTTATGTGGGTCATTCCGTGAGGTTGGGGCACAATTTGTGACGGAGTCCTTGTTACATGGGTAACTTTTACCACCTGTCATGACCTGTAGAGTAGGTCATTTACCCTGTAAAAATAGCACACACCTCTGTATTCAGCCTTTCAAGATGTATAACAATGTCAATTGGGAATCCACATGCACCTGTGGAGGGAAATAGCTGTTCATTTTTAAGGAACCCGTGTAACAATGGACACTCTCACAAATTGTGCCCCAACCTCATGGAATGACCCATGTTTACATATCAGTGGTATCCCTTTGCTTGGGACTTATTGGCCGCACACTGCACATTTTATGCCCGCATGGGACGTTCTGGGCACGTGCACCAATTTCTGCTGGAGTTTAAGATCTTGAACAGAAGTGTTCTTACTTCAACTTTATGCCGAGGTTTCCCATCAAATCTGTACATTGTACATGGTTTTCCAATGTGGGGTCCTCTCCCAACCAACAGTCATGTGACTTTTCCTCTGATCAGCTGATTTCCTCGTTTTTCACTTCACACTCATGGCATTGACAATTAAAGAACACTGTACAAAGTCTTGTAAGGAGTGGAATGTCCTCGTTTTTGTCAAAACCCAAGATGCACACCTGCAACCAAGGATCCTAGTGTTCCTACTCAATGTCTTTTCAGCTGTTGGGTTGATTGCACAATGATAAATCTTCCTCCTTTCCATTGGGAGTGGACATGATGCAATGTAATACAGAATGTGACTTCATCTCCCGCGTAGTATATCTCAGAGCAGTATTTGTAGTCGAGACCTCCACAAGACCTGACCAGCCCAAGATCAACACAAGACCTCCGGTCTGAATTGAAGTCACAAGCTATTCAAATGAAGTGCAACAAAAGCATTCCTTTGTCATTGTTCACCCTGTTAC
>NW_019091355.1:2003776-2083504 GCF_001949145.1 Acanthaster planci | reverse complement strand
ACTACAACACTGTCTCGGAGCTGTTGCAACTGCAAAAATCAAAGGGTATGTTACACACCAGTTGCAATGGGGGCATGGCATTGTACATGTATGCACACACACACGTCTCCTCAGATGGCATTGAAGTTTTCATTTTCTCTACAGAATAGCGGGGGATGTGCGAAATCCCATTAAAGGTGGCAACGTCAGTGGTATATTACAATGCAGCACAAAAAAGTGAAGTGCTACAAAAATGAATGGACTATTTTTGATCGAAAAACAGTATTGCTATAAGTATTTATTTCATAGAGTATTTGATATGTGTCATTAGAGTGTATATAAATGTTATAGTTGGGCATGTTACACGTTGTGTACAGAGAAACCTCTGAAGGCAAACTGTTCTGCAAACAGCTGGTCTTATTTCTAGTTTTCAAAAGAAGTGTTTAAATTTGAGTGTTTCAAAGTTTCAGAATGAAGCAACAAAGAGTAGTTGACAGTGTCTACAAACGAAGCATCAAAGTAAGCTCCTCACATGCTTCGTTGTAAAAATGAAGAGGAGAATTGTGAGAGGCGTTTGTGTGGCGCCTTTAAGGTAGAATGAAGAGGGCATTATTTCTGGGAATCTCTTGAAATTTCTGGAAGTATAGATGGGCCATGTACTGAAGAAACTCTGCAGTCTTCAGGCGATATCCTGGTGTATCAAACCAGTTGTTGCATGCAGTGATGCGATGTAGGGGTGGTGTACCTTTGCTGTTTTTTTTTCGTCACAAGGTTTCTTCAATATGGGCAGTTCACAGTAGTGCGCCTCCAAAAGTTTGCAACGCATTGGCCAATCACAGTGTGCGAAATCCGTCGACCCTTTCCAAACGCGGATTGGGTCGACAAATTTCGCGCATTGTGATTGGCCAACGCGTTGTAAACTCTTGGAGGCACGCTATTGTGAAACACCCCTATTGTGATTCAACCTAACGAAATGAGTCACAACTAGCCAGGGCCACTTTTGAGTTGAAGACCTTCGACAAACTTTCTGCTCAGTGAAAATAACAGGAACCCTCATCATAGGGTCCATTTTCAAGAACATAGTCGTACATCCTATCAAAGAGCTGAGATCAACTGGAAAACACATTCTTGAATCAAGACCACATCATCTTGATGCTGGCACCTTCAGCCTTGTGCAACTACCAGGGGTTTCACTCGATGAAGTGGATGTGTTCATCGGGGCTAATAACATATATAATAACATATATAAACAGGCTTGATTCAGCGTACTTAACGGTGACACACGAGCATCACTGTTACAATCTAATACACCTAAATGTCATGTTAGATAAGTTCTGGAGATAATGGGAAAAACGTGGTAAACGCTTCCATTCACGTCACTGCATGTGTTTTATATTATTTAAGACTGGAAGACAAGTGGACACGTCAGGTACGTGTACCTCAAGAGATAGAGACAGTTAACAGGCCGAGTTTTGACACATTCTCTTCACGTGCATCTACCTGTAGGTGTAACTCAGAGTGATTTCTGGCCGTCTTCAAAGGATTACAGTTGTGGAAATCTGTTTTTAAGAAGTGTAAACTCCTGCCGTGTGGTTTTTCTTTAAAGTTAAAAATAATGTGTTGAGCCTGTGTGATTAACATAAAATAGTCGATTATTTATGAATCAGTAGCTCACATCAAGCAGGCTTAAGTTGTAATTCATTATGAATCTTGACGAAAACCGGTAAACATTTGGGGAAAGTTGCCTATTGTGTCAACCCCAATGTTCCCGCATGCTGTAGACCTGTATTTGAAATACTTCAACTGTTTTAATTGTTTGTATATGCTGATAGTACATGTATATCTTTATTGTCTTATAATTTAGTCATAAATTTGGATTTGGATTGCATGAAAGTCTGATTTCACTTAATATGTAGTGCATGCCACATATTTCCTATTCAATACAAATATTAAACACAGAACAACTAGTTTTAAGGTCACACAGTTTAAGTTACTTGTTCTGGCTGTTTGCTTAGACAAAATATTAGTTTGAATTAGTTTTTTTATTGTGTAGGCCATGTTTAAATTAATGAGTAGACGATTTTATGGATGTTATTTTTGTGATTTCTTATAGACGGAATGAAAATAATTTTATTTCTGTACAATAACGTGAGTGTTTCTCGTCAAATCCTTTATCAAACGCCTACTGGGGTCCATCCGTATTGGCAACATCGTGCATGCGGATGGCGGCGTTGTGGATGAAACATTGAACCAATCAGCATAAACAGGCAGGATACGTCACGGTACGGAAGCAACCAATTAGATTCGCTGACTCGTGAATAACAACCTTCTCCCTGATGTTAAAGCCAAAGGTCCGAGTTGTCACTCGGCTGATCGGAATCGACGCTGCGAATTATTTTGTTCGTAAAATGTCAGCAAAATAACTGAGCATGCACAACACGGAAATGTTTGCGCTGTGGGAGGGCGCTTTAGTAGTGCTCGTTAAAGACGCGCCCGAACCACAGTGTGTGGCGCGCGTCGCAATCAAGTTCTGCGTTAAGGTTGGCGTGGTGCGCCCGATATACGCGCGAAATTTTGCGTGGCGTTTGCTGTGTTTTTACAACAGTTTACAAAGCAAAGGATCAGAACGGTATAAATGAGGTGGTCGTGCTTTCAGCTAAAGGTAATTTTCATATTTTTACTATAATTTAGCCAGGAAGCCGGAATGCATAACATCGCGTACCATATGTTGCGCAGTGTATTCGTTACAATTTCGTATTATCATAGGCAAGAACCTGAAACTGTTGCGTAACAATACCTTCATGTGCGTGAACATGGTGAAGATCGAAATGCGTAGTTACCTGGACGATTTTTATGTTTACCAAACAAACGTGGCTCAGTTCCAGTTTACAGTTTGCGGTGTAAACACGTGTTCTTGCTCACGAGCGACTCTTTCGAGAGATTGTCTTGTTTTGCGATCTACTTGCGATTTTTTGGAGAGAGAAACTTTGTAACACCATGTTTCGATTTGCTTCAGGGTATGCTTCGGAGAAATTCCGGTGAGTTTGGTCATTTCTGTCGGTGTCCTTTTTGATTCGAACTCGTCCATTAATACCAAGTTGAAACTTTTTCATCGATGCAAATACATGTAACCTACCCGACTTCACTGAAGAAGTTTCGAAATTTGTCTAATACAAAGTTTAAAGTAGTTGGATGAATGTATGGGTTAAATCATTTGGAATGTTGTTAATGCGAATGTGACCAAAAATCTAGTGTCCAGGGCTTAGCCCAACTGTCGTTGCTGGTTGCCAACACGTGAGCTCTAGAGGCCTGTTTTTGGACACCCCTACAGGCATAGGTCTTCGTGTTAAAATATACCTGTACCTCAAACATCAAAGGCCTACTAAGTTATGATTTATGTCAAGGGTCCGAGCTTTAAATAATTAACTTTTTGCTCCTCAGATCCCTGAGCGCCTACCGTTTGGCGTCTCCTCAACCCGTGGCAGCAGTCCGCCACGATGCCATCGCCCAGGCGCTGAAATGTCCCTCGGTTAAAATCACCGAGAAGGTGGTGCGACCATTGAAGCTAACTGGTCACTCACCGGTCCTTTCTGGTCAGTCTCCAGCTATCACATGCCCAGAGAGGTAAACCAAGTCATTTTGCTGTACTTTTCCTACCCCAGAGCAGTACAATATTAAACATCCAAGGTGGTAGTGGAAGACAGGCAGACAAATGGATGTCTTGGGGAAATTTTGATTATCTTTTGAATCAGCGATTTAAGAACTTCACTAATTTCATAAGGTGCTCAAAAATACATACCTGCTTGTTTTTCTTGTGCTTGTTTTTAAAGATCTGGGCAAGGTGATCAACAACCAGAGGGAAGAGATGTCGGCTGTGACATCGCACAGCCCACAAAGGGAAGAAACAACCTGTCGTCCACTGACGAAACCTTCCCAAGATCATTGACAGTGCCTCAGGAGGACAGAGATCCTGAGCCGCCAGGGAAGATGAAGGAAGCAGGAGAGGGCAGCGCTGGTGAAACCACCCCGCTTCCTGACAACAAGACTGCACAACCACTGCCAGACTTAGTAAATAGAAATAAACAATTTTAAAATTTACAGGGGAAAGTTCTGTGTCGGGACAAAAATTATGTCGAGCGCAAAAAAGTTGGGTCTGAACGGTTAAGACCAGTGCGCCTAAGACTTGTACAACTTTTCTTGAAGAAAAACCAACCTATGTGCATCTTTCTTCGTCCTCTGATAGCTGAATATGACACCCTGTGAGATGCTCAAGATGTCTCGGTCTGAGAAGACAGCCGTTGCGAATGGAGTGACTGATCACATCCAACGAGCTGTCCGTGCCAATATCTCCCTGACCCAAGAAGAACAAGGTCCACATGTGGAGGTATGGAAGAAAACATGGACGTTTTATCTCACAGTCAACAGGCAAAAAGTGCATTTTGTGAACACAGACAGCAAAAGCTCAAACTCTGACTTTGAAGAGACTGTCTTCCCAGCACAGCCTCCCTATCAGTCACTCTTTTCATTTACTCTTTATAATTCGTTTCCCTTTTAGGAAAACAAACAGAATGCTGAAAAAGCTCAGCAGCTGTTCGACCAGATGCAAACCCCAATCACAGCTGGTCCTGGGTCTTCACAAAGGTACAACCAATTCACCAATCAAAACATATTTTACGATTTAAAAAAGTGTCAACGTTGATTTTTTTTAAAGAAATCCTTGTCTGCTCTACTTTCAGAACTTAGGTTAACCCTAGAGTGTAATGAAAATATAACAAGATGAACGTTTTCGTCTTTTTATTTCTCCAGAAATAACCCAGTAAATCAAACCGAAATGATCCACAAGCCTTGCCTGAGTACTCGGGGTAATAAACAGCCTCAGACCTCCCCAACTCAACTTGGATCGCTTGGTACTCTGCCACGCATCGATAAGGCTGATCTCACCCCTGTCATGTCCCGGAAGGGACATTCCTACTCCACAGTCAAACTCGGCAGTGGGAGTTTCGGAGAGGTATCCCTGATGCAGAACTGCACGGACGGTACTCTGATAGCGGTCAAGCGTCTGACCAAAGTCGGGAACCGACTGAAGGCTGAGGAAGCGTTCAAGAGGGAGACGCAGGCCATGAACGCCGTCTCCTCCAGCAGTGCTTTCCCCAAATTCCTGGGGATCGTGGACCGCTACTCCTTCGCCATGGAGTTCCTTGGAGACCTCGACAAGCAGAACGCCTGCAGCGCCTACAAGATGTTCCGGAAGCGATCCAGCAAGATGAAGTCCCTCGATTGGCTGAAAGTGGCCACTGACGTCACCCAAGGACTGCAAGACATGCATGCGGCAGGTTGGACCCACAACGATTTGCATTCCGACAACGTCATGGTGTGGCGGGATCCAGAGGACCAATCAGGGGGCTGGGAAGGGAAAATCATCGACCTTGGCTACGCCTACCGTATCGACAACCCTCCCCCGCCACAGCAACTGACCCCAACTCAGGAAAAGAAGTGCTTCAAAGACTGTGGACAGTTGGCCCCCGAGGTCATTAAAGGCACCAGTCGCTACAACGTCAAATCCGATGTCTACAGTTTGGGACAATTCTTCCTGGACATCGTCTCTGAGACTGGCCGGGCATCTTGCCTCAAAGCCCTTGGGAAACGCTGCATCAACAAGGACCCAAATCTGAGACCTACCTTGGATGCAGTGCTGCAGGAACTCGCACTCATGCACTATGAGCGCCTGAACAGACCCCAGAAAACTGGACCACTCGCCGGCCTCTTCCGTTCCCTGAAGAATCGCTTCAGGGGATAATTCCCTGCATATAGATCTTTATCATATGCATAATGCTACCATGTTTGTCTTGTTCCAGTAGACCCATTGGCAATGCTAATAAAACATCATATCGATAAAGGGGAACAGACTCTTTCCCCTTCCATACTCAGTTTGTTTACCTTGCGTTTGAATGGCAGAAAAGCAAGATGGTGGCTGCCCAATGGTAAGGGTCTATACCAGTGAGTTTAAGGAGGAGGGCATATAAGTTACGTATACTGGTCCAGTGCTGAAGTTTGAGACCCTATTCAGGCCCAATTTGTAGATGGCATGGTTGCTGAGAGGGAACTTATGTTTCTAAGCAAATTTCTTTGTGTGCTTAGAGAAAAATAAAAATTGAAAAAAAAAATTCGAAATTGAGGTTTACAGTATTTTGTCGAGGAACCATCACTGTTGAGCAAGACATTTTTTTGAAGCTTAAAGCCGGATAAAATCATACCGGATATTACAACGGCAATGTTCATGTACACCCTCTTAAGTTCTGCGTTCGAGGGAACACAGTTGAATGGGGCACTACTGATCAGGGGTGGAACTTTTCAAGGAATTTATTATGTAAAGTAAAAAGTTATTTCCATACAAGAAAGAAATCATTCTAAGAATAAGCAAAAGTCCTGAGATTTGGAGTAGTAGAGTACTCAAATTATATTTATTCAATATTGAATTACTGCTGTTAATGAGATTTTACTCTGACAGTTGTTAATTGTGTTAGTATTTTTCACGGTACAAAAAGAAAAACATGCCTATGATAATTGAAAAAATTCCTAAATTATCTTATTTCGGGTTTTTGTATCCTGGGTTCAATAATCGGTGTAGGGAAACAGTGTAAAATTTAAACATCAAAATTCTGTGAATCATAAAGTGTATAAAGGAACATTACAAAAAATCATGCTTGATGAGAAATAAAAAACTTAAAATTCTGAGTTGAAAAAAAATGTTTCTGGTTGATGCCGTGTGTGATTGCTTGTTTGCCTTAATTATAGTTTTACTTTATTTTAGCACCACACAAAAAAGCAATAAATCAGAAGAACGTTAAACACACCAAACACGAATTTTATATAGTGGTGCAGCCAAGGATGGAAAGCGATCGATCAGCTGGCATCATGGGGCAAGTTAGTAGTCTCTTCGGTAAGAAGCACTCGTGGTTGATTAATATCGATTGCCGCTGTACTTCCCGGCCTTTGTATGAGCGCGCCCTCTCTCATTCCTATATATCATATCCAAGATGGCAGATTCCAAGTCAGAAGAGTCTGCTTCGGGCCCGGGCATGTCGGGGAGGCAAATTTTAGACAAGATCTGCTTCTCGTATTTGCCCATAGTGGGAGCTGCAAGCCACACATTATTCGCCATGCATATATTAGATAGGAACCTTCTGCCAGGGTAAGAATCAAGTCTTAGCGCCGTACTGGGGGCTACCTCCATGGTATATTGTAGTGACTTGTACAAATCACATAGGCCTAGGGCCCAGGAAAACCACCCTGACCTGCTAGGGCAAAACATGGGTCGTTGTTGTGGGGGGGGGGTTCAATTGATGGGGCTTGTACTCTAGTGATTAGGATGCTTTTTGTCACCTGCTATGGTATGTTGCTTAGTGCTTCATGTTTTTCATTGGAAGTTACATTTAGAAATATTTATGGTTACAGACATAATCAAGGGTGCATCCAGGACCAATTTTGGGGGGCCAGTGCCGTGGGGCCGGGGAGGGGCCAAACGTGTTTTGGTGGGACCAAAATTTTAGACATTTTTTTCATGTATCTTTTTATGGTCTTTCTGAGGGCTGAGGGTACATTTTAGGCCTTTTAAAGTGTTTTGGGGAAGGAAAAGAACTGAAATAAGAGGAAAACAAGCCTTTCGCTCCTTAAAAAAATTACAGTTTATTTGGGGTTGGGAGGGAGGTGGCCTTGTCCCCCCCCCCCGATCTACTCAGGGACATTACAACAATTTTTCCCAGCATCTGACTTTTCTTGTTATGCACAGATTGTTTCCCAAATGGCACTTGGGCGTGGCCAACAGCCTCCTCTTCAACTCCCACCTGGGGATTGGCCTGTACGTCTTCAACCGCCCCTGCCTCCGATCGGCGTCCACTCAACAGCGGGTCCTCTGGAGTGTCTACAGCTCGGCCATGTTCAACTTTGGCTCTGTCCTGCTCTTTGCCACCGGGAAGCAGCTGCTGACAGAGGACAAACTGGTCGGAACGCTCTATGCCATGTCGGCGAGCTTGTGTTTCCTTGTTGTCGGAAAACAGTTCTTTGATTTCCTGGACTCGCGTTACTTATGAGAGGACAATTTTAAGGCAGGAGTGAAGCTTGTCTGAGGAACTGAAACCTGCCATAATTCAGTGTAACCAGAGAAGACAAAATGATGAGAAGTGGTGTTTGCTCATCATTGTCATGTGCAGATTGAGTACCCTATTTTGTTACAGTGGGCACACCATACAAATGACCTGACTTACACTTAGTGACATTTTTATAGCACCATATGTTAGAGCCCAACAGAGGGCATTCTTGCATAAAAGAAAAGCCGGTAGGGGTTTTTATAATAGAAATGCGCATCTTATTATGTGCATTTAAGAAATGCTCACTGTTTTTAGCAGGTGCATTTAATCCGTATTAAACAGTTCTTCGGTTTCCAGTGCCCGGCTTCAGCTACTTCTCGGGCTTCATCTCTAAAATCAATCCCCAAATGCATGCCTTTCATATAAAAATACTTCAATATTTGGATATTGCATGTTAACAGGTGTTCTGATGGCCCTATCTTACTTATTGAGCCCAACAACTTTGAAGTGAAGGGGTGAAAAATCACACGGGGGGGGTTTCATTCATTAAACAACACACCAAAAACGTGTAACTTTTGGAAAGTTCAGGAAGACATCACCACCAAAATGGTGGATAATCTCATGACTCATATCCCAAACAAAAAGTAGGGATATAACAGCCCCCATCTCCACAGAAATTGTGGTATTTTCACATATCATGAGTTAGGTCATGTCATTGAAGGCCATAAGATCAAAATTGGGTGTGCCGACAAGGTAACACTTGAAATATTTGTTAGCTATCAGTACTGCATAATTGATCCAAAAGTATCTTTTAGTGTTGTGAAATAATAAAGACGGCAGTGTACCAGTATGTTTTCTCGATGACAAGTATCCTACTTTATGGCAAAAATGATTTCTATACCTTAGTGGGTAAATTATGAATTTATGATTATGTGATGATCATGACACTGAGGCAAGAAAAATAACATGACAACTTTTACAGGATGTTTGTCTGTTCGTGGAATAGTTACAAAGTATTTTCTCAAAAGTTTCTTTTCAAATTTTTACAAAACGAAGAGTTTCATCACAGAATGCTACATTCACCTTTTTTTGAAAAATATGAGTTAAGATGACCGATATATTGGTCATGAAAATATCTGCTAAAATTAACATCTCGTCTGTTGAATTCCGATTTGAACCTTTGTTAGAGATATGATAAATCACATTTCCTTATTTTCTTTATTTTAGCAGACATTAATCTTGCATTATCTCACAGTTAATAAAACGGATATATGTTTTGTGATGAAATTTTTTAAATATTGGAGGATTGTTTTTAAAGTTTTTCTTAATACTCGGCATGTGCTGTAAGATGTCGAGAGAATGTGACACGGCCTTCCTGGAAACTCCAGAATGACTGCCTGTGGAGTATGATACATGTACCGTCCCACCCCACCTCTCTTACATTCCCCTCCCCCACAAAAAGGAATAAATACAAAGGCAGAAAGAATGCTGATACGACTTCGACTCTATGGAGTGTAAATACACTGCGTGAAATGGGCTTCATTTATTGTTTTAATTCATTCCCCTTCCCGCATTTCGATGGTTTTTCGTTGAAATAAATTTTTTCTCAAATAGGCACACCCCTTTCATTGTTCTTCCACGTCCAAAAGAGGGCGCCCTTTAAGCCGGCCGCCCTTTACGTCATACGCGTACCCTAACGCTGATTGGTCCACTGGCGTTCTACGACGGTTCCGATTCGCTACTTCGAACTTCGCGGCCCACACTCACGATTCATCAGCTGCGCAGCGCGGAGGTTTAAATGGTCTAAGGTGAGTGTTGCGTGAGGTGTCGGTGATATTTTCGGGAGATTTTGTTCCAAAAAGGGCAGTTTTTAAGAATTAAGCTGTTGAATAGCATGTGTAGAGTATTCTTTGATCGAGTGTTATATAATGTTCCAGGGAAGAGTGATATGCACTTCTGAACTGGATGTTCATTTTGGATCGCTTTGTCTGGGCCCGCGATTGTCCGCATAGGCCACGTACATGTACATGCACATATACTACGTTCACATGGTTCATGTTTATCTTTGACTTTGTTACACATCGTGCCTTAAACTAGGCTTATTTTGTAAATGTTTCATTAGTTTTAAACTACATGTATGTTGAATTCTTCGATTCGTTATGACACATTATATGTAGAAATGCTTGAGAATTGCAATGACGCATATCTGTATGAAAGGTGCAGCTTCGGGTTAACATGGTAAAGGCCTGCGCCCTTGGCCTAACCTTTTCAGCAGCATTGTCATGCATGTTTAGCCTAAGTCACATTTCAATTTTAGGCTTTAAGTTTTTGCCCCAACTAGATAATTTTTGCTTTGTTCGCCTTGGGCTGTTTTAAATTTCAGTCCACGATTCTCCCTTTACCATAGCTCCTCTAGGCCCTATTTAAATTCCAATTTTAAAATTTTTTAAATTTCAAGTGAAGCCAAGATTTAATTCATTGAAATAAAGAACAAACACTTCATTAAAATATGATTTTGCTTTTCAGTTGAAAGCCATACTTATTTCTGGGTACAAAATAATCACAATTTCACGTGAATTGCTCTGCATTTATACACAAAAAACATCCCTGCTTCAAATAAATATTTCTCTGCTTTTCAGAGTTTCTCGTGTCATCCTCTCCAAGATCGCTACAAAAAGAAAACAAAAAAGTAGTTGAAAAATTTATGAGCCTCCCTGTCCTTGGTCATCCTGCAGTCATTTTTTGACACACAGGCCTAAAAACTTCAAAAGATATTTGAAGCAAGCACAAGTAAAACATACATGACTGAAATAATGTGGTATTTTCATTTTGCTGAAAATTTGAAATGCTTTTTTCTGTAAAAGTATACAGCACTGTACTTGGGGTCATGGTTGCATGGTGTACATTCTTGCGGGTCTTTCTTTCGGTTTTGCCGTCAATCGTCACTGCTCCATCCTTCACCTTGCACCCATCTCGGTCTTTTTTTATACATATACCGACTTAATGCTATTCAAATGCCTCAAGAGGCATTCAAAAGTGTTCACGTGTATTTAAATACTTTGATATTTTCCCTTCAAAATCTGACTCGTTAGCTGAGGACATGTTATCACTTTCTGACCTGATGACTGATATTATACTGAGGATTTAATTACTGAGCTCTTCCTATAATACTGTTTAGCTTGTCACTTTGTTTCTCAGACATTCACTTTTTGAATTCATTGTTCCTTTCTTTCAATTTACTAGGTCGAGTGCAAGTCACTAACTTGTGTAATATAGCTGTATAGTCATCACTGTGTACAGAGTTTGTATAAACCAAAAAGTCCCAGCAACAATGAAGCAGCTTACAATGGAGGACTATTCCAAGATTGAGAAGATAGGTGAAGGTAAGATTCACTGCTTAAAAACATCCACGCTAGTCATTCCATTACCTGGCAGTCATACATGCATATTATATTTGCATATTGCATATTATTTTGTCTTTTACTGTTGGTTACTTGCCCTTTTTAACACGTCTCAATTCCATACCGTGTCATGGCTTTTGAATCTTCACACCTGCATGAAGGCTTCACTTATCGTTAATTCTGTGGCACTTGTATTTTTCCCACTCCAAATATTTTTCTGGGTCGTAGGCACCTACGGTGTGGTGTACAAGGGGCGATGCAAGAAGGACGGCAGCATCGTGGCCCTGAAGAAAATCCGACTGGAGAGTGAGGAGGAAGGTGTGCCCAGCACGGCGATCCGTGAGATCGCGCTACTGAAGGAGCTTCAGCACCCCAATGTTGTCAAGTGAGCAGACCAGATCGTTCACTCTGAGTGCATGTACTGTCGTTTACGGCAAATGAGTAAAAAAGCCATACATACTTTCTTTTGCCTGAAATCACTTTGTTGATGGTGTTCTAACTTTCCACCAAAGCAGATGGGTCAACCTGGCTGAGTCTGCAGCCAGGCTGAAACTTTATCAACTCTTTTGAAACTTTCCTTTGCGTTTCTGCTTAAATGTTACAAAACAGGCAAACTAGTTCTACAAAGGTTGAAAAAAATATTTAGTGGGTGGAGTTAAGACTTTATTCCGCAATTTCAGAAACAGCTGATTTATACAGTAATTTCTAAACATTAAACTTTAACCTCTGTTTACGGACCGTTTCAGCTTAAGCAATGTTCTGATGCAAGAGAATCGGCTATATTTAGTTTTTGAGTTTCTGACCATGGACCTCAAGAAGTACATGGAGACACTACGTGGGACCGTCATGGACCCTGAACTTGTTAAGGTGAGGCAAGTTGGCCTTAGTTTCCGGGCCTTCGTCACAGGAATACCCAGCAAATACTTAGTGCCAAGCCATCAAGTTTGGGGGGACCAGTCAAAGCGGCGCTGTTGACACTGCATAAAAGCTTGGCCGATACCCTTTCCAAAGAACAGGCAGCAAGTGGTTATATTGTAGAAAATAAACTTCAACTTTTCCGTGGAGAGATGAGACTAGGAGGCTCTCGTCAACAATGGTAGTGTTTTTTCTGTGTGCACAGGAATCTAGGATTCTCACGCTGAAGTGTTTTTTTTTTCCTCCTTGGTGTACAGAGTTACCTGCATCAGATTGTCCAGGGAATCCTGTTCTGTCACTGCCGCCGCGTCCTTCACCGGGACCTCAAGCCGCAGAACCTGCTCATCAACGAGAAAGGAATCATCAAGCTGGCTGACTTTGGTCTAGCGAGGGCGTTCGGCATTCCTGTCCGAGTCTACACACATGAGGTGTGGAATTGTAGCTTGTTGTACTGTCAGAAATATTTTATTGAACGAGACGATGAATTTTCAAAATGTATCATCTCGGCAAGTTCAGTCATGGGGTCACCCTTGTTCCGCCCTCAAAGTTGCTGGTAAAAAATTGAGGGATTCAGTCACAAATTTTAAATGATGGCATATCATGATAGGTTCAAAGTGTGCGGACAAAGTATCAAGTCTGGTAAGAAAAAAGAAATCAGATCCTCCAGTTTAGTCAAGACACACCACAACAGTCAAAGTACAGTAATTACGCCTGTCTGCTCTGCTCCACCCCTGCACAGGTCGTGACCCTGTGGTACAGAGCCCCAGAGGTCCTCCTAGGCTCCCCAAGGTACTCCACGCCGGTTGATGTCTGGAGCATAGGCTGCATCTTTGCCGAGATGGTGACCAAGAGACCATTGTTTCACGGCGACTCTGAGATTGACCAACTCTTCAGAATATTCAGGTGGGGCATTGCTGTACGCTGTATGTGTTCAGCATATCATTTGAGCAGATCGCAGCCACCTTAAATTTGCGCAGAGTATATTGAAGTTTTGAGGAAAGTTCAGTGATTGTGCCATCGGAAGTATTTCAGTGCATTCTGTGTGGCTTTCTTACAATTTCATTGGATCAAAGTTTAAAATAAATACCATTTCTTAGAGCCTTTGTGCTTAAAAGCTTGGCTTGAAGGAATAAAGGAAAGGGGAAAGAAAGACAAATGCATGGGTTCCCATCACGGAAAATCACAGCAAAGTCCTGAAAAAGAATTATTTTGGAAAATCAGAGAATTTTGATTGGTCCTTGTCAGTTTGTAGCAGTGCCTATGGCAGTCTTCCAGGTCATAATACCTAGCAGCTTTTCTCTGCAAAATGGCATTAAATGTCTTGGAAATTGTCAAATGTTAGTCCTGGAAAGTCCTTGAAAAAAAATCGTGGAATTAGGCTTTCAGATTGCTATGGGAACACTACAAATGGAAATAGTGCAGTTTTGGGGGAATCTCTCCTCCGTAACCTTAACCTTCACGATCCATTTAATGCCTATGAGGGATTTTGCAGAATTGATGAGGTAGGTCCATCCAAACATGTATGTACTGTATCAGGGTTTTGATCATGATGGCACTTGACATATCATGTTAAGAAGTTATTACTCTCCAGTGCACTAGTCAATTTTGTAGGATTCGCATTGGTTAAGACCGAGTAAATACGTTTACTGCACCAGCAACCATTACATTACTCAACATTTGATCTCTCTGCAGGACCTTGGGCACGCCCACTGATCAGTCATGGCCTGGGGTGACAGAGTTGCCCGACTACAAGCCAACTTTTCCCAACTGGACCACCAACAATCTGACCAAGTCTGTCAAGACGTTGGACCCAGAGGGGATGGACCTTCTGCAGGTAAAAAAAAATGGATATCCAAATGTTTGGCTGATTGACGCCATACAGAAGCGATTTCTCTTGAAAGCACAATACTCAAACTCAGATCACCTTACGAAGCTCAATGTTGATTCACTACTGTGATTGCACAGAAATGTTTCAGCCAGTCACGCCCTGGAGCAGGTTTGAGATATTTCATGGCTGGTTTCGCATGTCACACTGAATCAATGTGAGAAAACGATGTGTTAACACTGAGGAAGGGACTTTACGTTTAATTTAAAAAACCTGTAGAAAATTTTCCCATACCGTTTAAATGTTTCAACATCCCACCATTACCTTGGTGTCATTGAAAACTTTAAACACAACAAATTGTACACAATGTAAATAGTTGACACCAAGCTCCGATGATGAATTCAAGGTATTCCTCGGATATGACCGAGCTGTAAAGTGCTCTGAAAATCTAATTCCATTTTACAGGCATCATTTACATTGAAAATGAACTCGATTGCTTCAATCAAAATGTCAAACCTCTAAAAGGGGGCGGTTCCGTTAAAACTTTGGAAAAATCTGTCAACAGATTTGAAACTTTTTTCATTAAAACGTGTAAACGTCCCACCCTTAGTTAACACAGACTCCATTGAAGTCTTGAATGTTACCAAGACTGCTCTTACTTGATGTCTACATGTGGTGAGACTGAAAAAGCTCTTCCGACTGAGTTGAGGATTTTATGTTCATTTCCCCCCCCCCAGAAAATGCTGATCTACGATCCAGCCAAACGCATCTCGTGCAAAGCCGCGCTGAAGCACCCCTATCTGAGAGACTACAGAGGCGAGATAATGCCTCCGAGAATATCAAGAATAGGGCAGTAATGGACGAAGTCGCTTGGGTGCCGAAGACATCCAAGATCCACGTGTTTTATACCCGATGAAAGATTTGTATCATTTGTCTACATCTGCGGAACTTCACTTGACAAGTCCCTACAAGACCGTCTCTAGTTTTTCACAAGTCTACCATCTCCCACCCAGTCAGCAGCTTCTCAAATTCAAATAATCTCTGATAGCACTCCTTTGTTGCCCGTTTGTGTTTACTTGTAATCAGACTTTTGGTTGACATGTGATTGGCTTGACAAGAACCGGACGTCACTGCTGCAAATTTGAATTTTGAGCCTGGTCAAATCAAACCAATCAAAATGTTTTTATCAAAAAAAAGCAAAAATGGATTTCTGCCTCCCTATTGGCATGAAGTTTGGGAACCTACTTTTGCATTAAGGTAGTGGCAATAATGTTTCACGATTTATCACTCGTTCAGTACAACTACGGCTTGTTAGACTTGCTTATTTGTGGATACGTGTATATTGATTTAAGTATTCTGTACCATGGTTAAAAAAAAATTGTGGAAAAGCAACACATTGTATCTTGGAATTTTCAAATTCGTAGTTTTTCTTTTGATTCGTATGAAAAGTGTTTTTAAGGAGTGTTTCCCCGTTGGGGATACTAGTGTAGATGTTGTTATCGTTGGTGTTGTACCAGTCTTTGAATATAATGAACCATTTAAAAGTCTAGTTTCCATTCACTCCGTCAAGCAAACAAGCTCTGTTATCATCAAGAAGTGCCGAGAATTTAAGGTCTACAGTATATCAAACACTGTCTTTCTGCCAAGACGTAAGAAGGATACTTGTGTTTCTTTCACACTTTGCCTTTGCTTGTACTTGTACATGTGTATAAAATGCTACTCGGACTTCAAATTTGCAAAAAAACCTCAGCCTTAACGTGTTGGTTTGTAAATACTGTTGGCCGATCACTCCACCGAGTTGTGTACATACTCATTCGGCTTTCTACATGTATTTACAAAATACTGCAATATTTGGTGACATTTTCCCACAGGAAAGACCTGTCGTGATTTCACAGAAAACTTGAAATTCCAACATTGTATATAATGAAAGTAAGATTAAACAGCATGTAGCTTTTGTAAAGACGTTTAGTGTAGTAAATAATAAAACAAGTTTATGTGTATTTAATTACGAACTGAGTCGCCTTCGATTAATGTTTTGTCTGATTTTCCCTGCATTTAATTACCAGCTTTAATTATTGGTCTACAGATGCTCATGGGAACACTACCTACCTCTTTGCTGCCTTGCCTGACAAAGTTTGAAATTGGGCGGGAGGTTAAGGTTTGCGGTGTCGCCAAAAACCTCACAACTGCAATGTTTATCCACGTCTATTCAGTTTGGGCCAACCGCTCTGAAGGTTTCATTTCCGAAAGTATTACGTAACTGACATTTCTCCGACATCCTGAGTTTGGTGAATGTGGTTGCAAGCATGAAGGAAGAAAAAGATCTTGTTGCAAGATACTTAAGTTCAAAAGCCATGGCAAAAGGCTGCATCTTTTTCTGATACCAAACTCAAGAATTCCCGACGCCGGTATAAGCCCATAAGTTTTGATTTCGTGCCAAGAAAACTTGATGGTCATGCGCAGTGTACATAAAGGCAGTGCAAGTAAAAACGAATTTTATAGCGCTGCTTAAGCGAAAAAAATTGTTTAAGCGTGAAAAAACCTTGCTTGACAAATCAGGTTAGCGGCCAAAACTTCTTGTGATGTATATTGTTTTGGAATGGTATTTACCTGTCTTTTGGTTAGCATGACCATAGAGCTACTAGCTCTATGGCATGACAATCACATTCACAAGAGTTTGAGCTGGGGTAACCTTTCTTTGTTAAGCAAGGTTTTTCGTGCTTAAGCAAATTCTGTGCTTAAGCAGCTCTATGAAACTGGCCCCAGTAAGTTTCAACGTACAGTTCGGTTGCTCTTACTGCTCCTCTTAGCGCTTCATGATGCAAGTTGCTTCCTAGGAGGGGGTTGAACCAGGTGACAATACGAGGGACAAACTGAGTAACTTCACTGATGATTCGGGCTGGTTAGCTACCATGGCATGGTACGACATGAATATTCCGGCGCTCGCGTGTTGCTATATATGCAATAATTTTGTAGTTTCCCGAGCAGAGGAAACTTTATCCATGCTTTATACCGCACAACCTGTATCTATGATAGCTTTGGAAACATCATGGCGCTGTTGGCGCTGTTCAAGTTGGCGCTGTTGGCCCTGCTTACTTGAGGTAGGTTTTGTCCCTAATGGGGACCAGGTGTCTTTCATTCAGATGTTATATCATTGGACTTCTCTGTGAAGAACAGAATGGGTAGAGGCATCGATCGAATTAGCAAATTTGGCCCGATATCTGTAACCGTTGAAGATTGTGCTTTTATTCCTCCATCCTACATGCTGCAACCATCTGGCTTACCCTCAGCTGCGAAGAACCGTCGAAGGAAAGGTAAGCATGCAGTTATTTCCCCCCCGAATTGGATGATTTCTATGCCTCTCTGTACACCAATTAAGGTGGACGCTCAACTTTTCGTTTGGTACCTGGCAGAAGAGTTTCATGTGCGGAATAAATAAATGAAGATTTGACCACAGATAAAATAGACTTCAAGCAGTGTTGTAAATGTATGTAATTTTAGCGAATCAAGCATTGCTGGAAATGACTCCTAAGAATTTGCCTACAGGTTGTAAAGTGTACTGTAACATTCATTGCTAGACAAACGGGAGTATGTGGGACAAACAAAATCATTTGTGGGATTGAAGACGAATGTGGACCTGTACCTTACAGAATATCTATATGTTGCAATTACAATCAGTATCAGTGCAGACGTTGAAAGTGTTTTCTTTTTCCCTCACGTAGCAAAATTGATCGGTCTGGCTTGTAGGAAACAGAAGTTCTATTTTTGAGCCTAATGTGCGGTGTACAGTACTGTATTAACCAAGGCCATTTAAACAGACCTCATACAAATGCATATGTAGCAGGATGTCATATTTGTTCATATCCAAAAGACTCCAATTGGTTATCTTTTACAATCTGGCAGGGCCAATTTCATAGAGCTGCTTAAGCACAAAATTTGCTTAAGCATGAAAAACCTTGCTTAAAAAAACAAAGGTTACCAGCTAAAACTCTATGTGATAGTCATGCTAATCAAGACAGGTAAATACCATTCCAAAACAATGTCACGCAGTTTGGGCTGGTTACCTGATTTATCAAGCAAGATTTTCTTGCGCTTACGCAAATTTCGTGCCTAAGCAGCTCTATGAAATTGGCCCCTGGGTGACCAGCTGATCAAATTATCCCAGTGTTACTTAGAGGAATGTAAACAAAACCAAACACGGAGACAATCGACAACACCCTACAATTCTATTAAGGAGAGTTGTGATATTGAAACTGTTTTATTGCAAACGTACAAGTCTGTCATCCATAACAGACCACATACACAAAAATGCTACAGTGCAAATAAAAATGTACTCGCACAATCCTGAAGATTCCAGAATGATGAATACACTGGCAAATGGAACGACCTGCTTCAGGATGTTGCACTGCAACAGGAAGGGTCAAAATAAACAAACTGTTTTTATGCTATTATAAGATGTCTCAATATGGTTATCTTGATTCGTTCCTCCCTCTTCTTTGTTATTTGACTTTTCTTAAACTACTTTTAAACCTAGGTTCATAGGGATACAACTTTAAATATAAAAGCAACACTGAGTGAAAGATGAAAAGTAATTATCCGGAAATGGTATGAGAAACCAGGCCACTGACTTGCGGCATCCGTCATACAACACGCTCAAACACTGTCAAAACAACAACTGAGTTAATAAGCAAAAACAAGCGATGATCTGTGTGCGAGTTGGTTTTAAATTTTGACTCCATCTTACCTCGACAAAAAATATGCTTAGATACTTGTGCACCCCATACTATTAACTATGCTGGAATGCAATGCAAAAATTTCACCATAACAGATTTAAGCTCAATCACCAAAGGAGAGGTTTTTGTGTTTACATGTACCGAATTGAGCTTTAACTAATCCCACGTTGCATCCATCAGTCCGTAGTCTCGTAACGGGATGCCGCTACAGAATGAAGCAATTCTTGATAACGGCAACGGAGCCAATTTGTCGCCAGTGTTCAGGCATCTATTCAGTCATCACCCTCGAAGACAATGCGGTCCCCTTTAGATTTGTCAGTGCCCAGGACCCTCTCAGACTTCTCCTTGATCTGTCCAAATGAGAGATTGGTATTTCAGGAACAAACTGCACAGCTTTCCTAAGTACAACATTGGCAAAAACACCTATGCTTTCTAAATAAACCAACTCTCGGCCAATTCTAATCATCATGGGAATTTACTCCCCTTGACAAGCCCTTCATGTTTCTTGTTTAGAGTGTCAGATTTTTTTTTAGCTGTCATTCAAAAATATTCTTGAAAAGGATGAAGTGAAAACAATTCATCTCATACGATAATCTTGAAACAGTTCTGCTGCGACCAAAGTGAATCTAAGCCACTGGAATGCTCTTAATTCCAGAAGATCTTCGACTTATTTCTTTTCTTTATGAAATACATGTAGTTGTGTTTTACCCGCTCGATGCCACGTTTCTTATTTTTCCTCTTCTTACTAGAGCTCAGTTTGGCCACTCTATCAGCTCTAAGCTTCTCCCAGTACTTTTGCTCATCTTTTCCTGTAATGAGGGAGACACGCAAGGAAATTACTACACTTTAAAAGTGACCAGTTCACAAATTCCTCACTTTTTCAAGACTCAAATATTCATGCAACATCAAACATTTTTAAAAGGGACTGATTTTTTTTCACAGGAGCCCTATGGAAAATGTGGTTCATGTTCTTTTACCCATAATCTCAAACATTTTCACGGCTATTTCTGTACACCTGTCTTCAATACTGCATATAATGAAGACACATTTAGTATATAAATACATGTACCCAACAAAAATGTTCAGCCGATAAGCACCTGTCAACAGGTTCAGTTCTACTGAACCACCATCATTGGAAAGACTGCCGGCTTTTCCAAGTACTGCCTGTGCACCCTCTGCAGACTGCAGTCGTATGAAGCCACCAGTGTCCCCAGCATTCAGCTCAATGTAGGCCACTGGGGAAATCCCTTCCAACTGTTCCTGTGAGAAATCATTCCAAAGTTATGGTCAGGCCTGTTTCACAATTCTATCACACTTGCTAGAAAGGCTATTTACAAATTTCTTCACAGCTGGAGCTCGTGATAACAGAATCTTAAGTTCTGGAGCTGCTACTTGTACATGCAAGTTACAAGAGCATCATTCCTTACTCGGATTTCTTTGCGAGACGCAAATGGCTTGTCACTCTTGATTTTGACCACTACACCGGGATGGAACTCTGGCTCGGCGGATTTCACTTCAGCTACCTGGTGGAAAAAAAAACAAACGAAGTAAAAACAAATGCAACATCTGGTCCAACATTTGTAGGTTTCACCCAGTGTGTGGAACACCACTGCAGAGTTTGGGTAGACACTGAAGTAAAAGGAATGGACGACGGCAAAAAGATTTCTTGGTTGCAACATTCCTGCTACTAGTAGACTGGATAACTGTGACTGCTTCGAGATGCTAAATTTGGGCCATCGACTTCTGCGAATAGTTATCATTCACAAACTATCTTCTGTTTTTCTAGTACAGCCCAATGTACAAAGACCTCATAGAAGATCTGCGATATTTCAGACAGCTTATTTCTCCTCAACTCCCATTGGTACCTTCTTATCTGGTGACTGTGACTCTAGTCGTGCTTTTCTCTTGGCCCATTCTACTTGAAGCGCTTGTTTCATCTGCTGCCGGCTGGCCTTCTGAAGGGTGAGATATTCCGCCTTCAATTCCAACCACTCCTTTCTGTAATTATCACCGAGCCAGATTTACACACATGACCAAATAACCGTCTGCCATTCAAAAAGTGGCTGAAAGTGAAACATGCATTTGTCCTGCACTCTCTTGTGGGGAAACATGTAGCAACTGTGAATTTTGTGTCAGGACCACTTGCAAATATGGCAAGCAAGATGCAGAAACACACTTTTTTTGTTTGACTTGCATCTACATGAAACTGAAACGTGTTGTTTTAAATTTGTAAAAAAGATCTACATTTGCAGATTCACACCTGCAACACAAAAAGGCACCTGTCATTTGGCATATCAAACAATTCAATTAGACATTATGTGGGAACACAGACATTATGTGTTGGCAGTGAGCACTGATTTCCAGTGTACATGTACCAACTATACCAAACCTGCCACACTCCGACAGCAGGTTTTGTGAGGTTTTGGCTGGTTTGGTACTGTACCTGATGAACTTGTTGAATTTTAAGAGACTTGGAATGAAAGGCCCAGGGAGATGGTGTTGGATTCTGTGTGCGTTGGACACACAGGGTTCATTTTGTGCAGTGTTTGGCTTGCTGTACCAATTGTTGGACTATGCTTGATTTTGTCAGGTTTGGTACTGTTCAGTGCAAGTCATCCTATACTGCATAGACCCATCCATACCATATCACTCAAACTCCGAGTCACTCTGTTGGAGTTTGCTTTGTAGTGCAGGACAAGCGAGGGTTAGGGTTAAAGGGCTTATAAAGTTCTGCCAAAATTAATCCCACGTAATGTGCATTTTTCTTTTAACTACAAGTGTTTATAAAGCTTGTGCTTACTTAGGAATGACTCTGAGCTGCATCAGAGGAGCAGTTTTTCCTTCCTCCTTCTTGTTTCTACGACTCCGGCTCCTTCTCTTCCTCTTCTTGTCTCCATCCTCCTCTTCCATTTCTGACTCCGCCCTCCTCCTCTTAGCATCCCTGCCATCTTCCACACCATCCTTGTCTCTGTGAGAACCTGATGATGACCTCTTGGCCTTTGAAGCCTCCCCGCTGCTTTCAGAATCTTCCCGTTTCCTCTTATGAGTTTCCGAGCCGGCAACCTTCTTGGTTGTGTCCCTAGCCGACCTCTCAACTTTGGCCCCCATGTCTGACTTATCATCTTTGTGTGACCTGGCCTCGTGGTTTTTGCTGCCGTGTGATGATTTCTCAAGGGTGTCGTCCCCTCCAGAGTGCTTCCTCTTCCTGGAGTCCATTTTCTGTTCTTTCCTTTGATTGGTTTTAATACAGGGCTGCTGATCATGCTTCTTTGAAACCTCTCCCTGAGATGCCTCTGCTTTCGTCTTAGCCTTCTTCTCAAGCTGTCCTCTGTTCTCAGTCTCTTCCTTGGTTTCTTCACTAATGTTCCGCTTCCTGTTTGATGAAGATGCCTCCTTCTTTTTGGGTATCTGCTCCTTCTTGGCTTCTGGAGATGTCTCTTCCATTCCACTTGCCTCCCTCTTCCTTTTGCTTACTTTCTGTTTGCCGTACTTCTCTAACTTCATGCTCTTCAGTTGCAGCTCAGACGCCTCTGCCTGCTGTGGTAGTATCAGACGCCCTTTCCGCGTTGTTGGGAAGTGACCATCAGGTTTAGGCTTGTCTCTTGGAGGGTTATTTAAGAGCTTGAAAGATAAACAAAATTACTAATTAGAGTAATGTTGGGAAAGACTAGACAGTTAATTTTAAAGATTTAGAACAAATGGACAGTGGATGTGTAAAAAGACCACACTAAGATAAATTAATGGTAACAAATTGTAAGTGTATTGCTCCAGTTTTTCCTGATTAAGTCAATGAAAATAAGCCTCCATGTTTTCACCTTGCAGGCTTTCACTGCCCCTTCAGGAGTTGCAAACTCGATAAATGCAAACTTCTTGGGATCGCCAGTCTTCTTGTATCTCGGCAGGCTGATGTAGTCGATGATACCGCAAGGGCTGAAGGCCTTCTGAAGCATGTCATGGTCAACATTGTGAGGCAGGTTTTCCTTGATAAAAACAGGAGAAACGAGACTAGTACTGCGATTTACAAACTCTTCAGTACTTATTCTTTTCACCTCCAGCACCAAAAAGAGGGTGGTCCTTTCAACATTAGATACCGTCACAAAATGGATGACTGTTCACAGTCCACAAAACACAATTTCGGACAATCCAGCAGGCACAGTTTCAAAATCATAATCTATTCATTGATTTACCACAAAGACAGTGACATCGTCAATGTTGTATTTCGGTTCCTCAACCGGTGTCTTTCGCCGCAGCTTGGTCTTGTCTTCGCTAACCTAGCAAGGGAACACCCAAAAAAAGAACATTAGACATTGCCCCAATGTCTTGGTGCATGCCTTAGGAAAATTGCACACGCGTCTGCTGAATGATGCAAGTACATGTACTCAGTTTTGAAAGCTGAGTTTAAGTCAACTTCAGTGTATCCCGGGTTGTGGGCAGGATGAACATGAATAGAGAGGATCCACATGTACTCCACCAGAGTCCACCTACTATTCAGCACATGGGGCTGCTATGCCCCACCTGGTACTGACGACACATCATAATGAGCATACTCTGTCACATCTAAGTTACCAACATTCTAAAGACAGCAGACCAGCCAATGAGATTCTTCAGCACCAACCCACTGTTTAGTTATCATCCAGTGCTACTCCGCCCCTCCTCCGACCAGTCCACCATTTCTCCAGAAGATGGCCAGCTACTGGTCGAAATGTTAAGCCCACACCACCTGTTCTTTTCAGCACCACACTTCTTGCCGAAAGAGATTTCTTTGCCACAGCATTATCGCAAATCCTACCAGCTTATCTTAAGGGTAGTCTTACCTTGAGCAAATCAGAGTCCCGCAGTGCCCTGGCTATCAGCGATTCGTCCGTGGTGAGATTCCGCATTCGGTTGAAGTTTGCGATGGTTGCAATGTTAACATCTGTCAGGAGAAGCACAAAACACCACTTAGTTCAAAGTACCACGGGAAAAATAGCAGAAAAAACATGAGGAACTGGTAAGTTGTTCGATCATGTAGTCAGGTGGATAAGAAAAGGATTGTAACTGTCTTGTTGTCAGTCCATATTGCTACATAAATAGTGACAAGGCATTGTGGGGCTCAGCTTCAAAATACCCTAGTGGAAAAAAGGGACAAAAGAAGATCAAAAGGCAGTATTTGTCAGTACACTTGAATAACGCCATCTTCATCCCAATCTGAAATGAAATTATCTAGGGACAGTGATGCCCTGACAGGCTGTTATTATCATTTCTGATGTGAACTTAAGAAAATCTTGCCTCTACTAATACCGACAATTCACATAAGCATGTGCCACCAAGCGGCTGCCACAGAGAGACCTTTTTCACGGTGCATTGTGGGACATCCAACAAAAGTTCTTGGTGCGGAATGTGCTTTGCGTTGAATTAGTCCCACTGTTTTTGTCGAGTAGGTTTAAAGATTTGGAAGTGTTTAGGGTATTAGTGATGATTAATGACAGGTTTTTGTGAGGCACAAAATGCTCCGATCAATCACACATTTCCTGAAACTGTGTATTGACATTCGCTCACTGAATGGAAATTGCGGCAAGTCAGCCATTTTGTTGTTGACCATAAACTTGAAAAATGGCCTCTCCGTGACAACCTCTTGGTGGCGGCAGTGCATTGTGAATCGCCTGCACGGTACTCACATCCATCTTCAGACTTGTCAATTTCCTGCTTAAGGAAACGATCTTTACGCAGGTTAGAATCACTGAAGTAAAACTCCACCTGTTGTTTGATATCGGCCTGCAACTTCTTCAGCCGCTGTCGCTTCTTCTTCTTGTCATCGCTGGTGACATGGTGAAGACCTGATTGGCCATTCATGGTGGGATTGAGTTACTGCTGAAAGAAAAACACCAAAACACTTCAAAAGAAGATAAAAAATTGCAAAATAAATCATTACCGACATTACTTTTCAGTAATTATATCTGACACGGGTTGGCCCTTGAGAATTTGGAAAAGATTAATGAAATATTCTTAGCCACTGCCTTCTCTTTGATGTAAACAGGATGAATGACATATAAACAAGGGAACTATCGTGATCTGTTTCCTATTAACAGATCGTGACAAAAAGTTGTCAGACTCCTAGAGCCACAGGCTACGTAATGTTAGGCATGGCAAGAGCCTCCTACTTCAGGAACTGTAAGGCACAGCCTTACGGCCCTACATGCCTACTGTGCTGGGCCAACTTTTTATGAGTTCATAATGCTGTGGGTTTTTTCATGCAGCCCAGTCATGTTAGACTACCTCCGTGATCATATCATTGTTGGATGGAAAGAGTTCTGAATGCGATACCACCAATTATGGAACTCTTAAAAATTACGCTTAGAGATTGTATTGAGCGAATGGCAAATTTTATAGTTATCAACTGAGCTGCACAGCTTGGGCCCCTCGTGTCTCAAAGGTGTAGTCATGGTATTGTTGCGGTAGTCCGTGCGGCCGCGGGCATACATGTACGTACGATCATGGGTGCTAAGGCTCTAGGTATGAGGTACAAACAGTGACAAAATTACAGATTCAAGACAAACGTAAATTGATTGAAAATAGCTACACTTTACAACTGATGGAGGGAGGAAGGAAAAGACCAAACCTTTTCAGCAGCTGAGACTTCTTTGATCTGCTTCAATCGAAATGCGAAGAAGTTACACAGAATTGCACACGTGCTACGTACATGTACAACTGTAGCACCACTTTGCCTGTGCATATGCAGCGCCCTCGGTGTGTAATATTACACGTAGGCCGTGTCGAGTCCGAAACTGGCTTCAAGAGCTACGGCTAGGTCTATTGTCTACGCGTCTCCACGCATTTCCAATGGGGCGAAGACCTAGACCTAGCTCTAGACAAGAGATTCGGATACAGCCGCATTACGTCGAGTGGACCAGACTGCGGGATGTCTGTGAATACGTACGTACGTGCGCGGAGGGAACGCAAATATTGACGAGCGCCACCTCGCGTTGCTCAGCACATCGACGGCCGTCGCACCCGCGCATGCTCGCGCGCACATAAACACGATGACATTATTTTCCCCCCAAAACATGGCTGCGCCCATGGTTGAGGGTCTTCGTGCATTGTACATGTAACGTTTGCCATCGTAGTTGCATCGATCTGGTCTTTGAAATCAAGAATGGATCTACCCCCAATTGGTACCAAGCCGTATGCTAATTTTGCGACTGTGACCGAACGCAAGAAAGTGTCGCTCGCAGATGCTGTTCACAATTTCCACGGGTACGATGAAATCATCCAAATTCTTGAAGAGGACCCGGATGCTGTCCACAGAAAAGGTGATACTCATATAATCGTGCTTATCAGTGATAACAAATATGACTAACGTTAAATTGTTGACATGGCAGTTATGGTAAATGTAGGCTTAAATGGTAATAAATACACAAGTGTTTGTGGACACCCAGTTTATTTTTGGCTCTGACAAAGATTTTGTCACTTAAGTTTATTAAACGTTAGGCCTAACGTTAAATGTAAATCAGCCATCTCAAGTCATGTCTGCCATTTCCAAGCCATGTGCACAGAGTTTGACAGTCATCACAGACAATTTTTGTCATTTTTTCAAATTTTGTGCTGTAGGCCTACATGTATATGTACTGTGTAGGCCAGGCCCAAATTCATTATTTTTGGAGAAAATGCAAATTGTTTTGTGCCTTGAGGCCCTCTATTTGTAGTAGTGACTACAGTTGAACCTTGTCAATAAGAGCACTGTTAATACAAGATTTTGCTTATAACAAGGAAAGTTTAGGTCCCAATCTTTTGTTTTCATAAGGTTCCTGTAATAACAGGGTAATTTGCCAAGTCCGAAGGACCTCTTAATTATTAATGAGGTTCTAAGAAGATGAAGCAGCAACCCTCGGTAAAGGCAAGTTTTGTTGAATCAGAGATTGGTCTCGTTCCTACGAACCCCACACTGATACCAGTCAAGCTTTACTTGATTGATAAAAGAAGGGGGATGGGAGAAAAGTACAATATTCTCACCCGCTTTTGAAACAAAATGGTGTTTTTTCAAAGTTTTGGCCCATCTCAATATTTGCGTACCCACAAAATGTAGTGTTGAGACTTATGCCAGTCGCAAATAATGAGGTTGGTAGGCCCAGCCTTATTAACATATGTCCTAAACCAGACAACTAAGTTGGCCAAGGAGTAGGCCAAGCTAAGATGGCGAGGAAGCAAGATTACCAGTTAACCTCAGGGGGGGGGCAGCCAGGGGGTAGGGGATGGGGGGTGTGAAAGGCATAAAATGGTGGGAGGACAAGTTGGTAGGGGAGAACTGGTAGTTAGTTGCAGGGAGTAAGTTGACCAGGGGCAAGTTGACTAGGTTGTGAATTGGCCAGGGGGTGTTACCGGCGCCAGTTTTGCTATGCAGGTAAGTACAATACTGCACTTTACACAAGTATTTTTCAAACACTGAAGGCGGACACAGCCACAAGGTGCTGTTATTTACTTGGATGAATAAAGGTAATTGTGTACTCCATCAACCTTGTTAGTTTTATCAGGGCTTAAGGTACAGCGCATTTCCGCCCATTGTAACTGCCATACCATACATTCTCGCAGTGACTTCTGATTAACCACATAATAACACACATTCAACAATTGAAATAGAGCTCTGAACTGATGACGACACTTTATTTACATGTGAGCTTCCCTTTGGAATTCAGCAGACCGTGAGCCCCGACTGGTTTGTGGGAAAGTGCACTCGGTGTATTACAAAGTGTCACATTGTCAGTACAAAGCCCCATTGCAAACCTAAGCAAATGTAGGCAGACACAAATTGAAAAGAGATTTACCGAGCTTGAATTGTGCTTTATTCATAAACAATGTTACCTCTTCAGATTGACTTAAACATTTCCTGCAGTTTGACATGACCCGTAAAAATGATAACGTGCATGTCCTTCAGTACATTCAAGAACAATAGGACTTTGACTAGATGTGTTGAATCTGCATATTATGTACGTGTATGCTGTGCCTGAAACTTGGAATTTTGCCTGAAATCTACATGTCCGACCCAAGTTGGTATTAAAAATTTTTGTACATACATGTTTAGCATCGGTATTTTGCTTTTACAGTACGGTGCCTAACATCGAACATTAAAGTTACAGCGCACATTGAGATCATTGATAGATCCGGACTAGTTTGTTAAAACAGTCCTTTTTTCTAGTTAAAACCTTAAACTTCATTGAAATTCATGCTAAAAATCCAAGTTACATAAAGTGTATTCCAAACTTCATGTAAAGTTATAAATTACTTCTTTTGTACAAATGTGCATGTAGTTTTGGCTACTTTTAAAAAACTGGGTGCATCATTGATTTGAAAACATCAACGCGACATTTCTGTGAGCTTCTGTCTTATTTCACATTGCTCTAAATTCATTGAAGTGGATGGTTGTCGTTGTAAGATCTGAGGCCAGCTTAACATGAGAGTCAAATTTCATTCACATTATGATATTTTTAGCAATGCACAGGCATATAACTAATCCTTGAACATGCCATATTATCCAACTACATGTATGCTATACACCTATTTCCCTTGCAATATCTCAGACCAATTTTATTTCTACATGTATGAAAGCAAATCGCAACAAACTAAAATTAATACGGTTAAGGGCTCATGGAAATTTTTCTTGACTTCTACTGTACTTTCACGTCTAATTGCTGATACACTTTGAATTGGGAATGAAAGAAATTTCACCACAAGTCTGGAGAGAATATGTCAATTCACAATGATCATAACTTATGTAGACGAGATAAAACCAAATTGGAATTTTTTTTACAGTGATACACTTTCCAACAACTAAAAGTTTGCAATAAATTTACTAGCTAAATACTGGTTTGGAATGATTGCAACAGTAAACTGCGATACGGAGCAAAAATACATGATGTGCAATTTACAACACAAGGTTGAAGACGTTTACGGTGATCACTTTAAAAAGTTGAATACAAATTCTCGATCGTGCTAACGGAGGAATGATTACTCTGAAGATATGAACTGTCACTGTACACGTACAAACATTCATATCACAGAACAGAGCTAAATGCATGCACAACCAAGTTGGATACCAGTTTACAATGTTTGATCCAAATATCAATTTACAGAAAAAAAAAGAATTTCTATACAGAATGACCGTTACACGAATTTGAATGTACGCAGCACTGGACACCAATGATCACCCGGCAGAAATCAGTTATCTCTACAAAAGAGGTTAATAACAGTTTTTTATGAATTTTCTTTTTACAATAATAGACGATCACTATACATAACAAAGCTGAATACTACATGGAGTTGAATGCTAATTTGCAATGATAACTATACACATGTATATATAAAGAGATATACGTGGATACCATTTACTAGGAGTTGAATAACAGCTCACAACATTATTGCTATAGAGAATGATCACTATACATCAACTTACTCAATACTACAAAGAACTGAACAACCACATATATGAACAGAGAAGCACGGAGTTGAATACCAGTTAACGTAACAGAGTACTCTATGCATTCTAGTTCACTCTACTGGATTGAATACGATTGAACGCTTTACACTGATGAATGGTAGTTTACAGTAATAACTATACAGGGCGAATACTCGCACAGCTGAATATTAAGCAGAACTCAGCAGAGATGATTACACTATTGAGATGAAATATCACTCTGAAGTTGCTAACACTGATCACTGTACATGTACAATAATGAATACTCACTTAGCACGTCTGAACACAACACAGAGCTTAATACCAGTGATCACTTTACATATATGAGATATCACTCTAAAGAGATTCATAACACTTTGCAGCGATAGCTGTACAGAGATGAATATTTGAAATATACGGCTAAATACTACACGGAGCTTTCCAGAGACAAAAATTACTCTAAATAGACGAATACCAGTTTACAATGATCGTTATACAGGGATGAATTATCACTTTACTATGCAAGTACATGTAAATACAACTTGACAATGATTACTACACAGAGTTTATTACCAATCATTAGTATACACAATGTACAGTGATGACTATACACAGATGAAAAATCACTATAAACCGCTGAATACTACACAGGGCTGATTACTGATTATCACTCTATAGAATACATGTAATCACAATAAAAACATTAATACAATTTAAAATGATTTCTATACAGATACTTGAGCTGACCACCAGTTTAAGAGACCTACTGGATATTATCAGATGAGCCAAGATCTCATCTTAAAGACAGATTTAAACTCATTAGGACACGCAAACACTCATTGAAAACAAAGTCATTTATAACTGAATATATAAAACTGAAACTCCCCATTAACACCTTTGAATGGAGTCTACGTGATTAGTTTTCTTGCGCGGTACGATCTCTTCGTTTAAGAATGTTTTTTTCCAAGACAGTAGGGCCTACAGTATCGTTGAAATATTTCTGTGCCCTATGTACTTGTGCAAGATTGACATTCTCTTTAGAATTTACAGCTTACCTGCAGGCAAAGTACCACATATTTATAGTCCCCAATTTTGCTTAAAACACTTCTGAAAAACCTTTAAATAGACTTAGTGCGCCTGCTAAGTCACGTGACCTATAGTGGGTATCAAACTTCAAATAAACATTGCATCCTCAAATAGCAAAGCGTGTTTCAATTGTTTGCCAAAAATAAAGTAAATTTTCAGTACTCAGCACATCAGTAATCTGATTGGCATTGTATCTCGTTGGTGCCCTTTTGTTCCAACTCGCTGTGCTTTGGGGAATAAGGGCTGTAATTTTGCCATGATTTCCATGTAAAGCATGCTTTGAACCATGCACTGTGTAATTATGTGTGCACTGTAATCGTACATGTGATAATCACGACATGTATCCTGATCCTGTGCTGTAAATATAGATACATGTATTGAGATCTCCCAACAAGTTACAGTACCTGCAATTCCCAAGACACTGTATGAGCCAACATGGAGTGTGTTTTAATAACTGAACAATTTTCTGTGATAGATTACCATTTGCTTGTAGCTAATAAGTTGCTAATTAATGTTGGTAGCATGGTTAAATTATACGTGTACATGTATGTACATGCAGAGTTTAATTTGGCTTCAGATACGACGAAGGCCGTGGTAAATGCCTCTGCCATCAGTCAAGCCGTGGAGATACCCTTAGAATTGTCTTGTTCTACTCATTGCATATACATGTACATGTACGTAGACTAATGACATTCTAAATGGAGTAAATTCGGTCATGTTAACCATGTACATTCATTGTAATAACTGAAGACGTTAACATGAATATAGGCGTTTATGTACACTGGCATGTATACATAAAACCTAACTGCCGTTGGCTATTTGAGAAAAAAAATCCAACATGACCTTTATGATCCTACAGTTTTGTGAATCATGGGGTTACATGTACATGTATTTTATTTCAAATGGCTCAGGGGGGTACTGCGCGATATAGAATTGCTGCATACTAGAAACACAGGAGACAAGTCTGCATAGTCTTTTTTTTTCATTTTATTTCTGTGTTGAAGCTACATGTATTTCTAGGCAAGTGTATCCTGATATTTGCACTCGCCATGAACACGTTATGAGTTTACATATCAACGAAACAAATTCTAAATACGCCTTCATTGGTAAACAGCTTTTACAAAGTGGATAGAATTTGCCCTCCTGTATTTCTTCACAAAAGTAACATTATCTTTGACGGATCTCTTTAATTTGAAAACATAGGAGACCTTGGTATTTGACCACACACAAGAAAGATAAATAATTTTTGTCAGGGAACGGCTTACACAAGATCTGCGTAGTTAATGATTACATGGGCACAGTTTCTTGCATTTGATGCTTTCATTGCATCTGCTTGCTTATGAAATGTGGGCTTCATATTTAAATGATGTATAAATTTTTGCTCATCATTTACCAGATTTCCTTTAAGTGTAGATTGCCATCCTCCAAATGATGTTACAGTCTTAAAATTGGGCATCAAAGTTGTCAAAGAATTTTTGATAGTGTAAACGTCATGATGTCCTTAACCGTGTTAATTGTTACTGCCGCTGACGAAATTCCCTTATTTTCATTTCACTGTGTTTCAAAGAATAATTAGGTCTTTGATTCCAAGATTTCCATTGTATGCCCTGCAGTTCAGATGTTGGCTGGTGGAACAGGTATTCACCATTTAGGTTGCAACTGAAACATGTGTTGAACCACCAAGCACTTTTAAATATCAGTGCACAGTTTCCATCAGCTATATCATTATCCATATCCCATGTTGAAAAATATTTAGAATTGTGTTCGCTTAACGAGTCACCTGCTGTACTCGAGATATTATATGAACCAACATGGAGTGTGTATTTCTGGCCCGAGGTACTAAACTTACCGTATTCTGCCCAAGCTGTTCTACCCTCCCAGTCTCCGAGGTTCACCCTCATCTGCCACTGTCCAGATTCAGTCAGGATGCGTAGAGCTTCATTCCCCAACCAGAACTCACCGCATAAATCACCAAAGCCAATTTGGTATTTTGCCCAGTTACGGTTAAAGTCAACAGAGCCGTCTTGACGTCGCTGGAACACGGTCCAGCCTCCTCCGTCATTCTCCATGTCACAATAAACCTGCAAGCCCTGAGCCATGCCAGAAGGATAGATCGTATAGATACCATTGCAGTGATATCCAGCTCTCAGTAACCCTTCGCAGCTTGTGTACTTGACGTAGGGTGCCGTCAAAAGAGAAGTGTCATACCTATTCCTACATCTGTCATCGAGGTGGAAACTTTCCGGCCTCTCAACAGAGGCGCACAGTCTGTAGATTTTTGTCGTATTCTTTAGTTCACAAAGGCGGCTGCTGTTATAGTAGTTGAATGATGCACATTGAGGGTCCATAGAGCAGTCGCGCCCACAGTCCACCACAGAAGACACGGTCTTCATGTAATACCCCAAACCCTGAAAGGTTTGATTTGTTTGATTGTCTACAGGAAAAGATCTTGGAGTGAATAGAAGTGGACATTCACAGCGGCAGTTATGCACCATAAAAGCCAGAAACAGTGTGACATGCACTAGGAGCTCGCTCATTGTTCTGACTGCGCGTTCTTTACATGTGTAATACATGCCTGCAGAGACTAGTCGATACTTGTGGAAGTTTTTGTGCTTAACTGCTCGAACATCTCGCATATAATGGATATACATGTATATGTAGTAGTTGTTCTTTATCTTGCTTTCAAGAATCCTCTGCTGCACATACGTTACCAGGTTACACCCCGAATGCTGTTAGTGGCTGTGCTGTAATGCTAGTCAGTCAGTGAAGCCATAAGTTGCTCTTTTGATTTCTGCTTTGATTCGGAGAATCTTCCCAGTTTATTATCAGTGGTGTGATGATACACCAACTATGTCCAGCTCTGAAGTAGCTCAGCAATTAATGCATTGCATCGTTTTACTGTAAGCCATTTTTTTTATAGTCCCTGTGCCTCTGAACGTTTTTCGTTCTTAACAGCAACGTCCTCCACAGGAAATTTTTTTTCGGGGGATGGGTTTGGAATGATTGAAGTAATTGAGCCATTAATTAGGCTGTTTCGTAGGTACACGTATGATGATTTATGACTTACAGGTGTTTTCATTGCAAATTACCAAAAGTTCAAGATAGTCATTAGTTGCCGATACACACGTTGGTTTCCCTGGTAACCTGTATCATCAATGAAAGCATCGCGAGCTACCATCTACGTACTTGGAAAACATAGCCACTTTACATGGCCGTGCAAACGATAGTTTGCCGACCATCGTGTCAGAGTTCATTTCACTTCGCAAATCACATTCTTTGAGAGGCGCCGATTTTCTTGTGTGTAATGTTTGCAGATGTTGTGGGAGTCTCCATTAATGAACTGGTAAAACCAAAAGCAGTTTAAAATATACCGAAAAAAATTCACCAAACGCAATGTAATTATGGAACATGAGTGTAAGATGTAAAGTACGAAATAAATTGGATCAGTGTGAAGTTTCATTTTATTTAAGGAAAACACTTTCTCAACGCCCAAACTTTGCAAATTCAGAATCACCCCTAGAACATAATAGTGTGATCCAAATATGGTGGCTGTTTAGTTGCCGGGTGAAAGGATTTTCAACAAAAAGTACGATTTCCACGCGTTAACTTCCCGTGTCTCAAGACATATTTTCGTCTTTGCTAATAATTATCAGATAGTCAACTAATAATGAAGTTTTTAGACTTTCATTGACGTGTAAACCGACGTGAAAGTGTGGTTATTAAGCATGATCGCGTGCGCACGCGTGCATTATCATAATTATAGGCTGATTCGAAATTAGTGTCACAGACACGAGTCGACTGCGTTTCTGGATGAATTTTTTTCATGAATCCGCAATGGTACATTGTCGAAGGGGCGCATTACTCCAAGGTAAATTCACTGATTACCCCTGGCCGTTGAAAACTGCTCCTTTTTAAGGGAAAGAGAATCTGTCATGTCTGTCTCCCAGCCTGACCCCGCGAATGTCGCGTTCGCTTACTTCGAAAGCCCTGTAATTCATAGATTTTAAGCAAGATACAAGATCTTCGATGTGATCGTTGAAAATGCGGCGCTGTTTTCTCGATGTTTTACAAAGCAGTTGACCCAAAGGTGAAACAAGTCAGTGGAATGTAAGTCGCAGTGAATATTATACACCGTAATCAGCCAATCTTGTGAAATGACGACCAAAAAACCAACGGTGTACTCTACCTTTAATCTTTAGGAACATGCCCTCGTCCCCCCCAGGTCTGGCCTTGTCACAGTTACACATGCCAAAGTGGTTTTCTTCATCATGCAGGGAGTCTTTTAAGTTGTGAACTCTTAGTTCGTTTTTGTTTAGTTTGTCCAGTTCCCCTGAAAATTTTTCGAAATAATTGTGACATCAAGCTGCGTCAAAACAGAGTATGATATTGATACATGTGTATCTGAAAGTCGGTAAACTAATATTTACTGATTTTCTCGTATTTTCATTTCAGTGTGCTTCAGGGAGTAACGTTGATTGGTTTTCCAGGATTTCCATTGTAAACCGAAAAATCCAGCGTCCGGCTGTTGGCAGTGGTATTGGCCATTTAGGTTGGAGTTGAAGCAAGATTTGAACCACCATGCACCCCAGTAAATCTGTGCACAGTTAAAAATAGCGCTTACATCGTTATCCTGATCCTGTGTTGTAAATGGATATGTGTTGTGATCCGTCAAGGAGTCACCTGCTGTACTTTTTGTATTGTATGCGCCAATATCAAGTGTGTATTGCTGCCCAAAGACGCGAAACCTACCATACTGCGCCCAGGCTGCACCGCCTTCCCAGTCTCCGAGTTCTGCTCTCAGCTGCCACGGTTCCGACTCAGTGAGGTTTCGTAAGATGTCGTTGCCAAGCCAGAACTCGCCAGACAAATTACCAAAGCCTGTTTGGTAGTCAGTCCAATTACGGTAGAAGTCGACAGAGCCGTCCTCGCGACGTTGGAACACGATCCAGCCTCCCTCATCAGTCTCCATGTCGCAGTAAACTTGTGAGCCGTCAACTATACCAGAAGGGTGAATAGTGTAGACGCCACTGCCTTTGAAACCAGCTCTCAGTAATTTCAAGCAGCTCGTGTACTTTCTGACAGAGGGCGCTGGCAAGAAAGAAGTTTCATAGTTTTTATCAAAGTACACGCTTCCTTCCATCTTGACAAAGGCCCACTGGCTTTGTAGTCTTGTTTTATTGTTTAGTTCACAAATACGGCTGCTGGTAAAGTAGTTAAATGATGCACACTGGGGGGCAATGGAACAATCTCGCCCACAGATCACCACCGATGATGCCATTTTCATGTGATATACATGGCCTTGAAAAGTATGGCTGCTTGCAGAGTAAAAAGTTGGAGTGATCTCAGGATGGAGACAGTCACAGTGGCCGGTTTTTGCCATGAAAGACAGAAACAGTACTGATGCCCAAACAACGGTCATATTGTGCCCGATATTGGTACGGCTCTCAGACACCATCGAAAATGACATTCTTCGGTACTCTGTGGTTCATTATCGTACTCAAAGAGGCGGTATCGAGTTCTACAAGTAGGACACTGGCAAGGCAACGTTCTTGTGTGTTTTATCTTATATTTCGAAGCAACTGAATCTACGAACTGCTGTGACAGGTAGTTGTTGCCAAGTGAATCCTTTGTCACTCTCTTGGATGTCACACCGATCAGCCAGTTCGGAATTTCAAAAGTTAAGACACTGCACTGAAAGGGCAGACTATCGCGTGCGCCTAGCTGTTCCCGAATAGCCTCATAGTTGGCATGCGCAGTTGGAATACTGAACTGGCTCGTTAGTCACATAATAGCAATTCGTGATCGTTCTCCTGTAAATGATTTACACCTGTTCTAATCTTTTACCTGTCGTTTTCCCATTACCATGGTTTCTGTTTGTAGAATTCAGCGCTGAAACATGCAGTATCAGAAGTGTCTTGAATCGATATAGTGATTGGAGACAGAAATAGTTGATAATTGCGAATTGTAGGTTGATAGATTTCGATACCGTGGAAGTATATTGGGGCCGTTACATGTAGGCCGTCGGCGTATTCCCTGAGCAGTAAATATATGTTGCGATGTGTTTAGAGGTAAAATCTACACGAAAACCGTGGCAATGGCACCCCGTCAGTACGTGTTTAGGTACTTGTGAGTTTTGTTTATTGCCGTTCGGAAATAATCGGGGGGATTGAAACCAACTTTGGTCGATTGAGTTTCGTCCTGCACTCCAGTGCTGTGCTTCAAACAGTCTCTTAGGTTAGTATCTTTTAAGTTTAGCCTGCTGATCCGTTCTAAAATGGACAGGTGAACGTCGTGGTTAAACTTTCCGAACGTCACGGGCTTCAACTTTCTGTTGAGGAGTATAATGTGGCGCCAAGCTAACATTTAAGCGTACTGGTTGACCTTTGACCTTTTATCGCACTTTCAGACCCACGTACGTGTAAGCCGCGTCGTGGATAACGTCTTCTTGCGTGAAATCGTGGTTGCGCACGCAATGGCTCACGGTGCCCACACAAATCGGACTGAAAATCCACAGTGCGAAAAGCATGGCTAGCTAAGAGCAGCTCTGAAGAATCTTTCCTTTTCATTACAAAAACCCCACATTTTTGGACACAATTTTAAAAATATATATGTTCATGTACAGCATGTGGTGTATGTTTTGCGAGTTTTACTTTCGGCCTTGCCAGAAACAAAATTGGATGTTTATATGACTATTCTACTGTCAATGATTCATCCTGTAGTAACTGTTGCAATCAATAATTAATTAACCAGTTCCTGTGGCAATTTCTACTCGGGAGACAAAACTCTACTCGCGTTTGAATTTAATTAATTTAATTAAATTCACACATTAAAAAGGGCACAGCCATTTGGGGCAGTATTGCAACTATTACCCGTCGGTACATGTATAACTTGGCGTATACGTTGTCATGGTTTCTTCTCAGAATCCAGTCTTGTGGAATAAAGGATCTTACTTTATACAGTGTGAAATTTGCAACGCTTAGAGAAAATCGATGGTACATCGACCGTTTTCCACAATACGAGAACTAATGAAGTTTTCTCTTTACATGTCGGTTCCGTATCTACGTTGTAGATGTACCCTATACAGCAAGGGTACAAGCTGACACCATAGATTTTTTTGGTCTTAAGTTAAAGACAGACACCATTTCATATAGTTCTTATTTAAATATAATTATTTAAATAATTTTCAGTCTCCATGTCTTTGCTATCAAGGCTGGCACGGTCTGACGCCTCTACACAAAGCGGGACTCCGTGGTGATCCAAAAATCACTCGCCTCCTGCTGGACCATGGAGCCAGCGTCAACGAGCCCAACGACTACGGAGAGACACCGCTCCACTACGCGTGTAAACGAGGGGCCCTCGTGAATATTCATGCCATGCTGGAGGAGGCTGAGGTCAAAGGTGATGTGTGGCACAGAGACTTTGCTGGGAGGAACTGTCTCCATCATGCTGCAGCAGGAGGCTCTGTGTAAGTGGTTTGATGTACAACATCACCGTATCCGTTTTGGATGCTAAATGCATGTAGCCCAGACAACACATACAAACATGCCCACAACTCCAGTTGCATGCACATGTGTGAACAGTAGGTTTATCACACGCCCCTATACATGTGGACAAGACTTCTGCTACCAACTTTGCAGCACAGTTGGAATAAAAATTATTTTATTTAGCAGCATTGTAACTTGCCTTAAAGGAAGTGCGAAGCTACTTGAACTTCTATTACTATATCCTTACTATTTATTGCGAAGCATTTTGACGCACACTCCCTTCAGTGTACAATTTCAGTGCCTCATATTATATTTTGCGTTCGATTACTCATCAGCATTTGCCTCATAAGCTCTGTTTCCCTGGAAAATATGATTGTAACCCTCTCCATTTGGCAGTGTGAGATTGCTTTTGAGTTGGAGACGTTCATGTTGGACGGCTTCACAGCCTGTTTCTTTCCTTGGTTACAGCTTAACCCTACACTACTTGTCCGAGGTGCATGGCATGGCATTTCATGACAGAGATGGCAAGTAAGTTACCACGACGTCGAGTAAAGGATCGTTTTCCTGAGCAACGTTCGTGCACACCACAAATCGGATGTGTTTCAGAAGGGCTAACAGCACAGGGCAAGGGTTACATTTGAGACAAATCCATGTGTACATGTATCGTGTCGCAATAGATCAGCAGAGCCCTGAAAAGAGTTTGAATTGTTCAGTTAGCCTGTGATAGATTGGTAACGTCACAATAGTCGTATTTCTTTTACATCGTAAATTGAAACCCATGCATTGTGGGAATGAGAAGAGCGGTTAAAAGCAACGGCCAATTTGCTTAAGCGTGAAAACACCTTGCTTGACAAAAACAGTTACATTATGCGTGCACAGATGAACTTTAATCAATTTATTTATAACAATAGTTTCAAAAGAAATGTGTTACCGGGAGTCATTCCAATGTATACGCAAAAGCCTGTGGGTGAATAGGGTTGTATTTTCATTGTCTCAGTGGTCAAACTCCCCTGCACCTAGTTTGTCTACAAGGCTTCCAAGATGCCATGAAATACCTGCTGAAGAACGACGTAAGTTTAACAAATTATTGCCAATGCATGTAGCTCTGCATTTATTTTTCTTTGCTTTTTTAAGAAAACGAAATACAACTAAAAGTATGAGAATCTGAAATTTTGAAACGGCTGACCCAGTTTCATCAGTCGGCTGATACTTTAAATTTTCCTTGTGGAAATGTTCTGCCATAGAGATCAGAGCTCACATGGACTGATAATAACGGCAACACACCGCTGCATATAGCGTGCATCAACGCGCTGAGCGAGGCCTGCTGGATCCTCCTGCAGCGTGGCAACTGTGGCTTGCTACGAGTCACCAACAACCAGGGCCAGACACCGCTGCAGATACTCGTAGAGGGGCGATCCGCCGGGTAAATACCAATTTCTTTTCCCCGGATTCATGGTTTGAAATTTCAAAGTTTGCGCTAGAGAGATGAAAATTTCACTACTGTTAACAAAAGTTTCCGATTAACGTGGTCTCGATGTCCCCTTCTTTTGCCAGCCATCAATATTTGTTCAAGGAGCTGAGTTACTGGGCGGACTCCAAGACTCCTCATTTGCCCCCCAAGGGCCCCCTCTTCACCTGGTACTTCATGCTGACCATGCCGGCCCATTTCTTTGCCCTCATTCTTTTAGTCCACTTGGTAGTACCCCGCTTCGGGGCTCTCTTCATCACAGTAGCCACCTGTTTTCTGGCATTCTACATTGGTAACCAGGGCCACCGGCTGAGGCACATATCCAGGTAGGGGATTGTGGCTTTGGTAATGGCGTCCGAAAGCCTGTGAGGAAAGCCTTACAGACCTGCCCAGTGGAACTTGAACCCACAACCTCTTGCGTTATTGATGAAGTTATCTTCACCACCCAACAACCTCGGTTTGTTGGATTCCACAAATGATACAGATGATACAAATGATACAATGGCACATGTAGTTTTGTAATCAGTGACTGTATACCATTGTATCGCAGGGATTACTATCAGTTTTGTAAATCAGACTTTTCTTTTATTGACATTGACGACTGTACAGCAAGTACATGTTTTTGTCAAATTTTGATAATTGCTGTGGTCGTGAGGTGTAATGTGTGCCTTTTCAGTTGAGTCCGTTAAATTTTGACAAATTGAAATGACTTCAGTGTCATCAAAACAACAAAGAATTATATTATTTGTGGTGTTTATGACACCAGGAAATGCCGAAGGCGGCATTTATGAAACAAACGCATCGTTCATATTTAGGTTTGTCAGGCTATCGCAAAATAAGCACAATGGAATCATTGTGAGAACGTTAATACTTTCATTCGATTTCCCGCCATTTTAGGTGGTCCAATCCTGTGTACTGTGGTGCCTTTGTGGCCGGCCTCTTTCACACACTACTCTGTTTCTGCTGGAAGGTGCTCCCAGATATCCTTGACACCATAAGTTGTCATGTTTCTCATTAACCACCTGCTAGGACACCGCACTGTAAACGTTTGTCAAGAAGATATTTTTTCCCGAAAGAAGCAGGTTAGATTTTCATTTTGGAAAAAATACTTCCACTGAAAAAGCTTTAAAAGGGATTCACAGACGCAAGGATAAGAGGTAGATCGGGAAATCAGACAGGGAGGGATAGGGTTACGTTTTAGTACTTAGCATGTGGCCCAGAACACATTTAATGAAGATCTGCATTCGACAGTCATTTTATACAGGTACCTAGAAACAATCGAAAGGTCTCGCCCAGGAATGAATATTTTGACCACGGGGATCGTTTTGAGCTACAACACAGCCAGCCGAACATACTACTACATGTATAAACATGACTTGGTACGACTTTGGGTACCGGGTACGTGTGTTGGTATTGGTGGGCCTTGCATTCATGCATTGGTGTATTGTACCCTTGACCAATCTGTCCACTTCTATGGCCAGTCAACTCGTTCATCCACGTCTTGATTGACCTACCAGTGCTCTTGTGCATCGTGTACTTGTACGTGGTGCTGCTGGTCCGTGACGCGGGCAAGTGTACATTTTCTAAGGCTGGTCCCTCCATCGATGAACCGTTTCTCAACATCAGACATGTAGCATCGGGAGAGGTCAAGTACGATGAATACTGCGGTCCTTGTGAGGTATAGGACAAGTGGGCCTACTGTGCCTTGCTTCAACTTTTCAGCAATTATTTCCAAATTCCTTGTGGAGAAACGTTTCAATCTCAAAATTCTGTGTGCTGAAAAACTAAAGTATGAACCCACTTGAACTCATTAAAAACGTACATTTACAGCATACTTCTTTTCTCGTAGGTAAAGCTGTATTCAGATATGCTTTACTCAAAAAATGGAGTTCAATCACCTGCATTGTGCAAAAATCTCAAAAATTGGTTTGACTTTGTTCAAATTTCGTCTATAATTAAATAAATGCGATCCTTTTTTGGGCGAGTTTTTTTTTGTAACGTATCGTGTATGTTGTCTTTTCCTTTGTCCCTCTTTAAGATTGTCATCCCAGAGCGCACAAAGCACTGTAAGCTCTGTGAACAATGCATGCTGAATATGGATCATCACTGCCTCTTCCTTCTCCGCTGCATCGCCAAAGACAACCACCGGCACTTCGTCCTTCTCATCTTCCTGGCCCTGCTGTCTCAAGTTCTCTTCCTGGTCTACTCTGTCCAGTACCTGCGCCTTCTGTACCCAGGCCAAGCCCTGTGGGATGTGGGGGTGGCCATCGTCCACCAGCACGGCTGGCTGTGGGGTATGTGGCTGCTCAACGTCCCCTCCATCCTCTGGGGTGTGTCTCTGCTCTGCATGCAGCTCCAGCTGACGGCCAATGGCATGACCATGGTCTGGCACCCAAAGGCCTCCAAGATGAAGAACCTGAGCGGCGCCAAGCTGTCACGAGGGGACAGGCTGAGGAACTTAAGAAATTTCTTTGCTGGACGGAGGATCTTCACTGCCTCCGAATTGTACGAGATGGAAAAAGTTTAAATTTTCCCCTTATACCAACATACGACTAGCCTCATATTCATTTAGCGTTTGTACAAGTTCTGCGATTTTTATCAATAGGAATATTGAGAGTTTACACCGTTATCATGATCCTGCACCATCATTTTAGAATAGCGTTTTTATTGCTGCAAGTAGTTGTATGCGATAAAAAAGGCTGTGTTAAACTTTTTAAAAAAGTGAGTGTATTGCATAAAAGGCTGCATCTGAAATCGTATGTTAAAACGTCAGTATTGTCTGAAAATCGAAGACTATCTTGTTCATATTCTTGACACGTCAGCAGAATGGTTTCCATTTCATACCGAGTATAATATATTGCTTCCATACGACACTCAACAAGATAACATCGCTTGATTCAGTCCCCAATGTGCAGCTTGAGATATCGGCATCTGCAGCTTGCTAACTCACTGAATTGGATGTGTGAATAGTCCCTTAAATGCATGTTGATGCGTGAGATAGGTAGGTCCCAATATTGTGTTGGATTATGGTACATTTGGTGTTACCAGTTATGATTTTTATCGTGACATCATTTCTATATGTTTGTCCAAGTGCCTCCGTAATTACTGAATACCTGGGGAGCGTGAAGTGATCTCATGCCCAGCTTGTTTTAGGCTTGCACTCCCAGCAGATGCACCGACCTTCGTCGTGTAACCATCACATGCTGTGGCAATGAAATCCTGGTTCAAGTACATGAACCGACCTTTTTGATCTTTGGAAACGTAGACGGGTACATACGTACGTCGCTTTTTGACCAAGTCGAGTTAGGCCTATAACAAGCAAGTCCACAATTTGCTTTGTAATATTCATATACAGCTGGAACAAGGCCAACAATGTTGGTTTTCATGGCACTGTGCATGCATTGACTTTCAGTCAGGTAAAAATTGGCTGCATTGCTTGAATTGTTTAAATGATTGTACAAAATGTATATATTGTGGCTGTGCTGCGTTTTCATATTGCCAAATAGATGAAGTTTTTACACATTAATAGTTCTCATTGTACTATTTTAAAACATTTAATCTTTTTTTCCAAAAGTACAAACATTTTGTTTGTTTGTTGATATTCACTAAAATCTCTCAAGACACGCAACACGTGCATTCAGACTTCAGGTCACAAAATGTCGTTTTGCTTCAGAATGGAATAAGAACAATCACTTTCAGGAATGTCGTGGCACCCTTGCTATTTATAAGTGAAGTGTGTTTTAGAACAATGGGGGAGTTATCCCTCAGTGTCAAGCCTGATATTTACTCACAAGTTCTAAAGGTTGAGTAAAAAACCAAAGTCATTGTGAGTCATTGCGAAATCAAATTTCGATCATCTGTGTGAAAGATTCTCCCCCAGGACCTCTGAGAGTTTAATACACATGTACAAGATGTCTTGAAAGGGAAAAAATCAGTTTGCAGTTTACTGTACTATCTGGGTCACAGTTGACTGTTAGTCTAGCAAAACCCGAGTGTGTGTTACAAATCGTGGAATTAATGTTGGTGGTGATGTTGAAAATTTGCAGTACTTTTCAGGAATAACCTAAGATGAAGATGGCAATTTCAGGTACCAGGAAGTGTAAAAAAAATTAAGGTGACGTCTTCGGAATTTAGGGTTTAGTGTAACCATGGAGGAAGGATACAGGAGTTACAAGTCTGTCATATCAAAGTGCTCGATGATCATCGCCGCCGCGCGCCCAGTCAGACGAACGATAGTAAACATTCCCAAAATGCCTAATTACTTCTTGCAGCTAAGCCGAACAAGTGGGGCCAGTAACATCGTAGCAATAGTTGTGGTATTTTCTTTGCTATTAACGACAGTTTATCGCAGTGACCAGGAAAAAGAAAAAAAATATTAAACATTAGATTACTTCTGCCGCCGTGAATAATTTTTAAAAAATTTTGATGCACTTTTCCATTATCCATGCAATGTTTGTAATTTTATTTTGTCTCTCCAAAATATCAGTTTGTAAAGTCTTTGTACCAATTTGGCCTATATAGACTGGCCAACAACATGTTGACCACATGTTAGCCTAAGTTCGCGAATAACAAAATGCACTGTTTCGTCACAAGGAGTGATCATGAGATCTCATAAAATACCTTAGTTATAAACAACTAGGCTATTTATTACCAAAATACTCATAGAAAAAAACGTTCGATTAGGGCAATAACTACACATGAACACTTCGGGTACACAGCCTAATAAAAGCAAATGAGCAAGTATTCAATTTGATGTTGTCAGATCGTGCCAAGCACCAACGATTGCAAGAATATTCAACTTCCTAAACTGCAGTGCACAACGTTTTAAGGATGCAGATTACCAGCGACAAATTGCGGCGAGGATCATAGTGTTCAAAGGGGGCTTATGGTTGTGAAACAGGTGGTGTATAGCAAGCATTCGCTGCGCTCTGGCTATGAACATATCGGGCATGCCAGAAAGCGGTAATTGGCCAAATGTTATAGTCTGAGCAGTTCAAACTCCTTTGTCCTTCCTCCGCGGCGTAATATTATTATCGCCATTATTGGCATTGAATTATAACAAGTCTATGGTCAGTTGTCTTGCGGTGTCAATGTGAACCGTAATGTTAAACCTGATCTAGACCATAATTGTGAGGCATGCGCGAAGTGCACACCGTGTTTTCTTGCAGTGAAGTGTTAATGTTGTTATAAATTTTTATTCTTTGTCTGAAATGTTGTTTTTTTTTACATCATGGATTACCTAACTGTCTCTTCTACATTTTTAAAAATTAAAAGTCACTACATGCAGTTGTGGTGTGTTGTTCCTTTAAGTTTACCATTACATGTAATGCATTTCTTTCGCGAGTCATCGAGACCCAAGAATCTCCTTGAGAAACTCTTAAACTAACAGGATGGTCACATGCAGTCAATTCTGAGCGCTAGTGTTGCTTTCCTCACCTTGCAAACCTTCAAGTCTTATCCAAATATGATTTTACATACTTTTTTCCAAGCTGGAAAAACTCAAAATCAATGCTCTGTTTAGATGTGAACATGATTATACTGGTGTGTTTGCACCGACAGCCGCCCCGAAATGTATGGGGTACGATTGGTTGTCGGTCCGCGATTAGGAAACCGTGGTATGAAAGTAGAAGAAAAGTAAATTCTTCGTTACATACCAGTAGGCGCGGCCTTCGATTAAACACTACCAATTGGGAGGACTAAGGCTGCAGCCCTTGCGACATAATCTTATCTAGCTTGAGAACCTTTTGTTTATTATGCAAAAAATCGGTAACGTGCATGATGGGTATTAGCGGCCTATATCCTCCCCTTAAATGCTTGGCATTTGTAATCTGTGTACAGTCTACTCAGTCACGTACCTCGGCAGGCCATCAGCTTGTGCCACTTGTAGGACGCGCCCACCTCTGGTTTCGTCCTCCGACCTGCAGTCTGTGTATTTAGATTTTTTTATTCAAGTTTGCATAGAGTGAAGCCTAGGGTTCGCCCGCCCATTTTTGTTCTCAGATGACTACATAAATCCTGATATTGAAGGACTCGCCCGTATGAGACTGTAAATTGTGATGGAACTGGAGATCTGCAATTGAACTGCCACGGTGCCCTACCACAATTAAGCTCAGTGCAAACAGCTTTGGGACCTGGCACCATGGATGTGTTTTTGGCAATGACACCTTCATTCCACTAATTCAGCCCCTCGTCCATAATTGGGATAATGAGCTGAGGTAAGTCCTTATAAATTCCGCCACCAGGTACAGGGGAGGGTAGAGGTGGTTCAAAATGTTTTAGAAGGAAATACGTCACAGCTTTAGAAGCGGAAAGCACAGTGGGTTACTCGCTGTCGAGCCTTGAGCACTTGGAAATGTTGAAACAAACGCATTCAACGAGTACTCGACAGAAGAACGTCATGCCAGTGGACGGGCGAATCACAAAGGGGAACTAAACTTTCTTTTTATGATCTATGGAGGGCGCCTCAGGCCAATAATGCTCTACAAAGCTCAGTATACGGTAGACTGGTTCTGGGTAGTTTAATACGTCCCTTCATAAGCCCTTCGACTTCAAATAGGGCCCCCTCAGATGCTTGTCCCTCTGGTTACCTCATGGTCAACCCCGGTTCTGTTTTGTGAAATTAACATAGTTTTGCGCGCACCACCCACAAGTTTATATCTACCTTAAGGCACTTCCCGCATTTTCATTTCGCTTTCCTTCAAGGGGTGGTCAACATGTCCTTCCCAAAGTAACCACTGTACACCTGCATCTGTTTTAACGGAGGGTTGGTCACGGGTGTATTTACCATTGAGATGGGCACCGAATCTGAAGCAGTCCTTAAACCACCATGCACCTTCATAAAAACGTGCACAGTTCTTGATGTGAATGTCATTGTCCCTATCTTTTGTTGAGAACCGACACTTCTTGTTACTTTTCCTTGCGTCCCCTGCTGTACTTGAGGCATTGTATAAGCTGATATGAAGAGTGTAATCGGGGTCCCAGATATTAAACTCACCGTACTGTGCCCATGCCGTGTTGTCTTCCCAGTCTCCCAGGTCAGTGGCAACTCAGAGTATACTCTGAGTTGCCACTGTCCGGTCTCAGTTAGTGTGCGTAGAACCTCATTTCCTAACCAGAACTCACCGTTCAGGTTACCAAAGCCAGACTGGTAGTCAGTCCAATCGCGGTAGAAGTCGACAGAGCCGTCCTCGCGACGTTGGAACGCGATCCAGCCTCCCTCATCAGTCTCCATGTCGCAGTAAACTTGTAAGCCGTCAACTATACCAGAAGGGTGAATAGTGTAGATGCCACTGCCATTGAAACCAGCTCTCAGTAATTTCAAGCAGCTCGTGTACTTTCTGACAGAGGGCGCTGACAAGAAAGAAATTTCATAGTTTTTATCAAAGTACACGCTTCCTTCCATCTTGACAAAGGCCCACTGGCTTTGCAGTCTTGTTTTATTGTTCAGTTTACAAAGATGGCTCCTAGCATGATAGTTGAATGATGCACACCGAGAGTCCATAGAACAGTCCCGCCCACACATCACAGCAGATGATACAGTCTTCATCCGAAACGCATGATCCTGAAGGGCGCGGCTCTTAATAGAGTAAAATCTCGAGTTGAGTTCCAGGGAACAGACATCACTTTGGCAGCTTGCTAGGAACAAGGAAATAGCCATAAGAAATTGTGATGTCCTCTCGAACTACGGGTTGAACCTGACATCAGGTCTCTGCGAGGGCACCAGACATGTAATTATCGGCTTAGGCCTAACTAGGTCTACTATTGTTTGTGTGTTCGGTGCCAGGCAAGCTGTAGCTGCATCCCTCTGAGTCGAGTCACACGACAGCATTCAAATGCCATCTAGTTTTGTTAATTTGTAAGTCGTTGTTGAGAAAATGCTGGGTACTTATAGTCAACCACTGGGCATTGTCCAGTTGACCTGGTTATTAAATATTGTTATTAATATACAACATTTGCCTGTTTTGCACTTGATGAATTACATGGAACGGGATACCACAGAACAGATCTAGCATAAAATAGGTCCATAATTGTTTCCATAGCAATCCGCATACAGCTTCTCCCTGCTGTCGTTTCTGTTGAAAAGGTCCATTTAGAAGTCAGGTTAATGTCGTTTTCGCCTTTGTTAAGTTAAAAGGAAAGTAGTATAATAGACCACAGGTTGTAGTTTGTGTCCATCAATGGCGTCTGTCCCAGAGCATCATAATTGCCGGCCTCCATGCATCATTTTCTGTTGTTTACTAAAAGGTATGGTGTTTGGGTTCTTTGTGACGATATGGCGCCAGGCGTATTGCAGGGATGCAACAAGGTCCTGAAGGTATCGTAATGCCATTTGCTCTTGTTAATTTTAGATCCCTCGATACAGGCAAATGCCTAATATCGCAAATTCCTTGGTAATGACTCTACTCAGCTTAGAATATCCATAAGTCAATTATAATGAAAATTAGGATTGCTGTTGAAAACTTTGGCTCTTAAATGCAGTCGTTTTGTACCAATTACACTGTCGATCAATAGCTTTGTTCAGTTGGTAAAAGGTCATTAACCACCGATCCCTGCTCTACTTCGTTGCTCATGATGCAACCAGCTGATGAAGTAGCGCATACAAGATTGATCTCCAATTCAATAAGGAAGAGAATGGTTTCATGTAGTGGCAGTTTTATTGGAAAGGTTCTATGAGCACTAGTCTGATCACGTGACATTAGTCTTTCGTGCCTTAGCTACCGTTGACAAGGCTTGTTCCAGCCGTCCAGACGGTAAATAAATACGACAAGGTAACACAAAACACTACATACATAAAAGAAGACCGGAAAAAATTAGTTACAATCTGTACAGTTTTGTACAAGGGATCAATGTAGCTTATCTCTGCTGCCTTTGCATATGGTTTGATTTAAATTTAAATGGATTTCTCTCGCCTTTCGTCCCTTGTTAAATTCAGGAGCGCACCTGGAGAGATATTTATGATTACAAAAGTGCAGAAATTTTGAAATGCAGTGCTTTCTATTTCCTTACCAGATAAAACTTAATTTACTTTTTATGCAAGCTATTCCATTCTACCTTAATGCAGTCACCTCGGGGTATATATCTAGATATACATTTTATGGTTAATTCTAACTCCTTAATTGTGCATTGTTACTCTCTGTAGAGACTAAATTTTCCCGAATCATTCGAATTCCATCAATGTGCCGCCCGATCCCACTATCCGCCGCCGCTTCCTTTTATAGCAGAATACCAATGTACAAAATGAGCATTTCGTATAGACATTAGAATTCCGAAATTGCTCGAGCAATTATGTCGTAGGTACCATGTGACCGAGGACGAGGCACGAGGTCGGTCTAGCTTGTTTGCGTGGACTAGCGGGTAAAGGGGACTTGAATCAAGAATGCTGTGAATCCTGAATGATACTTATTTCAATGGGCAGCATTGGGGCTATTTTCACTACATGCCATGTACCATTCAAGTTTGTTTTATTCTTGGGTAATTGAGCCACACTTCAACGCGTGCTGCCAACGAAAGTCTGCAAGTTTAGCAAGCATTAACAAACTTTTCCAATAAAACAAAGATGTCCATCTATAATCGATACACAGATCAATATAAACAGAAAACAAGAATCAAAACTGTGCTTAAATCACTTTAATCTTTTCACAGTATTTTGAGAACAGTGTAATCTGCAGGCATACATGTACATAGTATTCTTCCTTCGACGGAATGGAACGGGACAGACTACAGTTTGTTTTTGTAATTACACTTCTGAAATAGCCATACTTCGATAATTTTTATGAATGGAATGCTTCCAATGTTGATGGTATATACCACACATTCGATAATCAGATTTCCTATTTAAAAATAGCCCCTTTAACAAGTTGTTTTGTGGTGCACGGTCATGCAGCCTTACCATGTAATTTTGGCTACAAAGTGTAAAATAAGATTCTTCGTAACACCAACACCTTGATTACCATGGTTCAAAGGTTACCACCACGGTGGCTACCTCGGTAATTGTTCTCATCTTGGAAAAACGCCAAATTAATTTTTGCACGATATCAACCACTGCCACATGCAGCTGTAGGTTCGTTAGTTCGTTCGTACATACATGCAAAAATCAAAAGTCACCTATTCGTGACACAATTCGTAATTTCGTGGAATGTGTTTTCTGGAGCAAACCAACATACAAATGAACAGTGAGTTATGGTCCAGTAAAATCTCCAATATTGTTCCAACAGCGGGTATCGCTCTTCAAAAACATTTCAGTAGACCCTCCTTTGGTAAATGGACATTTTATTTTTACCACTGCTAAATCGGTTTGAAACTCTGCGAAAAAATTTCAGAATCTATTTCGGTCCAATTGCAAGAGGGCAAGGGGTGGTCTACAGACACGTATATTTCAGAAAAACCAACAGCAGGTTTCAAAACAGTTTAGTTTTCCTGTATTCACCTCTGTGCCCTCTTTTAAAAAGCCATTTTTTTTCAATCTTCAAAACTTTCCGGGTAACACTCATAGAAATCTCCAAATCAAACAACAAATATTGAACACTTGTAACGCTAAAAAATGAAAAGATCGAAATTAAGCATCATTAACAAAGATAGAGGTGGCCAAAGTGTCTTTAGCTCAATTTTCAAAAGTACTTAAAAATATCGGAAAGATTCACATTTTAAAATTACTGAGAAAGCAACACTTTTGTCATGAAGTTTTTCTTCAAGCATGCGAAAACTAGATTTTAAATTGATTTCCCATGGTTGCTTAGCAACCAATTTTGTAATTCATGCAGTAAATTTATACAAGTCTTGTACAGGTTAAAGTCAATACAGATAATTCACTAACTTTTTTAGTATAATATTGAAGTAGAATGATGAAAGTCTTTGTCTTTGGAATACTTGTCTCTTTGGTTGCTAGGCAACAGCAGCCTTGCTGGCATGCAACAATCTGTAGGTTTAATCTCTTTTTACAAGTGGTGGAAAGTGCAGTATTTGCAGTTAAAGCAGCAGAGAGGAAAACCACGATCTATACAAATTAACAGAGCAATGCATAAAATTTGGATAAGCAAGCAGCCTTTATAGGAATGGCTGCAACGGGACATGCAAACGACAACTTAATGGATCGGCCTATTCTTAGGAAATGTCTTAAAGTTAAGGCTTTGGTTTCAATTCGCACATGCGCAAATGGTGTGTTACTTGCCACAGCCGTTTTGATTTAGACACCACCGACTGTGCGCATATGTGTAACTCACAGGCTGTTATCTGGGACTTGAATTAAAAAAAACCAACTCAGTATTGTGAACTCCACTTTCAACTACGGGCTTCTGTAAACGTTGCATTCGTATTAAACATGACGCTAACCTGGTACAGGGTTCAATCAGAATGCTAACAGCCCCGTCTCATTGTTTTGTGGCCAATCAGACTCATGATTTTTGTGTAACTTCCGCACACAAACGTCTGACATGCAGCGGCCAGAAACATGTACTGTGGCATTGGAAACGAACACGCTTACTGCAGTCTGTTGACACAGAACAATTTCGTGAAAAGACTGCCATTTCTGTGACGCAATCCGGTTCTTAAGTGACTTCGTCTTATACGCGCAAGTTTCAATTGGTTAATCACCTAAGTAACTTCCGGTTCCATATAACGATTTGCGGTGGCCGTGGTTTAAACTGAGGTGACGTCACACTAATGAACCAAAATGGATCAGTCAGCAGCCATAGCTTTGGCATCATGCAGAACACCTGCGAGCAGGCATATAAACAGGCATTTGTTCAAAGAGATCCCGAATGACGAGATGGAACCAAGACTGGGTAATGGATATAAATATGTAGATCACCCTTGCTATAACATCAATCTAAAGATAAGGCGCTTGAGGCAGCCACCAATCGAGAACCAGAGACTGTAAGTGTTGATTGCATAAAAACTCAGTTTATGCATGATTTCAACATGTTCATTTTTAACAGTGTACGTGACATTTACAGATTTTTAGATGTAAATTAACAATTACATGAAGATTCACTTATCCCGCAATTTGCTGCAACTTTCATGGCAAGACTTTACATGTATGTGCATTATAGACCACGATTTATGTTATCTGTACAATTTCATGCATCTTCAAAAATGCAATAGCTTAGCGTACAAATGCAAAACCCTGAATGGGCTGAACATTATTTCCCAATGATTTTATACAATAAGAAGGCAGTTAAGTTTGGTAGCCGGTAACTTCAAAGTTAAGTGAATGCTCTTCAAAGCACCAATACTTCCTACAAGTACACCTCGAGTGTTTGCATTCCTTTCAATGAAATCATAAATACTGCTCCGTGAAGTATGTTGCAGGAATGTTTGAAAGCAACCTAGCCAGTGTACATGTATGTGAAGGACTGTCATTGGGCTTGAATTTTTTGCCTCAAAGCTTTGGTAGACAGGAAATGCATATGCTTTCATTTTTTCTTTCTTACTAAGAATCTTAGCTTACGGTTACACAAAATACGAGTACAAATCTATCAAATTAGTTGCTATAGTAACTGATTTCCATCCTTAATGATAGTGAGGATTGAATCAACCTATGAGACGTAGCACATTCCATACATTTGTGCAGCTGGCTTGCTGCTTTCATCAATACATACATTTTACATGAATTAACTAAGTGTAGTGAGTGAGCAAGGTACATGTTTAGACATTGCATACATCTAGATATATTTTAGCCCAATTAGTTTCAGTTTCTTCAAAATTTTGGCAGCGCATTCAACAGTATAAAACTGATTGTCGCTAGGAATCATCCAAGGTTCTAATGTGTCTCAACATAATATGCATATGCTGTGGAACTCTGCCAAATATTTCTGAACATAAAGAGGTCATCGTATCAGTCATCACTGAGGAGTTCTCTTCACAGAAAGTTAAACGTCCCTTAAGCTGTAGCTTTCACAGTCTTTGCTGAATAGACAAATATTTCAGAATCCATATATGGTATCTGAAGTAACCGTTACAATTTTGAGTCATTTTCATGCAAAATGTAATGCTTCCAAACTCTCAAAACTCTTTAAGTGCTCAAACCTGTCCGAATAAGAAAATTGGGAACCCTTGCACTAACAATCCTTCCAACAATAAAAATGAAACATCAACAGAGTTGCGTTTGAAGGACATTCCGTTATGTAATTTGGTACATCACATTACGCTTACAGTTTTGTGCGTGCCTTTACATGTCTTTCTCCAATTCAGCCAACTTTTAGTCCCATGTGTATCTGTATAGCCAGTGTCCCGATCGTTGGGGGGAAACAAGATTATAGGTAATCAAAGTTGGATTTGAACCTGGCACTTTGAACTTACTAGTACACATGCCTCATCAAATCCAATGGTAAGTCTTGTCTAGAACATAGTATTCATGGCAGAATGAAACTGGCATGTGCTTAACACCACATTCCTTGTAATGTTGCAAGCTTTCCTGTGCATTTCAAGTCTCTATCTATCGGCTGCGGTACATGTACCAGTATTTTTTGCCTCATCCAGCATAAACTCTGCATCGCTTCACTGTACCTGCTTGACAATGTTGTTAATTACGCTGGGGACTCAGTTGTTCCAAATGAACAATGGTGCTCAAGCTTCCCAACTTCTGTATGTAGGTTTCCATTATGTATTCCTTTAATGCTGCAATTTAGATGTGTTTGCTTTTTTGGATTGTAAACTGAAGCCCATTGTAAACACACCTTTACTAAATAGTTTTACACCTGCAATTCCATTCTACTTAAGTGTAACTCTTTTGAATATCTGTAACTGCTAAAAAGGCCGTGTCCAGTCGTTTTTAAAATCCTCACTTGTGTTCTGAAACAAACGATGCATGGTCTACGACACATTCTAACAAGGACAGATTGTCTTTAAATGTATTTTACAAGGTGCCTTTACATGTATTCTGCAGCTTTAGGTTTTCTGTGAAGTGGTTAAGTGGACTTCCTTCACAGTATATTGCACTTGTGATGTAATTTACAATTTATTTCATATGCATGTACTTGGACTGCCAGCAAATGTGTGAAAACGCTTTTGTACATTCACTTATTCCGATACCTTGCTCTGAAATGTCTGGTCTGCTGCACAATGCTGAAGTTTCAAGCCTGCAATCCTGCTTAACTCTGCCGTAAACCTGAGTTCCTGCCATTCGTTTAATCAGATTTCCAAATCCTGTGCGACAGTGTCTTCCTCAATTATAGCCCATCCTCTTGTAAATGAAGATGCATGCGTTCAACTTGAATTTCAACAATGTCTCCTCTACTGCCACATGACTTCGCCAACATCAGCAGTAACGCCGGCATTCATTAAACCAAACTCTCTAAATCCTGTGCCAAATCGTAGCTAACATAATCACAGCCCATATCTCTTGCACTTAAGTGCTTGCCATTGGAGCAAAATATCCTGGGACTCGTTTCTGAGTGTTGCAACTTTAACCTCGGCAATGTCTCCTCTGCTGTTGTGTGACACTACTGGGTCACATGCTCTGTTCCTCATGTGGAAACTTGCAAACCAGCCAGCAATTTCTAGGGCAACGCAAAAGCCTGTATCCGTTGTGCGCATGCAGCAATAAGAAGGGTTTGCTGGGGAAGGTTCCTTGTTCCGTGCATCAAACTTTCAAGCTTCAGCTAAATTAGCGGCCTACATTTCAGTCATCTTGCAAGAAATCTCTTCCCACCAAAAAAGTGGCTCATCGAAGCAGGCCGTGTGGTTCATGTAAAATGCTCTCGTACGTTCGCGGCTTTCCTGCGTACTGCCTCAATGTTGCTTGACGCCAGCATGTTGATTGCCTCGAGCAGATCACCTTGAATCATCACCTCTTTTAGAACATCTAGTGGGAGAATTGAAAGGTCTTGAAAGACATGAAGAAACTTAAACAGGTTGATTGAGAAATTGAGAAAACAATCCCATGGCAAAATAAAACAAACTACTCACACAAAACAAACCCAAAAGCCTGTTTTTTGTAGAGATTGCTTGTTTCATAATAAAATGACACAAAGTAACTTTATCCTGAATTAATTGACTACATAAAATACAAAAAACTTTCATTACCAAGTCTTCCATATTTACAAGATGGACTTTTTCTTGAAACACTCTGAATGTAAGCTCTAAAACTATATTGAAACCGTGCCTGAGTTCATCAAGGTTGGAGAATAATATTTCCCTTTGCAAACTGGTAATTTATCTTCCCTTCTGTGGAATGGAATGGTCCAAACACTCACCTGACTGTGTTAGAAAGCCCACGAGGGAAAGAACATTGCACTGAATCTCAGGGGCAGTGGTGTTCGCCTTTAGGACCCTGCTAACCATCCCCAGCAGATTGGCATCCATGAGGGCTTGCACGGCTGAGGGATCTGAAACCAGTCCAGGAAGGCAGAATTAGAGGGTCATTAACCCATTTGTAACTGCTCTGACGAAAACCCTGTGGTGTGTTATTCCTTGTACCAAATAATATTCTATGCTTTTTCTGAATTAACCAACGAATGTGATCGACTCTCAATATAAAAAGCACTGCTGTAAGGAAACACTGAAAATGCAGAGGGTCCGAACCTCTTCCATTTCTTTTTGGGTTTTGGTCTCGGGTTTTAAGGGATTTTGCTTCTGGTTTGGTTTGGATGTTGGTTGGGTTTTGCTTTGAGTTTTACTTGGAGTTTTGGTTTCAGGTTTTAGGGGATATTGGTTCGGGTTTGGTTTGGATTTTCGGTTTTGCTTTGGTCGGGTTTCGAGTTGTGTTTTTTGGGTTTGAGTTTGGGTTGGGCTAAGCAGCAAGTGCACGCAAAGGCAGAGCTGTTGTTAATGGACAGCAAGGAAAAACAAGATATCTTCTGTAGAGAATAACTATTTTTCAAACCGGCCCTACCCAACTGTGTAGAGGAGAGGAGGGTGAGTGCTATCAATGCCTCATTCTGCATGAGTGTGTGCTCACTCATCGCCATGGCAACCAGGCGAGGCATCCCGCCGTGCTCAATGATGCAGTGCATGACCTGGGTGTTGGCCGAGTGTTTAATGAGTGCCGCTAGTAACCTGCCAGTTTCCAGACACAAGGGAAAACAAAAAATACCATTATTATAACCCCCCATGCACACTGACCACGAATAACTAACAAAATTTGCTTAAGGGGCTGTATACAAAATCATGATGAGTTTTGCTAGGCCAGTGTAGTTTGAGAAAACTTTCCATTAGCTCCATTTTTAGTAAATCCAATTTCACAAAATAAAAATCCAAGAATTCATGTTAGGATCTTGGACTGTAACACTGTACTGTCTCTAAAACCTCTCTGGCACAAACTGAAGGAGCCATTTTTCTTTCTCTGGGTTTCTAGAATGAAATTCCTTTGTAAATAGAAGGACAACATCAAACATGGAAAATACCTATTAGCTTCTCCTGCTACACCAGCGTGTATCTGGCAGTCACTGAGGTCAGCAACCCTCTCAATAAATTCAGCATTACAACCCAAGGACACTGCTGTTTCCCCTACACAAATATTGGTAAAATGACAACAAAAATTTCTGAAACAAAATCATGAAAACAATTTCCTTGGTTGCAAGAAACAGGCTCTTAACCCTTTTGTCTTTTTGCTTAAAAGCTGGATCTGCCAAAACTTGTTGATGTCTGAACAAATGATGGCACCCTTTGGACCAGCAAGGCTCATAAAGGTAAGATTTTGTGTCCCGTAAACTTTGTGTCCTTTCTTTTCATTTGGAAAGTGTGACTTAGGAAACGTTTGTAAATCTGTGTGGGTTTTGTAATTACAAAAGTTGGTATTGCATATAACAATGCCTCCCCTTAAAAACACGCAGCTTACCTTGGCCATCAATAAGCATTCTGCACGTTCCTAATAGCTTAAATACAACTGGATGCATCTCTAATTTCAGAAGGGGTAAAATTACGTCTAAGATACCAGCTTCCAGCAGCAAGGGCTTGTTGACCTCTGTACAGATAAAAGAAAAGTTATGAAGATTTTAAAAAAGTTTTACTACAGGTAAAGAAGACAAGTAAGTATAAAATTGCATGCAAAATGAACAATCCAGAAGATTTTTGACATGTGCAGGGAGGTGGAAGAAAAATCCGGGAGAGTTGGCTCTTTGCTCTAAACAAGGGAGATCAAGTTTCAACACACCAATGCATCCCTGTGGGGCAACACATTACATGTACACAGAGCAGGTGACCAACTTTCAATTTGTGAGGGTGCCCAGTACTCAGTTCTAGCCCAGTCCACAATACTTATATTGAGCCCTCGGCAAGACAAAGGTTGACCTACTTGGTATAGCAAGGTTCTTGAGAGCACTGAGCACTGCATGACCCAGTCTCATGTCCAGCTCCTCTCCTTCCGGTCTTTTCAGGAGCTGTAGCAAGGGTCCCAACACGCCAAGCTCTACCAGTTTGATACAGTGCTCATCTGCTCAGAGAAAAATTCATAAAAAATTGAGACATTTAGCCTAGAAGCGTCCACGGTCTGACTAAACTGTTAGTTGATGCTACACTGGGGAACAAATCCAAAACGTCCACGGATTAGATCATGTGACCTTTTCATCTGGTTGTCTACATCGCAGAGACTATATCAGGAAAAAAGTTGTGGATGTGTCTCAGGTAATGGCCATCAACAAACGGCAGCTTCGGTAACTTTGAAGTGTGATCTCAAAGGATCAGTATACAATTAAGAGATACAATAATATGAGGTTATAAAAGTATGCGAAGGGAAAAAGCACACGGCATTGTACACTTTTTTACTAATCTTCTGCACTATGCTTATGTGTCAATGGTTGTTATTATTTCATCTGAGACCAATGTTCAACTGTGGACTGCAATATCAAATGGGTTAAACACTCACCGTTTCTTGCGAAGTTGCCGATAGCCAGCGCACCGGATATTTGGTAGAGGTCAGTGGGAGACTTAATCCAGTCAGACATGACCATCTTGAATAGTGACCCTTGACCCTCATTGAAGAGGTATTTCATACTCTCATCTGCAAAGAGGTCATTTGAAACAGGTGAATTGCTTTGGCCTCATTATTAAAATACCAGACAAATGGACAATGTGCTCTGTGTAAATACCGGCTTCTTGTTCTTTGTGTGGACCTGCAAACAAAAGACGTCCACACAATGCAGGTAGACCAGTTCAATGGAGTTCATAACTATCAAATTTTCACCTCCAGTCAGCAGCAAGATGATGATGTCACTGGCCACTCTCTCAATGTCAAAGTCCTCGTCCGACTGGCTGCCTCCAGCCGACTCCTGCTTCATGAAATTGTCCACCACATCCTGAACGGTCGGTACCAAGTCGGCCTTGGCAAACTCAAGCTTCATGGCATCTAAGGTGAGAACAAAATGAAGATTAATCAAGTCCAAGTGTCTAGCAGTCAGGTAATTAACTCAAGTACAAAAAAAGTACTTCACTAGTACTCTACACTACTAATCAAGAGTACCGTCATGTCTACTAAACTGCAGTGAAAAATAACAGAAGAGTATTTCTGTCACAGTTCCAAACTCACATCAAGGCTGGAGTACTTGTAACTACTTCTGAAGACTTGCATATGTAATTACATGTACTGGTTGAGCATTTGTGAAGTACTTGTTAAGTACTCAACTATAAGACTTTTAAGTGTCATAGAAAAAAAACAAATTCTCTATTAATGGGGGACTTAAGGTGTATGTACATGTACCGTTTTCAGCCAGGGTTGCGATGACTTCAAAGACTGTCTCCAACTGATCATCATCGCCAACCATCTTAAGTGCCTTGATGAGAAGCTCTGTGATGCCACAGTTAACAAAGCCTACCTTGTTCTCATCTGGAATAAAAAGTATGGAGAGAAGACTAATTTGTAATCTGCTCCAAGTGGAAACAACAGAGAGCGTGTTTTTAATTGAAATTGACAGATCAAAATGTTGAATGTAGAATCACTTCGGAAATTAAATTGAATAGATGAGGCACAAGTTCGGCAAAAGGACTTGAACTTGGATTCAAGGCTGAGACATTCATGTACACTGCAGCAGCACCCTCTAGCCAAAAATTCAACGGCGCTGTCTAGCCTATCAGCTGTAATTTCAAACGTGCCATGTTTAAACCCCACCAATTGGCATTTGTGAAGGACTTGACTATATCACTGCGCAACATCTGACAACTCACCAAGCTCAGCAATGTTGCCGATGCACATGATGACCTTGCCGCACAGGTTGATGTCGTCCGGGAAGTTCTTCATGAGCAACACGAGGAGGTCAATGCCCCCTTGCATTCTGACTTTAGTCTGGAGTATGCCTATGTTGGATCAAAGAGTTCTTTGGTAAAACAAAGGATAATCGAACACCGAAATTACGGTAACATGCACTCAGAACAAGAATGTTGCAGTGTAGTCCATTTTAGGGTACTGTTTATGAATTAATGGACCTTTTAACAGCACTTTCAGCACGATGGAAATAACGAACTACGTGTAATACTAAGTAAAAATCCAATGGATTTATGAGCAAATAGTTCTTGATCAACTGTAATAATCAAATTTTGTATTTGATGTATATGTAACAAATGCTCCTGAAAGCTCACCATTGGCATAAGTAAGATTCATCAGGTAACCACTAGCAACCACTCGGACCTTCTGATTGATTGAGTCGGTGTCGGGTGTGACGGATCTTGATTTCAGCAATTCCAGTAGTCGTTCTACCCCCTCTGTATCATGGATGGTTTGCCGGGCCTCGTCTGGCAAATAGAATATCACGTGGTGGAACATTTCAGCGATGCATGGAGGAAGAACAACATTTCTGAAGAGACTATTACTTCTTGTCCAAAAATTTTAATCAAATTGTAGTTCCCTGTATCTATTTGTACAGGTGCATGTTTTTGTTCTCAAAGACAGCCCTCTGATGCTGCCCAACCGGTACATTCATTCTTCCGACTTCAATTTGGAAATGAAGCGATCTACATCATTTTGCACAGAATTACATGCATACGTTTTAAAAGGATTAAAATTACGACGAACAGTTATTTAAAAAAATTATTTGGTATTTCAGAAGAATTTAGGAAGGCACCCTGTAGTCATGTTTTAATTATTCATCAATTTTTCAACTTACCATGGTCACAGCAGATGTTCCCCAGTGCTCGGCATGCCTGTATCACTACATCTTGGTCCTGGTGTGACAGCAAGCCATTCAGGGTGGGGATGATGCCCGCATCTACGAAAGGATCGCGAATGCTCTCTGCAAAAGGCAAGTATTTGGTTTATTTTCCCAATGTGCTGGGATGATATCCAATAACAGAAGAACTGGGAAATTGTTCATTTCTATCACCTGTGACCGTGTTGATCTTGGGGATCTCAGCATTTAAGGGAATGGTAACCAGTTTTTTTGACAAGCACTGTCTTTGAAACAACAATGGTCAGCATTTTGACATGTGCGTTGCCATGACGACTGCACATAATAAAATGTACTTTTGGCACTTATATTAAGTTAGTCCATGTTACATGTACGGTACATGTACTGTATGTTACCCACAAGGCTTTGCCATGCCTTTACTTCCTGCACAAAATTCTGTGAAGGCCATTGGCTCGTGGATGGATAAGTGCTTACCAGTAAGTACTGAAACACTTATTGGTCAGTTGTTCACAAGCACAGACTGTGGATATCACCATTTTGCGAAATGAGAAAGTTGATAGACTTGCCATTTTTGGCCATCTCAGCAATGATGTTGCAGATCCTCCCCAGGGAAATTTCCTTGTCTGTTTGCTTCAGCTGTTCTGTCAGAATTGCTACCGTCCCCAGGCTTAGGAGACGAGCACTGGATTCCTCAACTAAACATGTCACAAAAAATGATGAAAATTTAGAGCGTAGGCCAACAATAGGCCCAGAATTGCCCACACCGGTCATATCACAGGTTGCTCATCCTCAATTTGTCGTGATGATTTCTGTTACTGCACTGCAACCTTATACACTAATACAACTCTTCAAAACCCAACAGGAGGTTACGAAGGATTTTGCAGAATTAAAGAATGTACATGTACAGGTGCATATCAATTAACCAACTGCGTAGACATTGATATGTACTGTGCCAGATTTTAATGCCCCTAAAAGTGTACATGTACATGTAGTTCAAAGAATGCGGAGTGGAAGATTTTTGCTACATTTTGCACAAAGCTACGTGTATCAGATCTGACTGGCAATTCAAGTAATATTTATGCTTTCCTTTACTTTTTTAAAGTTATTGTAGCCATGCAGAAATGAATGGTACATGAAGATGGCGGAAACCACTGATTGGGAATGGCACCTTCTAGCAGGGGAAATCATTTGTGTTGGAGGTTAAGGCCATGACACACTTTTGAGGAAAGCACACACCAGACATGAAAGACTGTTTCAGACCTTGGCCAAATTGCATCCGGTTGGTGAATAAAATCCAACATGTGCATGTACATTGTACTTTCTGGCAACTCTAGCACTACATAAAAATATGGGCGATTGACATTAGTGCGCACCCAAGAGTTTGCAACGCGTTGGCCAATCACAATGCGTGAAATCTGTCGACCCAACGCGCGTTTGGAAAGGGTCGACAGATTTCGCGCCAACGCGTCGTTGCAAACTCTCGGAGGCGCACTATTGTCAATCACCTGAATTAACAGTGAACCAGCCACAACATAATACAATGCACTGTACCGGTATTACCGTCTTGTTCCAATGCTTGTAGCATGCAGTCAAGGCATGACACGGGATCGCCCTCCTCAGTATTCAGCTGTAACTTCTCAACCGCCTTCCCCAAATCATCTAGGAAAGGGGGGAGGGGAGGGGGAGATATTTTTGGTTAGTACCAGTGCATGTAAGGGGGAGATATTTTTGGTTAGTACCAGTGCATGTAAGGGGAAGATATTTTTTGGTTAGTACCAGTGCATGTAAGGGGGAGATATTTTTGGTTAGTACCAGTGCATGTACGCAAGTATACGCAGACATGCAACTTGGACTTACTTTGACCCCCAAAACACAAGAAAATTCCAGAGGCTTTACCAGACTTTGTACAGTCTTCTTTAATTGTCAATGCCGCATGAGCGTGAAGTGAAAAACAAGGAAATCAGCTGATCCAAGGAAAAGTCACATGACTGATATACATGTAAATAAATATATATGTTTTTGATCTATGGAATCCTTGATGCAGTTTTTCATTCAGCAAGTACAAGTGCAGTACACCAATGTACATGTACCCTGTACACATCTTGTAAGCAAATAACATTGTGCATTAAAAGGTACAGTCTGTCATTTGTCATCCGTGCATTATGGTCGTCTGAAATGAACAAATTGCTCATAATCTGAATAAAGGTGCTTTACAACTAACCTACATGTACATGTATGAGGTCTCAAGAAAAATATACCAGTGCTAGGATTTTGATTACAATTCAAAAGTTGCAGTGTCATGGTTTAAATTGTGCCCAATTCAGCCGATTGCAGCTTGATAAATTTACTGAACAAACAACTTATGGCAACCGTTTGTGCATGGTGTCAATGCTTAAAATGACAAAGGGCATTTTCCAAAACGCATATTTCGACACATCACTAGAAATGGCCTTCCTTCGTTGATTTCTTCAAAATGACAGCTTCCTTGAAAGAATTATTCTACATGGAGCTTAATTAGTCCCGTGAATATTTTTCAAACAAAGTAAACTAGAAAATTTAACAATAATTTTGTCAGTTATGGTACTTCATGAACAGAAAATGTGGGACTACACCTTTAAAATTGTACCATACAATGTCCCAGTAGTACATGTAGTACCAAGAAAGTGCTCTCCGACACCTTTAATAATCATTAAAATGTTTACAATCTTCATTTTTTAAAATCAAATTGTGAATTTACGTGAAAAGTATGACACTGTAAGATGGCACTTGAGCAGCAAAGGTACTGTTAACAAGGCACATCAGCAATTCATGTGACTCATGTGTTTTTTTTAATGTACACGCGGTACCCGTTAGACTCATCATCACACAAGCAGGATGTCTATTAATCAGATGATGACTACATTTTATTTCCTGTGGGATTTTCTATTGGTATGAGTCTTTGATATGAACTTTGCAATATATTTAACCCTAACTCCCTCAAGCGACTTAGCAGGAACCTTCTTCATACATGTAGATGTACCGTACATGCCGGTACATACATGTATGTACATGTTTGTGAATCCCAACAACATACATGTAATATCATGTTAAACTGTACATTTATAATGTACATGTACATGTATGTGAGCAACTGGACTGTGTTAATGGCATTGTCCCACGTAAAACTCAGTCAGTTTACTTTAACACTAGTCCAGTGTTGATCCAAACAGATTCCAACAAACCCTGGTGTTGGATTTTGGCTGGTTGGGGATCGGTCGGTTGAGGTGAAAAAAACTGAACACATTAACAAAAGTGCAAATGTACATACATGTACATGTATATGTACATACAGGTACATGTACAAAATTTCCTACTTTCAAAAATTTCCCATTTTTTAAAATTCTAGTTGACAATAAATTCTGTTTAAAAAAAGAGAGCAATTTTTGAGGAGAAAAATGGGTTCCCAGATGAACAAAATTGATGTGAAACATACATGTACGCGCATGCATACGTGTACATGTACATGCACCGGGGGGGCGGTATATGTACACGTATGTACAGGTAGTAAGCTTTTAAAAATTACATTCTTAAACAAACTTCAATTTTAGCGCCAGTATACATGTAGGAAAATACATTTCATGGTCACACTACGTACATGTATTGTATCTGTATTCGGCATTTTAATAGCCGAGTGGATGACGCCAGTAGTATTAGTTAATGAACCGGTTCATACCGGTATCACTGACTGCTGAATTTGACTTTAAGGACTCGAGGAGCCTGTATGTTTTTCTCATCTGAAACGCTACTCAGTGTGTCCATTAATATGACATGTGCTGGTGCATTACATGGATGACCAACTTCCAGTTACCGTAGATTTCTGTTGTAAATTGTAAATTCAAACCTACCGGTGCATGTAAGTTACGTGCATGTACATGTATGTACACACAGACGGGTCTATCACCAGGATCATTGTACAAAACAAGTACGTGTAAATGTGTCAATGGCAATACAGGATACACTATATGCCAATTGAAACTGGGTGATTAATTTACAATTTTGCCTCGTTACTTTTATCTCCTCCCCAAACTACCGATATGCAAAAGGCATTTCACATCAATATGCTGATGATCTACATACCGGGACATGTACTGGTACATTTACACACAAATAACCACACAAAATGGCAATGCAACACCCCGTTTTTCCAAGCTGCAAACATGTATCCAAAATCCAAACCGTTTCTAATTTAGTCCCTTCGATCTTACGGCCTCATGTTGCATGTACATGTACAGGTGCGTGTCTCTGTATCAGTGTAGCCTGTTTTTTTTAAGGTCATCCTAATTTGCCCTAGTACCCTACATGTACCTGTTCAGTGCATGGTCCTTGTCCACACATATCATGTATCCCTCTATTTCACTGATGAATGATGAAGGGATGATGATGATAGAGCACAGTGTTTGTGCAAACATTCAGCCTACATGTACACTGTACATGCTCATATTTTATGGCTGATACAGTGGCATATTGAAGATCAAGTGCTTAGTTGGTTGTTGGTCCCAGTTTGGCTCAGTACTGGATTTTATAACAGCCACTTCTAGGAAACTCAGCTAGGCTTTGTGACAGAATGCTTAATGAGGATGTCATCTCCACGAGCGCATAAGCAATAGAACAAAGTAAGTTCTGTGGGATGACCAATATGAAATCAGCATACCTGTATGTATGTACGTGTACGTGCAGCTTTTAGAAGAAATCTTCTAATTTACATGTTAGTCATACTACTGTGCATGGGATTCACCTGCAGGACATCTTTGCTGTGTAATATTTGAACCTTTCAATAATTAGCAAGTTGTTTTCCTCAAACTATATTCACGGTATATGTACTTAACGGTAAGTACACTGTAAGTAAATTTCTGAGTGTAGTATTTTCCCAAAAGAAAATCAAAGAAACAGAAATTTACATTCAAAGAAGTCGTAAAGTTCATCGAGAAATCCAACAATGTTGCTGCAACAAATGACGAGCCAGATGCATGATTAGATTATGTTTGTCTGCCCTGGCAGCACTACGTACGGTGGGCAGAGGCTGCGTGCATGTGTGCATGCCATGTAAGACGATATCCAATGCGTGAAAAGGATGCCCTGTGAATCTGCGTGGGAAGACGAGTCAATTTGCAGAAGCAGAGAAGCCTTGCCCAATGAGCCTCTTAACCCTCTCCAACCTCCCCCCTCCCCGGGGAAAATATGATGCTGATGAGCACTTTGTGACGATTAGGCTCCCGCTGACCATCTGAGGCGCCCGTTTCAGCTTCATCTGGTTAGATAATGATGGTGGTGATGACAACCACTGAACAGTACACTCAACCTCACAAGCTGAAGATGCACACATACTCATCGTGTCGTGGTCGATAGAATTTATGTGACAATATTTTATACACATGGGGAACTTTACCCACAGCGGGTGAAGGGAGATGGATAGAAAAATTACATAAACAGTATAGTGATGCTAAAAGCAAAATCATGACAACTAAAAAGGGGTTAACCAGGGCTAGAATTTCATTCTGTAATGGACAAATAAAAAGCTGTTTGCCTGTACTGTATGTGTCCAGGGGAAGGCACAGTCGGGCCCAATTGGCCACCATTATGGTACAATGTACCGTTACCTGGTCAAAAATACTTTTATAGAGTCCTTGTGCATACTGAAATAATGGCTAGGTTTATGTACATGTTCGCGTTCATCCTGTACATGTACATGGCTAGAGTAAGTTTATCAACTGGGAAACCATGAATCTGAAATAATGCTGTACGCACGGACCGGTACAAATGTACACGATCTGTACGAATTTGTATGAACTGTGCACAATTTGACAAAGGTGACCAAGAGAGGAATGCACTCCAAAAAATGAGCTCAGTACATGCAATTAGGAGGCATGTGGTTAGGGTTTGTGGCTTCCAATCATAGGGTTGGAGGTTCGAATCCAGCTGCTGGCCCTTGGCAAGCCTCTTCACCCCTGCTTGCCTCTCTCCACCCAGGAGTATAAATGGGTACCAGCATTAGCTGGGGAAGCAACCTGCGATGGACTGGCATCCCATCCAGGGGGGAATAGAAGTACTCTCAGTCGTTTCATGCCAAGGAAACCAGATGTAACACCGGCCTGATGAGCCAAATTGGCTCGGACCAGACTTGCTACATGCAGGTACATGGACATACATATAACTGGAGGTACATTGGTACTCTTCCCAATTTTATTTATTTATTTTTTTTTCAGCAGGGACCGGAATGACATTACAAACACAGGTAAAGCATGAAAATTCACAAGCGGAAGCTGACAAACACGTACATGTACCGGTCCATGTACGTGTAGTACGGTACTCACCCATGGTGCCAGCTGTCTTCAACTCGGAGAAATAAATTCACATGTACATGTACAAGAGGCCTCAGTTGGTAAGTCACCTGCTGAGTCCTACGGAAAGAGAGTGGACAGAAGAAAAATGATGAAAACAAACTGCCCGTTAAAAAAAATGACATTTTTAGAATATATAACCTTAACTCAATTCCAGGGTTCAACTGATCCCAGAAGCTTATCCTACTTTAGCATAGCATCCTTAGTTGCTGGATACAATCAAGCATACAATATACAGGTACTAGTTCTTTTGCTACACGTAACCTGAGAGACCGGCTTGAATTTAAAGTTAGCACAGGGTTTTCCTACCCTTGCAAGGAAAGATTTTTTTGCTGACGGTAGACTGCGCCATGGAGACGAGCCCCCTGAATTTAAAATAAAGTACTGCTTTAAATATATGTATCTCAATCGATCAATGATAAAAAAAACCCAAATTCTGCATTCAATCTTTTCCTGTCGTTGCAGAACTGGTGATGTATTCTTGTACATAACGATTGTTCTGCTTTGTCAATCAACCAAACTTCAGATAGCAGTACATGTTTTAGGCTACATTCTTTGATTTAAATACATGTACATGTAGCTTGCAGACACTTCCTTTAACACACTTATGAAATTCTGACTTAATTACAGGTACATACATGTATGCATACGAGCTTTCTGATCTACATGTAGTTTACAGCCTGCTGAACAGTGAAGACTCATGATACTGACCAAGGGCGTCAATCGGGGGAGGGGGCATAGCCCTTATCAGAACAAATGTCAGTGTGAAACGAGAAGCCCTGAGCGGCGTGGGGTCCAGGTCCGGGTCCCACTCAAGGGCCCCGGAAAATTTTGGAGTATAGATGCTGTGTGGCGTGATCTGACACAATTTCTGGCAACTTAGGCCAGTTTTTTAACATATGATTTTGCAAAGTTCATTTTTATTTCATGTTTTGAAAAAAAAGGTGTGTGGGGGGGGAGAATTGAAACATATACTAGCACCCCCCCGGAAAAGTGGGAGGGATGTTCCCCTGTCCCCCACCAATTGACGCCCATGATACTGACATAGTCAATAGAGTGTGAAATGAACTGTTGCCGGGTTGCCATGGGCAACCCCCACATCCATTTATCAGCCAACATTCAGGTCGTCTAAGGAATAAATGCGATACATGTACAGTGTACATGTCCTTCTACAAGTTTCATGGAAACAGCGTCCCTGTTTCCACAGAATTATAATGATTACCACACCTGAAGTGCTGTGTTGCTCTCCATGTCTCTCCATGTATTGTTTCTCTGGCAAAGTGATCTGTGCTATGCAGCTACATCCACTTTTATAAACTGGTAATATTTGAAAGGCACTCTTGGAAAGAAGGAATATTTTCCTTTCATTCTTGAAAACTAACAGTTGTGTACATGTACATGTATGTGTTTTGTTAGTTGTTGCAGAATTGTTGCAAAACTGTCAGAAATTTCTGTTGTACAAAAGAAAAGAACAAAACTGCACGTACGTAGGTACATGCACTGAACAAATGTATCACTTTCAGTCAGGAATATGCATGTACCATTACATGTGCATGTAACCGGGTACCGAAACCTTTCAGGTCCATGTGCTTATCTACCTCTGTGATTCAAGGGAACCCACAACTTACATGTATAGTAGTTGCTATTGTGGCTAGAAAACTTGAAATTTCATGACTGTGTGGTGGTATAATTGCTCATATTGTATACTCAGAAAGAAGAGCCCTTAATGATGGCTATTCATCAGAACTGTCAAATGGATTTTGTAAAATAGCCGCAAGTGATAGCTGGCTCATAGCTTGTAGTATCTGCCATTACCCGCGCGCCAGGAGCCTTAGTGGTGCAGATTAGTTGGCCTTGTTTGTTTCACATAGATCAGGATCATGATCAGTGATCTGTTGTGGGTTGACAGACACCAAAACTCGCCAGATGGGTGGTGCGAACAAGTGTTGGGGTCACTGATTGAGATCCAGATGGCCGAGACAGAACAGGTCCTTTGCTCTGACAGCAAGTGTCCCATCCAAAATTACAGAGTTTCACTGTTGGCAGGAGTGTAACTTCATTGTTGTCCACATTTGGGAAGAGTTAAAGGGATACAGTGGATTTAAAAGACATCTACATGTCGGCAGTACATTCTCAAAACAAGCAGCAACTGGATACCTGCAGATTTTTTAAATTTAATCCCTCCCTCCTCCCCAATCAACTTTTTACACAACGTGACCATGAAAATCCAGACGTCTTACAAGCACAGACGATCAATACAAGTACATGTATGTGGGTAATCGATGCCTGCAGTGGGTCCAGTAAGTTAAACCAAGCAGGGATGGAATGCACCAGTAATAATAACTCGCAAATTAATTACATCCCAGACCACTTAAAGCTGGACAAACAAATTCCCAAAGGCTCAGGGGATTATGGAACCATTAGGAAACATTAGGAGATTGAAGGACAAAATACTTAAAACAAACAGTCTGGGTTTAAGGAATTTGATGCTAATGATGAAGCTTTGTTGAGGCTTATCATTAAGTAAGAGGTCGATTACAACATCCATGACATCTATAATTAAGATATGAAAACTCAGAGCATAGAAGGACAGGTACCAGGAAAGTTGCAGTTTTTTCTTCATTGGTGTTCTGCAAAATGTCACTGCATCACTCCACCACATTCTTTGTAAACAACGCAGCCCTTGTTGAAAAATTATCCTTCCTGGGAAAAGGAGGTATAATTACAGTTGCTTCTATTGCAAAGGTTTTGAGGTACACGTAACAGTATACCGATACCTGGTGGAAATACATTGGCTACTGGTACACTCTCATTAATTTCCAAACCGAAAAGGGGGGAAAAAGGTGCGGCTTAATTAAACTGGCCACTTGCCATTGATCGCAAAGACAGCCTTGGGGACAAGCACCTGCCAAATCACATGGGCCTTTTTTTTCCTTTTGTATCGTCTCTCCACTGATTCCTAAAATGTCCAGCTCTGTGAAAAATTTGATTCCCCCGGAATTAAAGAACGAGTGCCGTTTTATATATGCACAAGGGTAAAAGAGCTACACGTACACGCAGAGCAGCTGTTAGTACGGTAACAAGACCAAAATGAGGAATCTCCTGAAAGCAGCTCTTTTGCATGCCACAGCCCTCCGGTTTATCTCGCTTGGCAATCTCTGCTGCCCAGCAGAAAAGGGAAGACAAACCATCATGGGGCAAAATTCCAATTTCTCTTCGATAATGAGAGCGCCTGGAATATCACTCTCCCCTGCAACACTCGCCCTCAGGCACCCAAACAGAAACGTATTCAATTGTAATGATACGGGCCAGGGCAGTGCGCTGATGAAGACTTTTTGGAATTTATCATTCTCTGAGTTTTTAAGGGATGAAAAAGTACCCTGACTGTACAGACATGTACATGTAGTTGACCCTACATGTAACTCCACAGACATTTTTGAGGGGATTCAACCTTAGTCCTTCAAAATTCTCCAACTGCCTGCATGTAAAAACTGGATACAGCCTACATCTTCCACAGTATTCCAAATGTGTTCCTTGAAGGGGTGACCACATCCCCCATCCTTCAAGAGCCTCAATTCCTGTCAGTTTGCTTAGGCCAGTATGAATGATTATATTTACCAGTGGACACTGTTGGAGAAATGTATGCTTTTAGGTACAAACTGAGCCTAAATTTACGCAGGGCTGAGAATCAATACGACAAGGTTTGTCCAAAGACCTTGACACAATGCATCTTTTCAAATTAGCTTCACGTTTGCCACACTTAGCCTCAATCCTTCAAAATCCTACACTTGGGAAAGCAGCATTTTTACAGATTGGGGTTAATCAAACAAAAAGCCATTGGTTTTTCCATGCAGAGGTTGAACTTCAGAAAATATAGGAAGGTTTACTCATGTACCTGCAATTACTAGTATGCCCCAAGAGTAAAGACTGAGCAGAATGAAGCAGTCGTTAGTGAAAGTAGGCAAATTGGTTAATACAGGTATGTATGTATGTATGATAAAACATGTGCACATTACAAACTGAAAAACAATGTAAGCATTTAAAATACAAGTTGGACTATCCACAATCTAAGCTCAAAATTATTTCCCTGTGCATGTACAGTAGCATACCAACTGCACGATATGAACCCTGGACAGTGTGCCTACATAAACTGACAGAAGTTAGATTTTACAAAAAATGGATGGCGGCACTTCTCAGCAAAAGTTCAAAAACATGAAATGTCTGTTCATAAACGGTAGACTACATACATGTACACGGTGGCAAGGTGTTGAATTCATTCTCCTAACTTCAACGTTATTTTGTGTCGATCTTCATCACATCCACCGCTACTTGCCCAGCACAACTTAAATGTAAATGTACATTACATGTAGGTCACTCTTCACCGGGGAGCTAGTAGGTGACATCAACTCACAATGATTAAAAAAAAAATCGTCTCAGATGAGATACAGTGTCATCCCTGGAGACGTTGTGTATGCTGAATGCCAAAGCAAGAGGATTAAGTTACAAGCTTCATCATGACTAAAATGTGCGTGAAAATCAGCTCAACCTACCTGGCCAAAACACATCAAACAGAGCTATGCGAATCAATGCTCACATTCACTACCTCGTGGTAAATAAAATGCCGCATGCACACACAGCCTAGCAGACGTCTGCCCACGAGCCGACCGTACCGTCACATGAATGTTTCAACAGCCCCTCCGCTCACTTTTGTCAACAACGCCAGCAGCGCGACTGCCTGGTCTTAATGTGATTTCCTCTCCTGACACAAGAGGCACATGATGCACACGTGTACATTGTACATGTCTCGTGATGCGTCACGACCAAATTGGCATTGCAGACCGTGCGACGACAACAGGTACACGTGAGCAACGTAACTCCCCTCGCAAAACTCCCCCAAGCATGTTCCCAAAGTGAGTGGGTCATTTAACTGTACATGTGTACCTCACTGCATATCATGTAGATGGGCATGACGGGGGACTCCTCCTACGTCCCCTCCCTCCTCCCTCCCCCCTCCCCCCCGGGGGCCAAATCACGACATATCCCGGCTAACAATCAAGACAATAACACTGAATCATTCTTATTCCCTAATCCTTGAAATTTGATGAATCACCACACAAATGAAGATGTTCATGAAAGGGGACAATCAGCAAAAATGATTTGTCATGTTCTGTGGCTTTTCGGGCCGATATTTTATCCCTCCCTTCAGTACATGTACCTCAAAGTGACGGAAATGATTTCAGGAGAACTATAACCACTTGATAGATAACTTTAAAAATCAAGATCATTATTCATCGTTATTCACTAATCCTTGAAGCTTCTTGTGATAAGTCATTGCAACGTGAAGATGTCTGTGATTGAAGATAATCAAAAGTGATTTGTCAAGTGCCAGTACAGTGGCTTTTCAGACTGATATTTCTCTTGTTTTCAGTAAATTTAGCAGCACTTGACTTCAAAAATCAGATTCCTCCACACTGTTGGATCAACTAAAACTTTCAAGATGTTAGGTGGGCTGAGACACATGAAAAATAATTGCCTTCCAATTATGTACAATGTATAAATGGCCGTGATATCCCGTAGACACACACTGTGCATTGGGCAACACCAATAGTGATGTACACGAAAGGGGAGACATAAGGGGCAGGCATAGGCTCACCCCCCTCCCAGAAACAAAAATCTGGGGATAGTCTGCCTTGGTGAGTGTTTTCACTGTGACCAAACCAATGAAGTGCCTCCCTCCAGAAACTGAATTCCCCCCCCCCCCGAAATTCTCCAGTACATGTAAAATATACTTTAGTTATGCCACTGAACACCAAGCATTTGGCTCAAGGAGACCTGTCTGAACAGTTGAAATCACTGGATACGTTTCTGAACATTGCAAAAACCTTTAATGCAATTTAACTTGCTACTTTTTTTTGTACGCCAGAAATGTATATGTACAAGTACAGTATAAATGTACGTGCATGAGTGTACATGTACCTCATGAAATAAGTTTACAAAACTACAAGAAAAGAAAATAATTAGATTTATCCTTCCTAAGGTAAGGGAAGGTTTTTTGCACTAAGACTCTACGACCATGTATACTGCATTGAACATACGGTAAGTTGGTAACATCTCACTGTAAATGTCCCCCACTGCAATAAACACCTCTACGACCTGTTCAGAAATTCCACAGATGTCTACGAGATTTACACCTCCGTGCATGAGCCCCCCCCCGATCCATTCCTCCTGGCGCGGCCAAATGACATATTTTCCTACTCACTCCTTTGCCATATATTAAGTCCCTTCACAGTCTGAACGTCAATCTCGGAGCAGTCTACACCATCTCCTCTCATCATATCAAATGAAGCAAAGAAATTCTGGCATTGCTGGCACTCGAGGGGGGGGAGGAAAAATGATGGGTGGGGACGAGTACGTGTACGTGTACACGGAGACTGCTTAGTTGAACACATACTGGTATTTGAAGTTTCGCTATCCCTCAGAGGGGGAGTATTGATTACAACTGGGCAAGGTGCCAAAAGGGGGGGCGGGTAGCAGCCTACAGTCATTTATTGAAATTCATGAAATGCGGAGACTTTATTGGCAATGGCTCCAGGTGTTACACGAATTCCATCGGAATCTGCCAACAGTAATTTGGATTCTTCCCGTACCTTTAATTAAAAAAGATACTGTTGTTATTACAGCGGAGGTTCTCAGCTCCGAGGCAGTTCTTTTTTTTTTTGGTAGGCCCACTGTTCTGTTGGATTAACCTTACATATTACATAGAGGAACCTTTGGTACGTTGATACGCACAACTGAGTTTAGTGGTAACGTCCTAATTCCGAAAGATGGAAGACTTGAAAGCTTAGAAACTAATACCAATGGCCTCGAGTCTGTTTTCTGTTTCTTTTTTATATTAAAAAAATGTGTACATGTATAGTGTATTTGTCACTTGAATTCAGCAAATTACAAATTACACTGCAAATACCCTACAGTACGTAAAGGCCTATCGGTACATTTTAGACTCAGTATTACCACAAATTTTAAAAAGATGATTAAAAGTAGAGATGATGATTACTGCTATCATAGTTATTGTTTTTCTTGAGGGGGGCTTACTTCGGGTTAGGGAAGGGATAATTTTGTTAGGGGGGAAGTGTTATAAGAGAACTTGCCATGCACAGTCCAGAGTACATGTATTACCACATATGGGCATAGTCACCTTCCCTACCGATTAGTCCAAAATCAGCTTTACCGGTACATATCTCAAGTTGGCAATGCGTTGTAACGACGAATTTTAAATCCCTTCTCTACAAATGTGTTTTAGAACTTTTAATTTATGCCTGTAGTCAGGTTTTTTTAGCACGGCTAATTAAATTGTAATTGACATTTTTTGTTGGTGTTTTTGTTTCATATTCTGCAACGTTTAAGAAAAAGCACCCCATAACACAGAAACACCTGTTGCAATCAATCCATTGCAGGCCGCTAGAACAAGCCTTGTGATTGGTCAGATTGCGCGAGATTTGTAATGTAATACGCCGTGCAAATATGGTCATACTCCAGACTGATGTACATGTGCGGTACCTGTATATATATACACATAAAAGTTGGAAATGTCAAAGAGCACTAGCCAACTGTGTTACATGTACATGTACGTGAGCAATGGATAATGAAATTATGAGTCACTACACGCTAAAGGCTTGTTCTACATGTAACCATCCATCTGCACAGCTCCTGTTAAATTCTCGGGGGGGAATTCATCAGACAGGTTGCTCTTTTAACCTCTGATGGAGTACAGATTTACATGGGCGGACATTCTCAGTTGGGAATATCGGGCTGAATGCCACAGAATACATGTACTGTACGCAAGCACAAGGTTTGGACAGGGAATTACTGGAAGTCAGACAACCTGAATGTATGATTTGGAATCAATGCTACAGCTAAACACACTATAACTGTACATGTGTAGATGTGTGTGTTCTTTAAGATCCATATTTTATTTAATAATCATACTTTTATTTGTTTATTATTTATTTATTGGTCTCTTTTAAGCTTCATAGATCATACACACTGAACAGTATTCATGCTGAGAATTTCTGTTTAGTGGAAAAGCAGAATGAAACTCAGTGTACAATTGTTGTCTTCCGTTTTTCCTTTCAAGCGCACACTCAGTGGTACTGGCAGTATCTTTGTGTGAGATGGTTGAGATGGTTTGTCCTGATTGATAAATTGAAAACTGCTCATGTGAGTCATGACATCATCGCCATGGCCTCTATGGGCAACACACATGAACAAACGAAGGCACTTCATTGGCCAGAAACAATGCCCCATGGGGCCAACCACTCACTGTGTGTCTGTAAACTGTACGTGTTTGGGTTTTGAAACGCAGAAACAGAGAGTTAAGTTGCCTTGAGACTAACCTACTTTCTCCTAGTCAACTCGAAAACCAGGCAACTGAGCCATGACTGAACCATTCACACTCAAGTTCCTGCCGCTTAACTTGACAAAGACAGATCACTTGTTGATTGGATCTGGCTTGAACTGATTCCAAGTTACATGTAGTTGGTTCCAAATTGGATAATGTACCATTATACATGTTGGCTTACCAGTACGAGACATCATGTACAGACTTTATGATGACAGAACAGGCCTGAAACCAGAAATACATGTACATGTACCGCCACATACATACATCTGTACAAGGCACATTCCACTTGGAATGACAAAAAAGTGAAAATGTTCCCCTCCCCCATCGGTTTGACGGGAGAGGGGGCATTCAACATAGGGTACAGTACTTTTCCTGAAAGGTAGAGGTACCCAGTGGACAGACAGCCTTTTTTTTTTAACCAATCACTCACTCTTCCTGGTCTAATGGGTGGAAGAAGGGGGCTCATCATTACCATCTTTTCTATGGCGGGTGTGTACAGTACAAAGCAGAGAGTTTCAGACACCATGGGTGCTTTTATGGCCACTTAATTGACATTTGCACATTAGTATTAAGGCACTGGTAAAAAAGACCCTGACACTCAGCTGGTGAAATACTGAGGCCAAGCCCGAGAGCTACATTACAATGCCACTTGGGCTCCTCAATCCACCTCTTGAGGAGTAGTAGCAGTGCTGGGGACCTTGGAGTGGCCTCATGAAAATTTGGCACTATGGTGAAGTTGGCAAACGATCAAGTTGGTGCATGTATGTACGACTGCGAGTCAAGTTGGCAAATGTTCAACTAGACTGAGCCTAATGTTGGCCAAGCTACATGTTATAGGATCACTGCCAAGGAGGTTATTGTGCATAGGAGACCATGAAAGTTGCGGCACAATCAGTCGATTGTGCTGCACTATCGGTTGGTCCTTTAACTCTAAACGAGCGGGGGGGGGGAGCAGAATCCAACACTCAACGCTTTCTCTGACATCACAATGCTTGTATTTTCAGGCACTGAGCCTTCAGGAGTTTTTCAGTAACATGATGCGATCATTTTGACACCAATTTTGTGAAAACTGGACGTACATGTACCGGTAGGTACTCCTTAAGTACAAACACCGTTCTCACAACACACACTGTGCCCATTTTCCAAGACAGGTCAGCAAAAGTGTATCTTCAGTGGATCTGCTCGATGCATTTTGGCCAACACATGTGTGGCCTTGAACTTCAAATGGCCCTAACAACAAACCATACAGGTACATGTAAGTTGGATCGAGGTGAAACTTCACATTTGTAATGACCGGTGTCCTCACATGCAAGCTGTGTTCATGACACAGTTAGGGCAGGTGACAAAGTTGTAGTGGAACAGAATATCGACACATCATGTAAAAGAGAATCACCTGATTGCCAAGTGATCACAGATCATGCCCAACAATCGCTATGTTTGATTGATAAGAAGACAGCAGCACACAGATAGTACTGTTGGGCACGATCTGTCGATCAGCACGATCACGTCATCTTTGCGAGATCCATCAAGCTTACGGCACAAATTCTGCATCAGGGTTTTACATGTATCGTAGCATTTTTTGAAAAAAGAGAAGGAACGATGCAGATTTCATTTGTAGACTAATTTCATTTTGATGTAAGATTCTGCATGAATTTGATACTCATTATGCAAATATATACATCTTTATCATGAATATCACCCCTTATATAGAGTATATATGGTGTAGACCCCCCAGAACAGATTTACTCCATCAACTGCAGTGGCAGTGGACTTGCACGCACATTCTTAAACTTTATACGCATCCTTTATGAATCGCAGCAGCCTATTGGCAGGCATGGAACTTGTAGAATGATTTCAATTTTCAACGGCACAAGTGTGATGTGAAAAGCGAGGAAATCAGTTGATTGGAGCTGAGGAAATGTTGCATGCCTGAATTGAGACCCTCAGAAAACAGTTGTCAGCATGCGCATATAGACACTGCATGCTTTTGTGAATGGTCCGCTAGAGACCAGCGCATCGTGAGATCGTCTCCAGGACATTAATATACAGCTTGAATCACAATATGAAGCAGATGGTGACTTAGTGTTAGTGTGAATAGTGTGGTTCCCTGACCACAGATTTCCCAGACATCTCTATACATAATCTTAGCAGGAGTAGTCAGAATTATTGGGAATGGTATCCAAAGCAATGTAAATGTTTGTAACACGAATACATGCCTGTTTTTGTCACGTGATGTACAGCCACAAGAGAATGCAGATGTGTGCAGATCGTCGAGGGATGAGCATGATGAAAGGTGAGGAGGGTAGAAAAACCTCATTTTTTGCCAATGGTTAAATGCTACAAAATACACTCAAGAACAGTAGTTTCATGTAAGTTAGCTATTATTAATAGGGTCTTTAAAGGAAGATCTGCTTAAGCAAGTGTAAACGGATGTTTTATCTGGTAAGTTTACTGGGCAGCTTTCAAAATGCCATAGCAAGCGGAATCATCAAAAAGGTGGAGAGCAGTAAGCATAATAAGATCATAAAAGTCTACGGTGCAGAATAGTAGAGGTAGTTATAGGCCCTTGTAGTACTTACCTAATGAGTTACAACGCTGACAACTCAACAAACACCTCAACTGCTCAAGCCAAGGGGCTCTTGCTTCTATTTTCTAGGTTAGTTCCAGGCCGATGACACCTCACGTTAAGCCCTGGTGGAGTAAGAAAACACACCCGACTTCACTGATATGACACAAACACTAGGATGTTGCCACAAAGTACTGGCCCTGCCCTAGTTCAGGCTACACGCACATTTTAGACAACAGAATGCCTGCCAAGGTTACCTGCACTGTACTGATGGAGCGAAATACCGGTACAGTGTGAAGAGGACTCACTGTCAATGTCCTGTGTGGATACCGAAGATTGTTTAGCGGCGCGCCAGTGCGAGGGCGATATACAATCTTTGGTGGATACTACGAACTCATCAACTGTTTCTGCTCGGATAAGTGAAATAGCCCCCTCAAGTGTTCGCTTTTGGAGAGGCTTTCAAAAACCAATCTTTGGAAAAGATTTAATTCTGTTTGAAGGAAAGCTATTTTCTGGTTCATATACACTGGTATGTAAGTATCAAAGCTTGAATAATCGATACAAACTCATCGCAATAATTGATTACAAAAAGTAAATTTGACTGCCCTTCCCGTGTATATTTCCCCTCGGGGCTCACACCAGCTACACGTTTATAAAAAGAAATCTACTATTTTTATGCCGATCTATTTCCGGAGGGAAATCCTGGTTGTAGACGTAGACTAGACGCACGTACTCGTTACGTACGTGCTCGAGCACGTACGTAACGAGTACGTGCGTCTCTGAAATGTCAACCTTCAACTTAACCATCGGATCTGCTTACTGGTATCTGTTACGTGCACTGTCTACAGCGGTGTAAGATTCAACTCGATGTTGTCTTTGTCGGTGAAATTATGTGAAAGTAATTGACTGCTTTTAAACCTACATTGTACTTTCAGTTTCACTGTGTGTGGTGCTTCGGTGGTAAATAAAGGAACGGGCAGCTTCGCAACAATTCTAGCTTCTACAAGAAGTGCAACTTGCAAGGTCACGTGCACCATCTGATCGGTACCGTACATTGTGCGCTGGCTGGGTATGTTTGGCCGAGGTTGACTTGACAGCAGGGCCAGGCCTTCCAAAACTCCCGTGAAATCCTAAGGTGAAATCCTCAAACAGGACAACATGGGTCTGCCACAGCCAAGTTGCGGTCACAGGTTCCTGCGAGTCGCCTTGTTTTTCTACATGTTCTTTTATTGGGTAAGAAAAATGCTTTGACCATCCTTACAATGTACATTGTACATGTAGGTTTCTGATGACTGAGTTGATCGACTGTTGACCCGAGCATGCCAAGTGATCATGAGTAGGCCTAGGCAGAATCAGGTCAACTCGTACCCCCAAACTCCCGCCCAAGTCAACTCGTACTCAGGTCATTCCCACGTGAAAGTGTACCCAGGACCAATGGTACCCAGGACAACTCATACTCCGTACGTTTTAACTTAGGATAGGGCTGCAGCCGAACTGCCCAACCGAACCAAAAATCATCGAACATTGCACTTTCAAACCGAACCAAACCAAACTGGTCGGTTCGGATGTTCGCTGTTACATGTAATATGGCATGACATTGATAGCGCACGGAATGCATGCAAGAAAGAAATCGTGGTGAAAAACCAAACACAACGAAAAATGGATAAGAAGTTGTGCCACACCAGTGCCTCTCCGGCGCTCAGCACGTGCTATAACTTAACTGTACACTAGTGCAGTACATACGTGTACAGTGAACTTTACTTATGATGGCCCTGCATCAAGAGTTGACTTGGGTATGAGTTGACTAGGGTACGAGTTGACCTGGGTACTAGTTGTCCCGGGTATGAGATGACCCAGATTCGGCCTAGGCCTATCAAATCATTTTGTGTTCATCACTGTTCATTTATCAGTTTGGCAATGTCACAGCAGATGGTTTTGTCTGTCCACCCACCTCTGTTTTTCCAGGTACACTATTTTGTTTCATTTTTATTTTCAGCGTTAAATTTTTCATCTCGAAAAAATCTGTCATCCTTGAAAAACAGTGCCATCTCCTCCCCTTAAAAAAGGAGCTCACCAGATTAAAAACCGTCATTGTGTTTGTAAGTTTTTATAGTATCGGTGTGTATGAGATCAGTTTTGACATGTATCCTTGCACACGTTGCAATTACATTGTACATAGGTTACATGTACCGGTATATGTACACGTATGGACATTAATAGTATATCAAAGAAATATTTATTTGTATTTTCTCAAGCAGGTACATGTACCTTTGCCATTCATAATTTTGAGATTTAAGATTTGAAGAAGTGACCAACACCCCAAAGGCCTGACTTCTAACTGGCTTGACAGAGAAAAGACATTGTTTTCTCATTTCCAATAGTCAGATATGTTTGCCAATACATGTATGTCTGAATTGTCAGATCAAATCATCATGCACATTTTGTTCAAGAGGAATGAAGCTCTTTCTTTTTTTTTTACAATATCGTCACATTGTGTGTTTACAATGTGTTTATAGTATACAATAGCTTGTGAAGGTTTGGCAATGTTAGTTGCACAGTCATTTCATACAAAGGCTTCTTTTGCCTTTTTCCGTTGACTTCAGTGGCATATGTACATCCACACAGTGAAACAGTTTCTCTGATATCATATTGCTGCAGTTTAAAAAACAAAATGTGATTCACAAGTGGAGAGTAACAGTACCATCACTCACAGTTTTGAAAGATATTTAACAGTGGATTTCTGTCACATGTCATTTGTTTTTTAAAAACACCAGGTTATGAAAGATTGCGATATTAGTGTTTATTTAGTAATTTTCACTTTTTTTGAATCCTGAGAAATAAGGCTAACTAACAGGGTCTAAACTTATCCTTGTTCACCTTCAGCTTCAAAGGTCATTCGAAGTCTGTCATTTGGTTTAGGAAGATATACAGT
>NW_019091355.1:1751759-1994021 GCF_001949145.1 Acanthaster planci | reverse complement strand
CCTGCCCTGTGACGATAGGTACATTTTAAATTTAAGCTTTGTTGCCGGCTGTTTTCAGTTCTTTTCGTATGTAGCCACTCACCCATATATATATATGTCTCTCTCTGTGAAACAAAAGAACTGCCCTGCAAGATGGCTGCCATGCAAAGCCTCTGTACGTTAATACAAGTGTAACATAGCCACGAATGTCAACGTGTTCAAGAATAGGCTGTAATACACAGTGTAAGTAGGACAAATACAATAAAATCTATCTTAACCATAATGTGCATAGACTTATTTCCCATGCCACAGACTTGTCTGGTTTCTGCTTTTAACTTCCTCCAAGAGAGTGCTGTTCTGCTGCAACAACATGAAACCCAGTTCAGTTAAATGACGAAAATAGGTTAGAGAAATAAGCTGGAATGTAAGATTTTATTTTTATGCATACCTGTAGCGCCCTTGTGATTGCTACAGGTGTGTGTAAAAATTAATATTCCCCTTGCATTTGTAGGTGCACACTTAATGGTTATTCCTTTTACTAGTTATTTGTTGCTTGCCACGCGTTTTAATTCACTGTCCAGAATATAAAGTTTGCTGTAATTTTCGAGCAAAGTTTGATTGACTGACAGCAGAAAACCAAGACTGTGAAATTTCATGATGAATCATATTTTTAACAAGGGATGGTTTGTTGTGTGAAAAAAAATTCAAAGCCACATCAAAGTTTGTCATAGATCAGCCAGTAGAGTGATACCAACAGGTCTCCATGAAGGTTTTGTAATGAAGGAAACATTTGCATGCTTCACCACCACCCATTTATCAAGGAATCAAGGCAAGTGGTAAAGGCTCCATTTGGAATTGCTTTCATTGGACAGTTGAAAATAATGACATCAGAATGCTGTTCTTTGATTGGTTAGTCAAGATGAGGAGATACACACATGCTTGTACCATGCCATTTGTCTTGGTTTAAACATGTATGGATACAGTGAGTGTAATTTTACCAAACCCAGTGTCCTGCAGTTTTATTTTGTCCCCAAGATAGTAACGGTGTATAACAATCGTTACAACTTGCCTAATTGACTTTTATAATTGTATCTTGATATTCATACCCTTATAAGAAAGTGCCTATATTTGATTCTTTGTAGAAATTCATGAATTGGGATTGCATGCTTGAATTTGGAAGCAATATGTACAATTTTGTTTTCTTTGAGCGATATTAAAGCAATTAAAACAGGTGTTTCCACAAGCTGAAACAGGGTTCGACAATTTTGATGAGTTGTGTTATGCAAACTGGAATTCAGAAATTGTTAAATGATGTTTTCATTAATAGTAAGTGTTTGTATTTTTTAGCAGAAGCATGATCTGCTGTTCAAAATTTTAGGATTTGTTTCATTTGTTTGATTTGTTAAAGAAATGGGCTCACTTTGCTGGACTTAAATTAATTGGATTTGGTTGTCCACTGCCTGTATGGCAACCTCGATCTATAGGGTATTGAGGTGTGGCAATATGAAATGCAGAACTAACCATGTACATTATATCTGTCACTCAGTCTACAGTCTTTTAAATATGTAATTGGTAATGGATAAATGTAAACAAGTGCCAACTTTATTAACTGAAGAAGCAAAATGATCATCCCTGATGGGTCTTCATCAGGGAGGTCCCGTGGAGTCAAACACTTGGCTCCTTTATTCAAGGCTGACACTTAAAGTGTAGCTGCAATGAATTTTTACTTTCCACACTTTCCAAACATTGAGGCTTCTTCCTGAGATGACGTCACAGTTTGCTCATGAATATGGAAATACTCATTAGCATAAAAAAACCAAAAAAGCGTTAAAATACCCTTTGAAATAATGAAACAGAAGTTGAAAACAAGATTAACAGAGGCAGAAAGGTGCATTTTAGAGGTTTGTAATCACAAAAATCTATTGCAGCCACCCTTTAAGTCTTTCCTTTTACACGCAATTTTTGTGCTACCTGGTTATAGGCTTCTTCCTCACAACGCCTTCAGTTATTTTTTCTGTATGATATAGAACAAAGTTACTTGTACTAAGAAATTGTACGTTGTGCACAGGCAACATCATGTGGTGCAGTTAAATCTGTGTAATTACAACTGTAGAATGGAAGTGGTAACATGTACTTTGGTAGACATTAAGCTGATTTCTTTAAGAGAATTTGTTCTGTTTATTGCCCTTACAGTATAGAAACACAGTTTAGTTTTGTGAAACGTTGCTTTGCGAACTTTTGGCACGAAGTATTTTTAAGGACAACTTTTGTATATTTTTGCATGTTGGTGTATGTATACTTGTACTTCTAGTAATGGCAGAAGTCCTGTTTATCTAAGGTNAAATATGTCGATTCAATGCACGTTTGGAAAGGGTTGACAAATTTCGCGCGTTATGATTGGCCAATGTGTTGCAAACTGTTGGTGGCACACTATTGTGAAATGGCCGTATTATTAACATCCTTCACATGTTCACAGTAAAGCTGAAAGTGTGTGGTATCTAATGAATTTTCGCGTTCTTTAATTGGGCTGGTCTTAACATTGTTTGCACAGAGCGACTGATCCAAAAGTGCCAACTAGTGGGGGAGTGCACTAGATTAAAAGTACCTTCGGGGTCTTCTCTCCTTTGTCCCTGGTGTGGTTTTTTAAAAAGAAAGAAACCTGAGGTGATGTTGGACTTGATCATCCTCCCCTGGTTGTCCTGTAGGAAGAGTTATTTTGTCAGGTGGTTTTCTTTTTGTGGGGAGGGTTCAGGCAGCTAGGTTTGTGACAGGCACAGCTTTTCCGAGGGGGCACTTTTGCGCTCGGAGCATTGGAATCTATTTTATTCTGGTGTTGGAACTTTAAGCGGTAAGAAAGGGTCAAAATATTTGTGGTGTCTCTCTCCCTTCCTCCTCTACCCCTCCTTCTGCCCTTACCCCCCCCCCTCCCCGGTGGGCTTTCCTCATCTAATTTAACTCCCTCCGGTTTTGGTTTGTGCATGACCGTAAATTGGTCACGACTTCTCCACATTGATGCTCTACTAAATTGTGTATTATTATTTGAACATTATTTTACCCACTGAGGGAAAATCAGGATGCGAAGGGCTGTGCTATATATTCATATATTGAAATACCTGTATTGAATTATTCATATTGGTACTTTCATAAAATGTACTCCCGTCAGTGGAAGCTTCAGCAACAGAAAGTGTGTTTTTCACATCGTGTACTGGATGGAGAAGTAATTGACTCCCTGCATTTAATATTCACGTTTTTAGAATACTGCAGCCAAACATTCTGTGTAGTCATAAGTTCTAGAACTTAGACTTTAATGGTCGAAGTTTTGTAGTGCTTTCATATCAAGTATATATATTTAAGATCAGGTTGTACAACTGACAAACTTGTTTTGAGTGTGTGCAGTTGAAGACAAAATTGTGATTTCAATTTCTCGTATTTTGGGATATTCATTATGGAATCTTTCTGACTTTTTGCATGATTTGCTATTTTGTCAAAAGTTGCATGTATACATTTTTGTTTTCAACATTTATATATCTTGGATGTAGGTCTGAAAATAGTTTTTAAAAAATCCTCTGATTTCAACAAAAGATAATACTATAGCAGATGCTCATACTTCAATTCAGGATCGAGAAAAGTATCCTTTAATATGTTTGCTTTATAATATTAAAACTATTGTGTTATAGTTATAGGTGTGTGATGTGAGAAGAAAGTTGCTTTTATCATTCTTGCATGTTAAATAAGCTAGAATATTATATCAAATAAGCTAAGGTTCTTAATAAAAGATGTGTTTCTTTAAGAAAATACAATCTTTTGTCGTCACGTTTTTTAATACTGATTATTGGATATTTGTTTTAAAAGTACCAACTATTATTTTAGTCCATGAAAAATTTGGGGGGATTTTTGTATGATCTGTAGATTGTGTGTATCAAATAGTAATTCATTTTTGTCTTCTGGAGGAGTATTTTTAAAAGTTTGGATTGCTTGAATTACATTTCAAAATAGCTTTACGCTTTAATAGTGAGTCTATTATTGGAAAATTCGACCAGAAATAGCTTTTGTATTGTGATTTTTGAGATTTAATTAAAACTGAGACAATCCCTTTAAATGTAGAGATCGCCTGTGTATCTGAAGAGGAAGGAAGGACTTGTGGCGAGTCTACGTAACCTTATCATTCCCGGCTGGACTTTGTCCACGAGCCTGTAACTCAACGGAAAATATTTGATATCGACATATTGGGAACAAGGTGAATTGGTGCCATTTAATTTTGCACTACAGCCAATCCCACATGTCTGTGGCAACGTGTCTGCGATCGTCCGGTGCACTTCGAACCCTTGTGGTGACCGGTGTCAACACGCTCTTTAGGACTCCAAAGCCAAAAAATCAGTCTTCCTTTCAACGACCTCTGATCTGCACCGGCGTTTGTAGGTTCTACAGCAAAATGGCTTCTTATGCGATCGAGGAAAAAGGGCCCCAAAACTCCATGGATTATCGCGTATTCTTCAGTGAGTGTTGCGTATTGCACTGTACTGAACTGAACCCATTTCGTGAATAATTTTATTTCAGCTTTTCAACTGTTATCTAGACATGCCATTGCTAGAACCTTCCTAGAATTAGAAAAGAGGAGGAATTCAGTCATATTAGGCATGCTAGAATGATGGGATACAAGAAAGGAAAAAAGAATACTAGAATGACCATGCCATGGTGACTGTTCGCTGGTTGCCCAGCACCCGAACTTGCCGAACAGGACTCTAAGAACGGCCTTGCACAGATCTCAGTGAAGGCAATAAGTCACATGGGGTCACAGCTAACAATGCGCAGAGCATTTGTGGGTAAATGTCTGCCTGGCGCACAAGCTCACTCAATCATGTCAATGCGTTACACAAGACAAGCGGCAGTTATCAATTCGGTACATTTTCTTTTTCTTCCTCATTGCAGAGAATGTTCTCGCTGCACTTTATTTGTTCATCCAAAGTCAAGATAACCATTGATTTGAAATTTATCGCCAAAAGATGTGATTAGTGATAGGCCTACTTGGTGAGAAGATAAATTACCACACTGTGATTGTACCAAGGCCATGTTTGTTAGGCCTATAGGCGACAGTTTGCCAGTGCCGAAACATTGCCATTGGCGAACCAGAAAATTTAAATAACGCTCAGCTAACAGGAAGTGATAACCTTGCAGTCACAGGTCATGCACAACGTAGCGAATCACAGTGCAAAGCCATTAGCCTTTCCCAACTCCTTATTCAGCTGCTGGGCGATGAGCAAAATATGACTGGTGCCCTTAAAGAAAAGACAATTAAGGGTGATTTTTCTTCTTACAGACATTTGAAAAATTATTTGGTTTTTTTTGAAAATCTTCCTTGTATAGGCTATACATGCATCTGTGAGGTGATGAGCAGATATTTTAAAAATGTGTTGATTCTCTCCCTGTAGTCTGTGACCTTAGAGTTTAGTTAGACGCATCATGCCATGTCTACTCAGATCTCTAAATCTGCAAGTCACTGCACGCCACTAACTTTGATGTTTTCTCTGCTGTCAAGTGGTAACCATTAAGTGTTCTCCCAAACGTGCCAAAGGAGTTTTTTGTCAGCACCTCCAGAATAGCTTTCAATTCAGTTTGCCAATCTTGTTTCTTTCAGAGAATGCGAGCAGTGGGAATTACATTTCTCCATTCCATGACATACCGTTGACCCCACCTGGTAGCTCTGATGTAAGCAGTATGGATTGTATTTATCCTGTTGATTTTTCCATGTTCTCTGTTGAATTTTTTTGTGTAATTTGATTTTCTTTTAATGCCTCTGTGCAATGTGGTACATTTAGAATGATCCTGTGTTTACAATTAAGAGNGATACAGATGTGTTAATTCTTTTCTTGCAGCCAGCTGTTTTCAACATGGTTGTTGAAGTTCCTCGCTGGAGCAATGCAAAGATGGAGGTAAAGTTCTGAAAATTGAGCAGCTCCTTTTTCCTGGGCTCTTGTTAATTCTTTTTATTGAATTTAAAACACCAATTTAATTCTGGCTATTATGGTGGAAATTGAGCCTTATCTTTGGGGCATATCTGGTGTTTTCATTCTAAAAAAAGGTTTATCTTGGGTGTCAGGTCATCTTTTGTACATGCTTTGAGCTATGGTATCTCGACATCAGATATTACGCTGCTACATTTAAAGCCTTAGCCATTTGGTATGGGATAACAAACAGTTAAACTTCCAATGATTGGTTTTACCATGAGCCACTGTAATATTTCAGATCAAAACAACAGAGAAAATGAACCCCATCAAACAAGATGTGAAGAAGGAGAAACTTCGATTTGTCAAGAACTGCTTCCCTCATCATGGGTACATCTGGAACTACGGCGCATTTCCACAGGTCAGAAAACTAACTCCAATGGAATCTAATTTGTTGCTGTCTCCATTTCAATTAAAAATATATCCACTTCTGAGAGAGTCTGGAAAAGTCAGGGAGCAAATTTCGCCGAACTCAACAGGCATCTTTCCTCGGTAGCCTCCTTGGTCGTCTAAAATCCTCCACAGCTGAGGAAACAGTTACACATGCCAGCATGTTGTATTCTTTAAGGGTGGCAAGAGTGGCTTGTGGCTTCCTTCCTCAATCCTGCAACATCTCTCAAATTATCCTGGCAGATTTCCAAATTTCCTGGCAGTGTATGAAGCATATGCTGGGAAGTCCTAGCCCAAGCCGCACAATTTGGACACAGCCTAAGCTATGTTAATCTTTCTCTTCTACACAGACATGGGAGGATCCTAACCACAGAGACGAACACACTGAATGCAACGGGGATAACGACCCTCTGGACGTCTGCGAAATTGGGTCGCGAGTGGCCAAGCAGGGAGAAGTGATACAGGTCAAGGTCCTGGGAGTATTAGCCATGATCGATGAAGGTTGGTGCCTGCTTGTGGTTTAGCTCCCCTGCTCCGAGCGTAACAAAAGAGAGCCTGTTTTTTTTGGTACTCACCACGCAGGCACGCCATGAGGCGCGCAAGTACATGCGCATTTGACGCGGAGTACGCTGAGTACGCGTAGCTCATATATTCCGGCATGTATGGTCTTTGAGTACATGCAGAACACGTGCAAGAACCCGCTCGCAACCAAATGTCTTTCTTTCGCCCACTGGGGGTGCACTTCAGCTCGGGGCGGATACCTTCCTGGCATCAGGGATTGACCAGTGAGTCAGGACAGCTTTGTGATCAGATGACTTGGGCAAGTCCAATTGGATTGGATCAATCAGTGCTAAACCCATGGAAATTGTTGCCAAATGTTTCCCTTGGCCTCAAGAACCTGGACATCATCCTTTGCCATCTTTGTTATTTGATGTGGCTTTCTTTGCAGGTGAAACTGACTGGAAAATCCTAACCATCGACGTGAGGGACAAACTAGCAAAGGTTCTAAATGGTGAGTTCTAGAGATGCCTTTGCCATGGACATACGCTCCGATTCTATACAAGGCAGTTCTGCACTGTTGGTGAATTTCATATGACAGTTTTTTGTAACCAACTATGCAGCACAGCAAAGTTTTTCAAATAAGATCACAGCCATAGTGATGGCCTTTTCCATGTCATGGCTTGGTCTCAGCCTGCGTTCTTGCATCTTATGAATTTGTTCATATTCAGCCAAGAGTGCTACCAAGCTTATTTTGCACATTTCCTGTATTTTCTGTGTCTCCAGACGTAGAGGACATAAGGGAACACATGCCTGGTTTTCTTGAGGTAGGTACCAAGTTGTTCCTTCCAATGTTTGAGTGCCATGTGATTTTTGTATTCTGTGTCCCGTTTTAGTTACACCTCTGACCTAGCCTTGAACAGACACTGAACACCCTGCTTGAATTCAGCCAGATTTCCTAAATTGCATTTTTTTGGGGGCCTGCCCGTTGATCCCTCAGTTTTCTGCAATTTCATGTATTTAGGCCACTTTTGAATGGTTCAAGATCTACAAGGTGCCCGACGGGAAGCCGTTCAACTCGTTTGCTTTTAATGCCGAGCCCAAAAATAAGGTCTGTATGGAATCAGAAGAGCTAGATGGATAGTCCTCTGTGAGAATTTTTATTCATGACCCAGCCTTGCAATCTCAGAAATCTCAGATTTTTAAAACTTGACTCAGACTTCAAGGCAGTTTATCGTGCATACATTTTTTCAAAGGTGTGACCCATTGGAACATTGACACAACCATCCACGAAAGGTGGTTGTGAAGTTTGTTAAGAAGTTAGGTAATAAAACTTGAAGCTGTAGGTATTAAACTAGAATTCCTCACAAGTGTGTCGAGAATCTTGGTTTAGGTTGTGAATCTGGGCGAGGTTTTTTTTTTTTGATGTCACCAGGACTTTGCTCTAGACATTATCAAGAAAACTCATGGCCAGTGGCAGCAGCTGATGCACAATAAGACAGATCCGGCCGGCATCGCTTGGTAAGCTCTGCAGATTCAGTGGGTGTTGGACACAAATTTGGAACCTGCTGGCGTTGTTTTGCAGTATTCCTAGAGCAGGCAGAGGTCCATTGGCTTCAGAAACAAGGACAGGAAATTCAGGAAAGTTCTAAAACTTCTCAAAAGTGACACAGAAATGTCGAGTATTCTGATTCAGTGCACTGAAGCCAACAAGTCAGACCATCACGAGTGTATCTCAAAGGCACACATGAATTTTACCGTGAAAAGTCCGCAACACAAAAACCTCTGCAGACCAATAAAAACTGGTCCCAAGTCTGGCAAACAAGTACTATAGAAGACAACAAAAGAAGTACGGTACTCTTAGTGTAGTGCCAAAGAAGGTATTCGATACTGATGCATTCAGAACTGTGAGCTTTTATCGTTTTCATCAGTGTGATTCTTCCTCACTCTCAAGTGAGTTGCTTTCTCGGACATTGTTTTTACATCCGCGTGTTCTCCTTTTGCAGTGAAAATGTAACAGTGGCCGGCAGTGCACACATGGTGTCAATAGAGAAGGCGAAGGAAATCGTTGCAGCTGTAAGACATTTCTTTGTTCGATATGTCTGTTGTATTGTATGATGCTGACCACGAATTAGGCTTGAAAGCTTTTAAGATAGTGTTGTAGGGTGTTGCCATATAGGTTTTCGATTGAAGACTGAGTTCCTTATATTTTTCAATGTCAGGTTGGTCTTTCATTGCATGGATTTCTCAATGCCCGGTCTTGACTAGTTTCCATTTTTCTTCCCTGTTCAGGCACCGGCAACTGGAAAAGTTGAACCAATTGACCCCGAGAGTAAGTCAAGTTTTCATTTAGACTGTTTAAAGTTTTAAAGTTGTTAAAAAATGGCAAATTGACAATTGGATATTGGGTTGAATGGAGCACAAAGGTACATCTACACGGGCTGCATTAATGAGATTAGCCTCCAGCTGGACCACGAGAGGGTGCATCATTCATAGCAACAGAGGCTCCTTTTAGTTGGAACTGAACTTCACTGGTTCGTGAACGACTGTGACATGCACGTGTTAATGTCCATCGCTACCAGCACAATGAATACTCCTGACCAATATGGCTCTTTTCAACCGATGAGGGGGTGTTTCTGCTCGACCCGCCTCATCACACTCTGCAACTGTTTCCTACTTGGGTGTGCATTGAACCCTACCTCCCTAGGCTGATTAACTAGCAAACCTTCCTCATTCTTACAAATCCTTACACCGTATAGTAAACTGCACAGAAACAGTTGGTATCTGTTCATTTGTTGTTTGCCAAATCCCACATAAAACACAGTTCGTTTACAGGTGCAGTACTGTTCTCATCCGAACAGATTCCACCAAACCTTGCTGGTGTTGGCGTTTGGCTGCTTGGGGATCTTTATGTTTACTAAAGACAATTTTCTTGTGCTCCTGTTTTTTTTTACAGTTGATGCGTGGCACTACGTATCCCAACAATAGCAATTAAAGACGACAAGCCAACAGAACGACAGCAAGCTATGACACACTGCACTACATGCTGACATTTGGTCTCAACGAAGTGATCTTGTTAAGTGGTATATTTTCTCCGAAGGGTTTTGTCCGAAGGGTTGTATCAAATTGCAATGTTGCTGATCTTTTTTATCTGGCAAAGCATATAGAATTGTTTTATGCAAAGTTATTGTCCACTTGAAAAAGTAGTTTGCGCTTGCCTGAAAGTTTGTGCAAAAAATTCTTTTTTGTGATGAAACGTAACTTATTTCTCCAAGCACTTTTGTCAGGAACATTTCAGAATCTAGAATCGTCCTCTGCACAGCTAACCAATGGCATATTTTTGGTTCTGTATAAAATCAAACAGTGCATCAGGTCCCTGGAATGTGCTAGTGATTTATGTCAACCTCCCTCAGTCCTGAAAAATCCTCCAGAAAACCTGATGGATTCTGTAAGGATCTAGGGAAGGTTTGCAATTTAATGACCCAATATTGTCATTGTCTGAAATGGTTGTGGCCAGGCAGGGTAATTTCGTGCACATTAACCTCACTAATTATATAAGAGATTGTTTATTGGTCTTACATGAGTACATTGAATGTGCTCAGCTTGGTAATTCACTGAAGACTTGGACATATTTTAAATGATTTGTCAGGCATGTACACAGAATTATTTATATAATGGAGCATGGAGCCAGCCTTCTCATTTACATTTAGGGGTCTTATAAAAAGGTGATATTTTATAGATCTTTGGGATTTTTTCATTATTCTCACGTTTAGTGAAAAGTATAGCTGGAATTCTCATCGCAAGTTGTAGTTTGGGGTTAGTGTCAAGTTGGGGTTTATCTTGGAATGAATACTTCAAGAGTGACCTGAATCATTTCTTTGTAAATCCTTCAACCACCATGAAGTGTACGCTAAAATGCTGAAGTACTTACAAAAGTGTATTCTAAGCAACAATTAGTCACTACATGTATCTGTCAGATACAAAGCTTCACCAGCGAACAATTGCGTCTATTCCACACTTCAGAAATCTTGCATAAAAAATGTCTAGAATATTTTAAAAATACCCTTTAACATATTCAGATATTGTTGCATAAATTTAATTCAATCAAATATATGTAGTGCTTAAAACAGGGTTACAAAGTTTTATTGTGATTTTTTTCAAATCCTGTGCATTTCAAATAGAGCTAACCACAATGTGTCTTCACTAAATCTTTTCAAATCCAATTTCTTTCAACTTTTTTTAAAACTGATATTTGTAGGCAGCACAATAGTCACATTGACCAAGTTGACTTTTCAGAAAAGACAGACTTAAGAAATAATAATGCCCTTGAAATGTCTCCTCTATCTTTGTGTTTGAAATCAGATTGTTTATTGTATTCACAGCACTTAATTTAGCCTGCACATTCGGAAACTAGTGCTTAAAATCGCCAAAGACTTGTCGGAATGAGAAAAAAGTCTGGAGTGTATTCTTGGATTTGTGTGGCCGTGGGTTAAAATTTATATGGTTTTCCCCTGACGGCCAAAATAGTTTTGTAGTCTTGCAACAAACTTGACAACTGTTGGACAGCTCTGACCAAATCTAAATGCCATTCCCAAAATGTGTTTGTGTTTTTTTTCCAATGGTGTAAGTGTGCAGAGATGAGAAAATTGAAATTTTTATCACAATTGTGTTGTTTTAGTTAAATAATAAACACTTTCAGCCGATCATGCAAGGAAGAGTTACAAGTTCAAAGCGACTATTTCAAAAAACTTTTATTTCATGAACACATTTGAAGATTTTTTTTCTGGGAATCTTTTTGTCCCTTAAGCTGTACAAGTACATGCATCTGCTGTCATAATAAATTGGGAATATGTAAACGTGCTGTCAGAGTGATTTTTATTGTGGTTTTACAACCCTGTTTGTCCTCATTGTAAGACATTAAGCGGCGTACCCAGCTTTGGTGTCGCGTGAGGGGCGAAATCCCAAATTAGCACTTGCGTCTTAGGCTCACTCAAAATGACGTAGTGGAGAAAAAAATTCAAGTCTTTCTCACGGTCCCGACATCCTTGCTTTTTACGTGTATGTGTTTGCCGGTGTTGTTTTCCCAGGAGTTGGTGTTAAAATTTGATAAATAAATGTACCAAATACTTTCTTTCCTACTCGCCCAGTCTTTGTAAATAAAAAAAATCCCCAAAAAATACCGGGGGGGGGGAATAGACCTGTCCCCGGCTGATACGCCAGTGAAAACATTCGAAGGTTTTGTCAGTTTAGAGCTGAGCTGGTTTCCTTTCGTGGAAAGGGTTACTTTCCATATCTGTCTTAATTCTGCAGGGATTCGACACAGCTTAGACATACGGCTTGAGGGGGGTTTGCCAAAGGGAAAGAGTTTACTCCCTGCTTTTTTAAGGATCACTAGTCCTGTTTAGTGTTGACACAATTAGGCCTAGCGGGTTTCAGGTGATGACCATCCCTTAGCCAGTAGTAATTATTTTGGCAAGGTTTTGTTTCTGGGGCAGACTATCAGTTTGCATGATGCAGAAATATGCCCTGTACAATGCTGTATACATATTTTAAAATATTGTCCACGTGTAGAAATTTGTAGCAGCGTTTTTGTTTCTTTGTTTTTTTTGTTTTTGTGTGTATCGTTTGGTGTTTTTGTTTTTTTTGTTTTTTTGGTTTTTTTTGCACTTACACTCAAAAGGGACTTTATTATCTATGAACCAAACTGCACCTTTAAGGTCCGTGGTTATCCATCCGCGGCGCGTGCAGCATGTGCGTGGCGCCGAAATAACTAGTCGTTTACCAGTTCACGTGGCGTAGGCTACTGTAGGCCTACTGACTGTACTTTAGACCATGAAATAACAGTTTTTGTTTTATATTAAATTTACATGGTATAGGACGTGAGTGTCTGTCTTCACCCAGCTCAGGTAGTCTTAGGTGCATGTAAGTGAAAGACAATGGTTATATTTCATATTCCATAGGGGTAGAGACGTAGTGCCTCGTGTGATCACTTTTGCGGCATTGTAATTATTAATTCCATGAACTTGTTCATGTATTTGAACTTCCCTAATTTTTATAACCTTGAGTTGCACATATAGCCCAATTGTGTATAGCATAGGGGCCCATGTGATTCAGCATGTTCACTTGACATTTGTACTGAATGGTGTGGAACTACGGAAAAGTTAATTGATTTGAACCTTAGGTCATATCATCATGAATTTGCAACTCCAACAATTTTGTCGCAGCCTACTATCCAGGACCGTTTGTCCAAAAGGTCATGAAGCCTTACCTGTTGATGATTGTGGTCTGGGTGTGTGTCACTGCGAGTGTCACCTCAGATGATGAAGTCACTCCAGAATGTGCCAGTGAGACGAAGAACCTGATGGCGCAGGAAGTGAGTAGATAATCAGACTGTGAGTCTGAGTTGTCAAACCCAATGCACAGTGCATGTGAACTTCAAATAAATTGGTGCAGGCCAGCTGAGTTGACAAAGAACAATGCTTGAAAGGTACAACCTCTGTCATATGTAACTAGGCCATATTATCCAAATACTTGATGTACGTTACCCAACTTGAACACCTGAGAATGCTGTCTAGTGTTGAATCCGCCAAATTGCCTCTTCTCTATATTTAATTCAATGTAACAAACTGCAGTAATGGATTTCCTTTCACACTATCAGCAACACAACTTTGACCCTGCAAGTCAGAAGGTTTATTGTTGCATCCAACAAAATGTCACATAGCCATGCTGTTGGATTTGGTTGCATTAATTGCCCAAGCAACTGCCAGCTTATGCATTCCACTATTTTCCTAACAGTTCAAGCCATCAGATGCAACCTACCAGGAGCCAGATGTGCCTATCCAGAAGGCCACATTCAGCATGGGGTGTTTCTGGGGTGTTGAGTCTGTGTTTGGAGCCCTGCCAGGGGTCATCAGGGTGAAAGCTGGTTACACTGGTGGCACCAAGGAAAACCCCACCTACAGAAGTTTGTATGTCAAAGAAAACACTATCTCCCAGGTGTAGAGTGTGCAGTTAACTTGGTAGAGAAGAGCAAATAAAGGCAATCAAAAAGTATGACTCGCTCCAGTGTATGCCGTATATTTAAACTCCATTTTTTTTTTCTTTTTCTCTAAAACTGATTGATGGTAAAGCAGGGTACAGGCCTACCAAAAAGGGAACACACACCTCCACAATTCAGTTCAGTGTTGGCAGGATGCCCTCCTCCAGAAAACTTGGGAATTGAGTTGGCGATATGCTGTGCCCACATAGTCATTGATGCTTACTAGATTAACTGCTTTCTGGCTATGATAACTTAAGTATAGCCCAGTTTCTCAAATCAGATGTATTTGACAAGGGAAACTAGTGTCAGGGTGTAATCAATTTCATTTTGGAAACATCTCATTCTTGTGCCACTGACTTTTAGGGGGGACCACACTGAAACAGTGGAGATTGAGTTCGACCCTGAGAGGATATCCTATGGCAGACTGCTGAAGACGTTTTGGGTCAACCACGATCCGACGGAGATCAACACAGTGCAGTACATGTCGGCCATTTTCTACCATGACGACAACCAGAAGAAGTTGGCTGAGGAATCCAAGGCAGATCAGGAGAAGGATCTTGGAAAAAAGACGTTGACGAGAATCTCACCAGCCAGTGTTTTCTATGATGCTGAAGAGTATGTTTCGTAAAATCATAAAGTTTTAAGAGCTTTGAGACCTGCTCACTAACGATTTGTAGGTTTGAACTTTAAATAACTGGGAAAGCAGGCTCATGTTTATAGACTTGTCTTTATTCATAAATGCCTTGCAGTTGCACAAACTCTGAAAAATAATTTAGTACACTCCAACTGTACACTACTCAATTTTCCTTAAATACTGAATCAATTATTTCCCTTTATCAGCTACCACCAGAAGTATTTTCTCCGTCAGCATACAAACTTTGTCAAGAGTCTCGGCCTAACGAATCGCGACTTTCTCATCTCATGGAGAGCCACCAAACTACTGGGCTACATCACCGGAAACGGAGATGTGGAACACTTAGAGCAGGAGAAAGAAGCATTGGGCCTGAGAGATGATCACATGAGTTATCTGTTGGCAGCGCAGAACAGCCAGACAGAAGGGAGTTGCTCGGCAAAGAAGGACGAACTTTGACCCAGCTGTGGGCAGCTTATCTGGGTTGGATCAGTTCGGTTCGAGGGTGGGGGGGACTTTCTCATTGTTGAAGGAACAATAATTACAGCAATATCTGTGAACGAGATTTGTGGATACTAGTTCGTGAATAGCTGTATCATGCAGTATGTGAGATACCCGTTATTTCAAAGGAGGTATGAGGCAGTCCCTCCATTGCATCCTTGGGAGCAGTCTGGAGGGCAGGTGATGCCAGGGGACATTGAAATAACTTCCTTTCAAGGCAGTTGTGACAGAGTCGACCATTTTAAAAGGCCAAGTTGAAGTACGATAATTGTTAAGTGAATGTCTGTCTCACTAATAATAGGAGGAACACTTCTTTCCTATTCAAACCTTATCTCCACAAAAATCTCATTGTTAATTTCCAGTAGTATTGTAACTTTACATTTCAAACTCAATCCTTTGTCATCAGAGGGGAACATTAATATTTAGTTTGACTTCTAAAGAAACATATTATGTCCTTCAAAAAGCAATTATTTTTTGAGAAGATAATGATATCCCTTTAATTGTGTTAATTATTTGACATTTTCCACGCCGTCAAGTCTTTTCTGATAAATTGTAACAGAAGTTTTGAAATACGAGTTCAGTCTGCATTTCAATTGCATATACGTATATAATTTTTTAAAGATAAGCCGAAGTAACACGTTTTTGGTCTGTTCAGATCATGTGTGAATCGTTGAAAATTTTTACAAACTTTACTAAATTAATTTTCAGGATATTTTCTGTGACAACGATATTCTGGGTTGTCATTGGTCTTGATTTGTGAAGCAGTGAGCCTGTGTGCTCTCTCTGCAATTTAACTTGTTGAAATTCTTTGTATAAATACCAAGTTCAAAAGTACTTAAGCCTGGTGTGAATCTTGTTATTAAACGTGTTCAACAACGGCGACCAAATAGAAAGTTTTCGGAAGGGGCAGGTGCCACACCCATTTGGCATGAAGTACACGTTTGGGAGCCAAAATTTTTACCCAGCGTGAAATTTGTCCCCTGGAAATAGAACAGCTCGGGGAGAAGCACTGCGTTCATTGCGCATGTGTTGTGTACAGAGAAACATGGCGTCGGAAGAAGAGGTGAGAAATACCGAAAAATTGAACATTTTCACGGGAAAAGGGAGGAGCTCATTTTCTGTTAATTTAGAAAAGTGTTGGTGTTTATGATTACATCAAATGTGTTTGAATTTGTGGTGATAAATCAAAGCTTTCTTTGGTCTTTTTGGAATTTTGGTGAATCGAAAGTCAGAGATATAGACTATCGACGTTTTGACCGAGAAAGAAGTTACACTTGCCATTCAGTAACGTTTAATATAAACTAAGTCCCTAACAACATAACAAGGTAATTTACGTTAGTATGGGGAAGGCTAGCTCAAACCAGGGGAAGGCTAACCACTGACTTATTTCTTTGGATGAATCCAAAATGCCTGGTTGGGTGACCAGACAAAAAAGAAAATGGCGTGATTCAACTGAGTTATTGTCTTTTGCCAAACTAGGGTTAGAAATTTGACGTTTTCTTGCTTATAAATAGTCAAAATCTACTTAAACTAGGCATATCAGGATTGAGTAATGGTTCCGTAAGGTCAAAGTGTTAGCTAAGCCTAGTTTGAGAAAAGGGACTTTGTTTCCTTGGTATAGGAGCAGGGTGCTGAAGGTAATGAATGCCATATCCCCAGAACTGTCATGACTGTGGAGTGGGGCGGACGTCGAACCCCACAGTTCTGGGGATACCCGGGTCATTGTCGGGTATGTCGGGAGGAACAACAAGCATAGGCCTGGACCCCATGCAAATGACGTCATGTTAGACATGTTGCTTGGAGGGCATTTCTTTCTTCCTCCAGGATAGGCTGAAGTAAAACTTGTGTGCATTCATTGTCCTGTCCTCTGCGAGGGCGTTCCACGCAGGCCCTCTGTGACGAGCACATGATTCTGCCTAAATTCAACGTGTTTAGCGTGCTTACAGTTTTGGCATGTTTGGCTCAGTGGCTTAGCCTACGTACGTGCATGACATGGTTTATCATGCATGTTGTAAGCCCTATGCCGTTGGAAATTATGAGTCTGCCTGGGCATTTACAATAAATTGAAATATTGATAAAACTTTTTGTGCAGTAGGAGACTTTGTGCATGGTGATCGCAAAACGATCTTCCGCAACCGTCAGGAATTAGAATGAAAGGTAGCCAACTTGGCTGATTGCAGAATTGTGAGCAGATCATGCATGATGCAATAAGATCTGCCGTCACACAAAGAGGGAGCAACGGCGCACCGATCGCACCCAATCCAAACATCTATTTATCACAGTGTACTATATATAACATGTAATACGTTAATCAACATGTAACAGTTTCATGCGCAAACTACTGTAGTGATCAAGTGATTGTGCAGATGGACTGATTGTGCCAAACATCATCATGTCTAGTTTGTGCATGATAGCCTTGGTCATGTTGGTTAGCATGTGTTGTCAGTGTATTTGAATGATAGCTGTAGCAGCTACAATATTTTTATGCCAATGAATTGAATGTTCACAGGAGCAGCATAGACACTTGTTTTCCCAGCAGTAACTTTGGTGTATGCCCCCCCCCACCCATGGAAATGGTTGTTAATATTTAGTTCTTCAGTGACATGTGGGCAGAGGTAATTTAGGAGTGTCAAATCATGAACTACGAAATTGTGTAACTTCATCACGGTTGGTGATGTCATTCATTCATAGATGGGAAACGGCTAAAATATTTGTGCGTGACCCTTTATTATTAAGGAATTTTTTTTGGAGTAACTTGTCTCCATGTTTTGTTCCTGGATAATTATTTGTCAAACTTGACAGGTGAACGTTTAATTGAGGGTTAGCAGAGTTTATATTAATGGTTAGTGGCCGTTATTATTCGCCTCATAAATATTGACAAATGCCTTGACAGAAACTTACAGTAGGACTTAAAGGGTGCGATAGAGCCTTACAGTCGTGGGCATTGCCAGGAATTGTTTCGGGTGGGGGGTGAACCAATTTTATGGGGGGGGGATTTCCAGAGGGAGCACTCATTAGCTTAAAAAAGGTCAGAGGGGTCAATTTGAAGGTTTTTCCCAAGCAACTTAGTGATTTTCGTCCCCTTTGATCTTTTGTGAAAACGTTCCTTTGCATTCCCCTTTTTCTGTTTTTCCTTTTCATGTAATATTAGAATAAAATGCTAGCTATGCTTCATAGTGTAAAAGTGGAAACTTGGTAGAAGGCAGACTTTTACTGCCACCCAAGTTCCAAGCACTGCACCTTATATCACAACATTCATATATCATGGTGTAAGAGTGCCAGCTTCATCATGGTGTAAATGTGGAAACTTGGTAGAATGCAGATATTTACTGCCACCCGAGTACTGCACCTCAATCCACCACATTCATACAACTTTTCTTTGGATTTCTAGGAAGTTTTTTGGCGGGGGATTTAATGTGTAAGATTCAAAATGAAATTGTATTTTGTCCCTTGCGTTGTTGGCATGGTAATGCTTCAAGTTTGGCTTTTGTTTTTCTTCTTGACCAGGATCAAGATCTGGAAACCCTGCGAGTTGCTGTTCTAGCCTCTTTCAAGCCAGTAAGGTTTTGTTCCCTCCAGAAGACAATTAAAATAGTGTAAATAAGAAGTGTGGTAACATCTGCATTTGAAAGTTTAGTATCAATAGTAATCATGTGGCTGAAAAACATGTGAAAGCTACAGTTTGAGAATTTGTATTACTGTTGAGAACATTTTGTTGTCTTGTAGAAATCACAGCAAGCATCACCTAGCAATGAAGCTGGTTCTCCAAGCCCAGATGGCGAGAACGAGGTGTCAGAGGAGAAGCAAGAGGAGGAAGAGCAAGACGAGGATGCCCTGAGGAGAGCTGCTCTTAAATCCACCAAAGAAATCAGGCTAGAGGTGGGTCAGTGACATGTCTTGAGGAGGGGGGACCTCGAATGGGCCACTGAATTAATGTAAGGTCAAGGGGTCATTGCAGTGTAAGGTTTTCATACCGATTTCAAAACGCGCCTTTGTGTCTCACTTAACCTCAATTTGAAGTTTTGTTTCATTATGTAAAAGGGTATTTTGTTGGCGTTGTTGGATTTTATGCTGATGCATTTTCCATATTCATGAGGAAAACCTCAGAAATCAGTTTGTGCAAAGAAACTTCCTTTTTTTCAGTTTCATTGTTGATTTATGGGACTTGATTTTCTTTTCTTTGGTGAATTTGTGTAAGTACATACATGTAGCAAGAAGCAAGCAACCAGTTCTCAGAAATGTTTTCAGTGAGTAAATTTCCCGGGTTCACAGTTAGAGCAAAGAAACCTGTGCACTCAACCATTTCTGTCCAAGCAGCCATCACAGCAACAGAGCTCTCGGTTGTCCAGGGAGGATGGATTATTTCAAGTAGTTAAAAATGTGCACTTTTAATGCATTTAACCCAGTGAGGATGTCAGATAATTCTTGTAAATTGAAGAACATAAATTTGGGGAGAAACAATTGTATATAACACAATTTTAATGCTGCCACACATTAAGCTCCTTAACCAGCCTTTATATCAACCAAGGGCGAAATAAATCTGAAAAATGCCCTGGTGTTAGCAGTACACTGGAAAAAGTCAATGAAGGCAAGAAATATGAGTTCAAGAAGCATTTGTTCAGCATTCCCATACCTGCCAGCTGTTCCGATTTAATTGGAGCTGTTCTAAGTTTTGAGTTTTCATACCACAAAAAATTGCAACGTTGCACCAAAAAAAAGAGGTAAAAGTTAAAAAGCCTGGTAAAAAGAGGGTGCTATTTGCTACGTAAATATGGCAACTGTTGCACATACATACATGTTTGTACATATAGTTTCTCTCACACGGCTGCCTGTTTTACTAAAGGATGGTAAAACGGGTGTTCCAAATCCTGACTTCTCAGTGTTGGCATGTATGCGTTCCTGAAGCAACAGTTTGCACCAAGACATTTTTTAATAGTTTTAATATGGGCAATTCACAATGGCGTGCCACCAAGAGTTTGCAACACGTTGGCCATTATAATGCGCGAAATTTGTCGACCCTTTCCAAATGCACATTGGGTCGACAAATTCCGCGCACTGTGATTGGCCAACGAGTTGCAAACTCTTGGTGGCGCGCTATCGTGAAACGGCTGTATTATCATATCCCATCCTCTTTCCAGGATATCCCTACACCACAGGCACCACAGCCTACCTTTCAACTTAAAGGTAACCTCATTGCCATTCAGCCAGTGCCTGAAAAGCCAGTACCTACCCACCTCAACCCAAGTGATAGACCCAGACTTCCCCGGAACAACAAGTTTGCTCGCTTTGCCTCCTCTGATTCTGAGACCAACAGCGACACCGATGATGACAGCAGTGAAGAGGATTCAGATGAGGGTTCAGAAAGTGACCAAGAGGGACTAAGCAGTGACAGCTCTAAGAATTCATCTTCAAGTGATAGCAACACCAGTAGCAGTGAGGAGAATGATCACTCATCAAGATCAAGCAGTGAGAGTCGATCAAGCTCTTCATCTTCATCGTCATCTTCATCTTCGCCCTCCTCCTCAAGTTCATCCAGCACTTCATCTTCTTCTGACAGTTCTGACTCAGATTCAGACGAGGCTGGCAAAGGACATGATCGTAAAAAAGCCAGCCAAGGAGACTTGGGAAGGAGAGGCAGCATCAGCAGGCATAGGAGACATGAGAAAGAAGGAGATGATCAACGGAGAGACCACAGAGAGCAACAACACCCAGAGAGGTCAGGGAGAGACAGGGATCGAGAGAGACTAAGAGCATCCCCTCGAAGGGGAAGAGACAGCTGGCATTCCAGACACAGAACATCCCCAAAATCAGGGGAGGACCTTCACAGTTACAGAAGTAGTGCCCCTGGCAGGTCAAGGAGAGACTTGGACAGATTAAGAACAAGATCCAGATCCCCTAGAATAAGACGGGATGAGCGGGTTTTGCGTACACGTCCAGATGGATCTCGGGGATTTGGAATCAGTGAGAGTAAAGTGCCTTCTGTAAATGAATCACTACAGTCTCGCTTACTTAAACTTGCATCCTATGAGAGCAGTGGGTCTGACAGAAAGAGAGATATTCGAGAGTTTTCAAGCCGAAGCCACAGGAGTGGGGAAAGCAGGACAGGAAGGATTGACCACAGACGTAATTCAGACATTTCAAAGAGGTCCGATGAAAAATCAGATAAGAAACTTGGCAGTCCTAAAGCCAAGCGCACATCATCCAACTCTGACAGTAATTCAAGCTCTAACTCCGACATATCATTAAGTGATATGGAGAGTGAATCTGACAAGGAAACCTCCCGCTTCAAGCATGCAAAGGGTGAAAAGCCTCAGGGTGAGGTTGACGTGCGTCACAGGGCTATCCCTCGCTCATACAGGGATGATTTCAGTCGAGGTGATAGACGAGGTGAGCGTGGAAGAGAGGAGCATCGGAGGAGAGACGATAGATACAGGGATGGACGGCGAATTGACCCTGGCAGGACTAGGGATGAACGAAGGGACAGAGATGAGGCCCACAAACGTGACACTGACAGGCACAGGGATTCCACCAAATCACGAAATGGACCCATGTCAGTTGTCAAGTCAAAGACAGTTGATGAACCCAGTGCTAAAAAAATTCCCTCGCTCCTCGACATAAAGGTCAGAAATCCAAATCTTGATCCCAGCCTCAGACCTGACCTCAAAATCATATCCAGACCTGAGCCCAATAGTACAAGTAACACCAGAAGACATGACAGGTCTCCTACAGCCAGGGAAAAGTTTACGTCCCCTGAGAGACTGAAGGATCTGGAGAAGAACTTTGAAAGTGAGTCTGGGTCAGAAGACGAGAATGTCCCAGCTGGTCCACGTAGCATTGTTAAAGTGGACAAACGGAGAGACTTAAAATCTCGTTTAGGTGTGCGAGCTGCCATAACAGACCCAGCTAAAAGTGCAGATGTGGCTGGGCAGAAAAGGGACGGAGACAGTAAAGGACAATCTGAACATGTTCAGAAGGAAAGAAGGAAGAGGAAATCCGGAGATTCAAGAACCAAAGATGGGCTAGGGGAGGATTTCAAAATGGAGGGCAAGGGCTCCGCCGTGAGATCGAATAGTCCTGAAATACGCATCACATTTAATGAAGGTAGGTTTAGGTCTACAGCCTTTGTTGAATGGTGTTGTCATCCATTTGTGACAATGGGGCTGTTGGGTACGGTCTCCAAATAATCAGGCATGCAACTTTCCCTCGGGTGAGCTGGTTTCCCTCTTTTTCACTTTACACTCATGCAAATGAAAATAAAATGTCTTGTGAAGATTGCAATTTCCTCATTTTTGTCAAAGTCTAAGTTGCATGCCTGAATAATAGAGTTAGTCATCAAGTACTTTAAGTATTTACGTATCATCTAGCACTTTATAGGCCTGATACTTTGTGTTTGGTTTACCAGTGCTACTAACAGGGCGCTATAAGCAAAGGATAATTTTTTTCCTGTCTGAATACCAAACTGAGTTGGCAGCTGTGCAGTGCTGAAAGTCACCTACCGGCCAGGCACTAAAACTTCCTGTCCATGTTTGATGGATTAGACAGCATCAAGTGAAAGTTAATTCTTGGACATTATTTCTAAAGAAACCCTTCACATTAGACAACCGATGTTTTAATTTAAAAGGCTGTGCATGAATTGGTTTGCTCATTCTGCTGATTCTTCCATTAAAACTCCAAAATTCATCTGCAGGATCATTGATTTGGTTGAAAGTTTGAAAGCAATCGTCCATCTATTCCACAGGCCCCCCTGCCAAAAGAAAACCAATCCATGAAAGGCTCGGGATAAAAGGAGCTGGTAGCAGCAAACCTAGACGGTCTGTCAAAGACCGTCTGGGGAAGATGGTCTCCAACCCCAAAAAGGCTCCAAAGGATCCCATCCCAGCAACATCTGCCTATGATGACGATGATCCACTGGAGAGTCAGATACCTGTTCAAGTTGCCTCCAAGCCTAGGCAATCTGTGATCGAGCTGAAGACTCGAGCAAAACAGGATGCAGAGAGCAAGCGTCAAACACAGAAACAGGAAGCAGAGATTCAGAAGCAGAAGAAACAAGGAGAAACTAAGAATTTTGATGATAAAAGCAAGTATTATGCTAAATTGGAAAAGCAACAGAAAAATTTCAAGACTGAGGTGTCACAGAGGAAACCAAAAGACATATCAAAAAACGAGAACAGTAACAATGAGCATCTCGAAAGGGTTGAACTTGCTAATTCAGAGACAAATACTGTTGAAGAAGGCAACGAGAATCCCTTACAAGTTAAATTTCCAAAGGAGGAGCAACATCTTCAGGGAAAAAGTCATCCCAAAGATGGCATGAAGAAGCAGGAAATAGCAGCAGAGGTGAAAAGAAACACCAAGATCAAACTTAGGCGAGACTCAACTCAGAGAGCTAAGACTGTGGAAGTCCAGGTAAGCATGAAACGGGGGGACATACAGGAGAACAAAGAGGAGAAGGTGCTGGAAGAAGCCTGCTCGTCAAGAAAGGAGGCTGATGGGATGGCTTCAGATAACGAGTTTTCTCAGGAAGCTGTCCATTCAGGATCACCCCACCAAAATGACAGGAAGGTCATCAGCGATTCCCAAAAGTCTGGGAGGAACATTGTCCGAACTGAATCTCCTCACCCCATAAGGCAAATTGTCTACTCCAAGTCAGACAAATCAAACAGAAATGTCATATCTGCAGATTATGACACATCCAAAAGAAAAATTGTCCACGAGGAGTCTAAATTAACTGAAGTAGTAGAGTCAGAGGCATCTCAGCGGAAGATAGTTCATGATGAATCCAAACACTCCCAGCGGAGAGTTTATCAATCAGACGTGGACTCTTCACATAGAAAAATCATCCGTGATGATGACCCAGCCCGAAGAAAGATCCTCCATACTGACTTGGACTCTTCAAGGAGAAAGGTACTCCAGTCAGACCAAGACCTTCCAAGGAGGACCATTGTCAAGGACTCAGATATGAAGAGGGGGCCCTCTCCATCCTTCAGCTACGACGACATTCGCCAGCCCAAGATGAGCCGGAGCAGCGAGTTGTGGAAGCGGGAATGCATTGAGGAGCAGACTCGGGAGGTGGAGATGAGGATGGAGAAGGAAGAACGGATGGTGATTGAGGAAACCAGGGAGGCCGAGGCCAAGAGACTTAAGGAGGAGGCACTGAATGCCAAGATCCAAAAGATCAAGGAAAAGAATGCAGCCATTCTACAACGCCACAAAGAAATCGAAGCTGAGAAGCTCATGTTTGGATCTTGAGGACAGAATCCAGCTACGAAATGCATCCTAGAGTTGCTGAAGCAGAGTAACTCGCAGAAACTCTTGGTTATACATGTATTTGGTGTTAAGCAGGACTACCTGTAAGCATCTACGCACTTGCAGTACCTTGGTTATAACCTGCTAAACCTAAACAAAAATGGTTACTAAATATTCTTCTGGGAAACTCGATGGAAATATTTCTGTAGTCTTACAAAGTCCAATAGAATACTCTTGTCCCAGCACCCATTTCCCGTGGTTCATTCGCCAAATACATGTACATGTAGTTTACGAGTTAAGTAAAGCCTTTAACCCCAGCGGTGTCGTTGACTGATGGGCTCGTTCTCTGCCACGTCCATTTGTTAATAAATAGCCTGTTTATCAAGAACGAAGTTTAGTTTTTCTATTTGTGATAGCTTGTCTGGTCGTAGTGGCATAATGTATTTGATTCAAGTTCACAGCTCTCAAATTACAAATGCACCCTGAAATCGCAACATCACATTGTTTGCATCTGAAGTGTGACCACTTGAAGTGTGAATACTTTTTCTGGCATTTTTATTTGTATATACATGTATCAAACCAAAATTAAATGTTATCTCCTTTGAGCAGTAATCACCTGTTTAGTCCAAGAGGTGATTGATTTTACGGATGGAAATCCCTAATGCTTGCACAGCCATCTCTCAGTGAAATTTTTGGGACAAGTAAAATTATAATTTTCTGACAAAATTGTCAGGTACAAATACGAACAGTGAGAGGTTGTTGCTACTGTACTGTCTTTTTGACTTTGTGGCGGACGTGTTACCCCAGGAGCTTACCCTGGGGATGAGATTGTTTTCTTCCCAGATTTCATGATTTTTCTGCAGGAGTTTGAAATCTGGAAAATCCTGACATTACCATTAAGGTGTTTCTACATGCAAAGGTGATATAGGAAAAAGTGGCATTTTAAGGGGTACTTTAGGCATACACAAAATCCTATAGATGCTACACTACCGTAAGCCCTCGAAACGTATGGTTGTTTTGTGGATATTGTATTCCTACTCTAATTTCACCCCCCCCCCCGTTATCTTGCATTGTGCGCATGCGTGTGTGCAGTCAATTTGAACAATTGCAGTTTAAGTTTTGTTAAAAGTCTGTAACAGGGCTGAAATCTGTCGGGATATGTCCTGATTCCAGGAATTTTTATCAGCATTTTGCCGACTTCAAGATTTTTAAACAGTCCGTTTTAAAATGTGGAAAAACCTGAGCTTACCATTACAGTGTTTTGATGTACGGTTATACGGAACACAAGCAATGGGTTTTTAAGGGTACCTATTTAGCCAAACACAAATGTATACCATAGACCTCGCACTTTTGAGGGGCCCTCAAAACCTCTCGTGAATATTTCGTCGATTTTTCAATTTCTCTTGATTTTGCCCCTGCTGTGATGTTAGTTCCTACCATCCTTGAAAGCTCTTGTGGACAGGTGCTGGTTGTATGAAAAAAGAAGGCTGTACCCATTGCTTTGTATTAATGTACTTGGATATTGTGTGCGATGATGGAGGCCAAAGATTTCAAATTTGGACTAATCGTTAGTCGTTACAAGCTTTCAATTCATGAGTGACTGATATTGAATTTACAAGGTATTACGTTGAACAAGATTTTGAGAAGAGGCGTCTTTAAGATTACCATTACACAGAGTCCATTTTTTTTGTCTAGGTTATGTCACGCTCTGGCAAATTGTGATCCCTGATGATTTTTGTATACTTGTAATTTTGATTCTAAATGAAGGATTACTTTTTTTTTCATCATACGTGTATATTTTTATCTCCATAACTAGACTGAAGAGAACAGAAATCAGTGCACTGTGATTACTTTGTATAGAGTTTGACGTTGCATTACCAGTATGGAGAATTTGTTGTTGTTGTTGAATGAAGCCAATGTTGGTCAACCTGTTGGAGTAATACAGTCGAACCTCGTTTATGACTTAAAGGGGCCCTTTGGGCTTAACAAATTACCTTGTTGTAACCGGAACCTTGAATTATGAAAACAAAGGATTGGGACCTAAACTTTTCGTTTTTATAAGCAAAATCTTGTATTAACAGTGCTCTTATGAACGAGGTTCGACTGTACATGTACATCACGTTACATGTACCTGTACATGTATTTTTTTTCACCAGTTGATGCCCAAAGAATAGTGGTGTTATTGGCTGATGGTTCCTAGTTTTTGTATAGAGCGATGTAGTACAGTGTTGTATGAAATTTGGACCCTGGGAGATAAGGATCCATATTGGGCTGTACTGTGCATGCACGTACACAAATTGGAAGAGAGTCACCACGTGCATTCACAAGGGATACAGTCCATTGAGAGAGACCAAATTTCGTATGACACCAGCAATGAAATATATGAGAGAATTGTACATTTACTCTTCAAACTTCAGAAGTGCTTTTGTAATATTTGTACAGCGATTTGTTGAATAAAGTGGAACTCGCTCGTTCAAATTTACCAGTCCTAACTATTTTTCAAGGTTTTTTTTTTTTTTTTGCGTTGGGGGAGATGCGAATTTATATAATGGGTTTTGCCCTTGCTCATTGCTTGTCCGAGAGCTTGCAACAAAATTACAAGCTTGCTCGGGTGGGACTCGAACCCACAACCTCCTGCATATTATTGCAGACGTCTTAACCACTCCACCACCGAGCTTGTTGGCTGGCCGGTCATAGCTTGTTAGGGTTGGAATCTTATAATGTGCTGGCAGTCAAAATTTAACCAACCTGAGAATGGCACCGTAAAATCAAACAAAATAGAGGTCGTCCATAAAGTATGTACGTGCGCAATGCCGACTTTCCAGACCCCTTCGCTTAATGATGGCGTACGCTGAAGCACCCCCGCCTACACATACGCGTTCCAGAATACGCTTCTGGTTTTTGTGTCGTATGGTAACAAGTCGTTTTTTGCAAGTCCAAGTCAAGTCTCAAAGTCGAAGCTGGTGTTCACAAGTCAAGTCTCAAAAATAGCGACTGGAGTCCGACTCGAGTCCAAGTGACGTGATTCGAGTAAGCAACTTTACCGTTTACATAGAACCAGAAGTTAACGCGCAGCTTCAGCGATTGTGACAGAAGAGTCACGAACCAGATACATTAGTTACGCGTGCTCAACGCGCTCAGCGTCAAACGCGCATATATTGCGCGCCTCATGGCGCAACTATGCGCCACGGTGCGGTGAGTACATTGATCTCAATGGGTGAGTTCTGTGGCGCCGCGCCCCTCCGACGAAGGCGAGGGCGCCCTCCTCCTCGAGGCGCGGCGCGTCGGACGGCACACCGGAGAGCCCCTGAGCGGCTAGGGACGAGTCCGTCGGGACCGAGTATACCGTGCCCCAAGAAAGTTGGTCTTCGTCGAGATGATGGCTAATCTGATTGGTCGAAACTTAATGACGTAACCCAGACAGACCTGACTTGAAATAAACTTCGCCTGGACACCTGACTTATATACAACAATTAATAAGCGGCTGGTTTATTCATCAACACACTCAACCAATATACCAGCAGAGGGCGCTATTGACGGGGGAGACTGTGTGATTATACGTGACCGGACTTCGCCCAAAGCAGCGAACACCACAATTAATTGTGGGCATCCAGTGCCGAATCAGGGACTTTAGCAAGTTTACGGGGCTTATTGTCAGGGATGCACTACACGCAACTCACGTCGCGAGATAGCAATCCGCCCTTGCATCGACCGCAAGCTCCTATCAGGAACTATACCGCACCACCAATTAGCCCCTCAACCTACCGAGCCCCTCAACTACACACGCACTCGGGACTTAGGCACAGTCACACTAGGCTAGGTGGTTTTAACCCTTGCATAGGATTTTCAACCCTTACCACAGGATCGGATCAGCCCAATTAATTGCATGCAGGACCTTGACTGCGCGCGCCTTTTATAACCTTTGCGCTGCTGTGACCACGCCCACGCACGCGCTCACGTGACCAAGCAGTGACTTCCGCTGCCCTATCGCACAACGCACAAGGCGGAGCCTATGCGCTGCGCTCGCTTAACACACAGCTATGCGCGCCTATATGCCTCTGTTACTGGGCAGAGCGCCATCTATAACTTTGCACCGCGCCTGGTGACTAGCGCCCTCTGTCACGTCACAGTACCTTATCTCCATTATATTAATGGAGATCAATTATAGGCCCTGCATAAAGTGGGGACATGCCTCCGTGGAAAAAGTGGGGCCCCTTCTGCCGGTAGTGGCCATCATAACAGTGTACATGTTGTAAGTAGGCGTACTCTCTCCAAATGCCAACGACATGAAGTAAAGGGGAGGGACGGGATAGCCAATAATTCTTTACGGGGGAAGTTGGAGATGGAAACGTTGTGCCGTTCAAGAGTGGAACAAACAAATTAACTGGGCTTTTTCTTCAATGACAAAGGGTTCAAAAAATTGTTCGTAACTCCTGGCGTATAAACATGCAACTTCCAAGTAGTCCTTGCGAGTCGATCCCACTATATGTTTGATTACTAGAGACAGTCTTTAATATCTGTGCATCGATTTACTGACTTCTTAAAAAAAAAATATTTGAGCTTATGTTTCAACTTGAAGTGGGTTAATAAAAATCAGCCTGCGGTGAAATCAATCAATCCTGACCCGAATGTGTTCAAGTTGGGCTCTCAATGAACAAAACATTCGGAGGACTGGTGAAAACATCTCTACTCCATCTGAACCAAATGCTTCGCTGGTTTGCCAACGATACAACACGCCAAAGCAAGCGTTCTCATGCCGAGAGCCATCGATGAACCGGTGTCAGCCACGTATCATTCCCACGCGCGTGAGAACAGATGTAAGCTTTGATCGGGTGCTAAAAAGCGTCGATTTTACTCGTAGAGTCGAGTTTAATACTACCTTTAGTTAAAAATGAGTTGGTTTCGGTCTGTTCTTGGGTCCAGTGACACCGCAGCTCAACCGTCTGGAGCTGAAACGGTAAGTGCTGGTAGTGTTTTCCGTTTGCCCACTTTACGTTTGTGTAGCTTATTAAATTAACGCGTCAGTCCTGCCCGTTTCCTTTTGTCATGTTTGTACACTAAATTACGCTAGTGGTCTTATAAAGGGAAAGAATTCCATGTACGGACACCACTTGACACCCTGAGCACAAACCCTACAAGACTGATCTGAAACATTCTAAGTGTTTAAGGTGAATTCCTCAATACTTTTACTGTTTAATCGGACTTTTTAGGACATTTTATTACTTTCACTGAGTGAAGTTTCATCATGTCAGATGGCTGATAAATCACTGCAAGGAAGATTTTTCCCAATAAAGCTGTGATTAAAAGTTGTTGCACCTGTTAATGACACTTTTCCCTGCCTGCATTCCTAAGATTGCACGACTGTGTGATAGAGTGAAGTCCTCTACTCTCCTTGATGACAGACGAGATGCGGTACGGGCATTGAAATCACTCTCCAAGGTAATGAAAATGACGTCTCCAGTCTCCTTTGATGAGCCTCCTTAAGGCTCAAATATTTGCCTTGGCGATTGTTTACTAGGGCTGTGCAGAATATATGATCAATTATTGAGTCTATTTTCGGAACTTGAACATTCAAATGCAAAATTCATGTAAAGGAAGGGAGAATTTTCTTTTGTTTGAAATGAAAAAAATTGCACTATGGGGGCTTGTTTCAAGCAGATTCAAATGAAAAGAGACAGAAATCTCGCGATTCAAAAAGTGAATTGTTCATTAAAAAATTTAAAAGGAACAGACAGTTTTAAAAGGGCAAGAATATTGTTTGTCTCTTAAATCTTGCTTAATCTTGCTGGCTGGTGGTACTCCTATGCATAAGAAGCTAGTATTATATATGGTTGGGACTATGGTGCTGTAGCTGGCAAGTTTCTGTAGAAATGTATCAGTCTTCCCCAAAGTTATACAGCTCACACGTAACGAATTAATTCATCCAAAATATGCCAACCTGGCATTTTTCATCCATGACATAAAACCTAGTTTCAGCATGAAGCTTGAATTGCCACTATAAACCAAATGACGCTGGCACACCCTGGCTCCCTTTGCTGTAGTTGGGACTGTCACAACTGTATCCCTATTGTCAGAACTGTCCCAACTAGGTACCAGTACGGTTGATATAGATTCTATAGTTGGGGCTTAACATAAATAAGTGTGATCGCTCTGTTAGGGATGATGGTGAGAATTGACATAAACTTTATTACACCAGTTCAAATTTGACAAGTAGTAGGCTTTCTGGTTAAAACTCAGTCAAGTGATACAATTTGTGTATCAAAGTGTACTGAAGCATTTGAGTATGACGGTCCCGACGGGATGAGAGGAAATGTCACGATGAGCATTTTTAAAAACCTTCCGTTGCCAGAAATTTCGCTTTGAGGTTGGGACCCAGTGCATGGAGGTACTGTTGGGAATCTTACAGACGGATCGGAGTGACCCAGAGATTGCCAGCTATGCCCTGGAGACCTTGCTGAACATCATCTGCCCAACCATCGAAGAAGAAGACGGTGAGAATCCAATTCCATCTGGTCCCATCATACTAACATGCCTATAGGAGACTTGATGGTCCTCATAAGTACGTGCAATGTGAATGTGCCACCGAGGCTGTTTTGCACAGTTGTGGATTTCTCACATGGAAGGTTGTAGCAGGATGACTCTGTGAGTTTGGCTAAAAGTGTACACATGTTGTCAGCAAAAGTGAACCACTTAGCATTTCATGATAGTTTGATTTGTGCCTGCGTTACTGCAGATGACTATGAACACATCGATGTAGACGCCAGAGAACGGGAGATCAGACAACTCAGTGAGCACTTTGTTGACATCTTCCTCAACAAGACCGAAAATATCACCCTCATGCTTGGTCTCCTGGAGGTAGGAAAATCCAGTTATTAGAATCTGCCTACAGGTGCTTGACCCTGAAAGCACCTGATTACGTATCAGGAAGTTAAGGTTTATGCTTTGGCTATTCTGCCCTCTATGTGTGAACCATGAACAATATAGAATGTATTTGGTAGTGTTGTGGTTGAGTCCATCCCAAGTCTCTGCAAGTCCATCGTGAGTCCAGGGGTCTATCCATCACAAGTCATTCTGTCTTCACCCAGTGCACATGCTGTTCAAATGAACTGTGACAAACGCATTCTCCCTGTTACTTATGACCAGCCATGTGAGGGGACTTGCGGCTGTACTTGTGAAAGGACTTGTGATGGACTCAACTCCAACAGTGGTATATAGTTTGTTGCAGTTAAGGTTTCTGTTGTCAACTCCGCAAGATCTTTAAACATGTAATGCAGTTTAAGGTTACACAGAATGTTTACGCAGTTAACATAGATTGCCGTTGCTCTGTGTGGACAACACATTTTTATGCATAGCCTACCTAAGTTTTGTAAACCGTTTTATGACGTGCTCTTCTGCCAGGAGTATGAGTTCCGTATCCGCTGGCCAGCCATCCGTCTGATGACCGCCCTGATCAACCTGCGGTCCAGCCAAGTCCAGCAGATCATCCTGGTCAGTCCCATGGGTGTCTCCAAGCTAATGGACCTGCTGTCAGACAGCCGGGAAGTCATCAGGAACGACGTGAGAAAATACTGATTTGTTTGTCTTCTAATCCAAATCCACACCAGCAATTGTGACTCACCCAGACAGAATGAGTCGCAAGTCACCAGAGCCACTCTTTGAGTTGAAGGCCCTTTGAAAGAATCTTTCACTAATCAAAATCAGTTGGAACTGGGAACTCTTGTCATGCACATCATGTTTATTTTCATCAGGATGCTAGACTGGGTGATACATCAGACCCTAAGAGCTGAGTTTACTCTTGTCTTTGGCCTTGGAACTCGTTTTGCTTTGAGAGCGACTCAAAAAAAGGCTTATCATTTTAATGTTCACTTTTGTGAGCACATCACAAGTCATAATCTCAAGTCATATCAAAAGCTGTTCAAATGAACTGTCCCTTTCTGGGATAATCTTTAAAAATGAGATCCAGGGAAACTCTCACAAGGAGGGTGTCTGTCAGAAATCACATTGCATTCTGTGTTATTTGATTTTAAAGATACTTTGGCCACTTACAGTTATTCCAGTGTGGAGTATCCTGCATACTTACTGTTGGTTCATTATTTTGTGATTAGGATCTGGCTGTTAGATGTAAAGTGGATGTCATTAGTAGTGATGCTTTTCTGTAAAAAAAAGTGACCAAGACACGTGCTTTTTGTCCTCCAAATTTGCCGCAGGGCCTGTTACTGCTCACTGCCCTGACCAAGGGCAATGCCAACATCCAGAAGATTGTGGCCTTTGAGAATGCCTTTGACCTACTGCTGAGGATCATCATGGAGGAAGGGGGAAGCGACGGTGGCATCGTGGTGGAGGACTGCTTGCAACTGCTCCTCAACCTGCTCAAGAAGAACAGCTCCAACCAGACCTTCTTCAAGGAGGGGAGGTAAGACCAGAAACCCCCTCGAGATGGCATTCTGGAATGCTGTTCAAGTGTAGAACACTCCACAGTGATCATGCTTAAAGTTACCGTCAGCTGGGAACAGTTGAATAGAGGAGCTAAGCATAGAAAGTTGATCTGTGAGGGAAATTTTTCCCTGACAAAACTGGTTACCAGGCATAGTGTCATTCATTGTTTATATCATGTGGCTGGTTCCCAGCTGAGTTTTGCTTAAAACACAAATTGGCTAAGCACCATTTCCTGTTTCATTTTTGTGCACATTCTGTGGAAAAAAATCTCCACAAGAGCTCATCCACTCGCTTGCCTTTTGTGGATGTTAGTACCAAATGATTCTAGAATGATATGAACATGCTGTAGAGCCCTGCTTTTAGCTTGAGTAGCGGGTGAGCACATCACTGCCTCATCCTGTCGTAGCTGTTGTTAAAATTTATCAAATACATCCAGCAAGGCCACACAAGAAATAAGCAAAGTGCATTGTTTTTAGATCAGTTCAAAGCTGATACATCTTTGTATTTTTTGGCTACAGTTTCATTCAACGCCTGTCTCCGTTCTTTGAACTCCAAACACTGGTACCACAAAATCCAGACGGCACATGGTCAACACAGAAAGTCAAGAACGTTCATCACATGCTACAGGTGAGAGACTCAATTTTCTGATCGTTTATACAGAACTGTTTAAGACTCTTTTATTGAAGAATAAGGCATATCGCCTTGAAATTTTTTTTTAGCATTTTTTTAAAATGTAACTTAATTAGTTAAGCCTAATTTCAATCTTGCTTCAAAGATTGCAGATTTGCAAAGCAAAGTTCCTCCGTGCCTGTTTCCACTAGAAATTGGTTGATTGGTACCATATGTAAATGCTCGCTGATTTTGCACAGGAACTTCTCCCATGCTCTTTTGTCAGGTCATACGGAGCCTGGTTTCTCCCAACAATCCCCAGCAAGCGACCAGCGCCTGCCAGAAGTTGATCCACTCCTGCGGTTTACTCAAGCAGTTGTGCAGCATCCTCATGGCCAGCGGGGTTCCGGCCGATATCCTGACTGAGGTGATGGGACATGAAGGGCTTATCATGAGGCTGGCAGTCACGCCTTGTCCGAATTTCATGGCTGCGGCTGGAAATTACACATGAGTCTCTGGTTGTAGCTGTAGCCACTTCTTAGAGATTTGTGTGTAATTCAAAGCCACTGTCAAGTAATTCTGACACAGCCTCGCACAGAAACAAACATGACAACTTATTGAGAAATTTAAAGTTGTCCCAACAAACAATTTAAAGTTTCGAAGAAAATAACAATTGTTTCAAGAATTAAAGATGTATTTGAACTGTGCTTCATTAGAAGAATCAGACATGGTTAGTGTTGATAACTGTCCTTTACTGAACTCATTGAAAATGTTTATGCTACCAAAAATCAATTTCTGTGTATATACCAACAATAAGAATGCCTTGAAAAGCTTGCAAACTTTGGAATGTTTCATTGATGGAACATTTTAGCTGTAGACTGGTGTCTGTCTATTTGTACATTAATGGGGTTTTAACAGCAAATGTTGGCAGCGTATGATTTCTGTTTTTTTCCCCTTTCGTTTGTGATTGCAGACAATCAACACTGTGTCAGAGGTCATCAGAGGTTGTAAGGTCAACCAGGACTTCTTTGCCGCCGTCAATGCACCTTCCACCCCGCCAAGGTAGGATCTCACATCTGAGCAGCTTAAAAATCGGAGAGCTGGAGCTCTGCTGGCATTTCATGACTTCTAAACTGTTCTCTTTGTTCTAGACTTCCCCTAAGTATGTTTTTTTTTTCTTGGGCAGGTGCTTCTCTATCTTTTCTGCTCCGGTAACAAACTTAAGAACCACTGTTTCTAAACTGGTTCAGTTAGCCAGATTTTAGGCTGACAGTGTTAGCCAAACTAAAATTTTTAGAAGAGCATTTTCAGATGTCAAGAAGTTGCACAGATTTAGTATCAAAAGGAGCATTTGTACCAAAAAGTCAAAGTGTGTAATTTGTTATTAAATTTAGAGGTAAACGTAATGCCACAAAGTAAGATTTCAATTCAAATTCGCTCGCCCCATCAAGTCAGTGGCAAGCACTATAACCTATCAGCTAGCTTAACCTTTTGGATGGCTGACAAGATGGGTTTGACAGTGTTTTGCGTTGATGAGAACTGCATGGGCAGTGACTTTAAAGTAGAATTTTTAATTTGTAGACCAGCGATTGTCGTCCTGCTGATGTCCATGGTCAATGAGAAGCAACCATTTGTTCTCCGCTGTGCTGTCCTCTACTGCTTCCAGTGTTTCCTCTACAAGAATGAAGTGGGACAGGAGCAGATTATTTCCACGCTACTCCCCGCCACGGCAGATGGTATGCGCCACTTTTGTAGACCGCCACGATTGCACTGCAGTAATGGTTCCTAATTCTGGTCACAGGATAATCCTGGAAATTCGAAAGTCCACACTGAACGGTGTTCCCATCTCTCTTCCTCCTAGTGTCGGCAGTGACCGCGGGCCAGCTTCTCTGCGGTGGTCTGTTCAGTCAGGACTCCCTGTCCAACTGGTGTGCCGCCATCGCGCTCTCCCACGCCCTCAAGGACAACACCGCCCAGAAGGAGCAACTGCTGCGGGTGCAGCTTGCCACTGGGCTGGGCCAACCTCCAGTGTCGCTGCTGCAGCAATGCGCTAACATCCTGTCACAGGTACATCCAAAAACCCAAAGCTCAGATAACCAGTACGGGCTGGAAGATATGTACATGTTGCGCATAATCAGTCAATATGTGTGATCTCTGGAGTTTTGCACAATTAGTCGATCTTATCGCACAATCTGTCGATAATTCCACCACCAGCCAATCACCATCTCTTTCTAATTCACAATAAGGGCGATTTCACAATAGTGCGCCACCAAGAGTTTATAACGCGTCGGCCAATCACAACGTGTGAAATCTGTCGATTCTTTCTAAACGCACATTGGTTGACAGAATTCGCGCACTGTGATTGGCCAAGGCGTTGCAAACTCTTGGTGGCGCACTATTGTGAAATGCCCGTATTGTGATAGACAGTTTCAAAAAAAGAGAAAAGTAAAATTGGAGGTTTCATGCAGAATTGATCAATAGTGTAGACCAATCAGGCATATTGTGCACATCAGCTGTTTTTCCCGACCTTACACATGATCTGAAGGTGAATCTTTTCATGTACCATATTGTTAAGTTTGGGTCACTGACACCTTTAAGACCCAAGTTGGAGACTCTCTGGGGTACAATTTCTTTTCTAAACAGCCTGCTTCAATGCAATTCTTGGGGGTTTTCCTCACCTTTTTTTCAGCCCACCGTCAGGTTCCAGACTAAGATAGGTCTCCTAATTCTTCTGAGTTCCTGGACTGCTGGATGCCAGTTGGCCGTCACCCACTTCCTACTCAACCCAGCGAACGTACCATTTGTATCCTTTGCTCACAAATCAACGTTAAGTTGTGGCTCAAGTCCATTATCCTAACATCTGGATTTGACGTTGCTTAGACTGTTCCGAGAAAAATTGCAGATCTGTCTTGTATTTGGTTCTATTTCTAACTCATGGAGAGATCCTTGACTGAGTTCTACCCGTCAGCTCACCGCTCAAGTCGCTGAGCATGCAGACGAGCATGAGTTGCTTGGACAGGGACTTTGTGCATTCCTGCTGGGTATCTGTGTACACTTCAATGACAACTCAAATGAGAGCTTTACAAAGTGAGTAACCCTCATGACGTAAGCACCTTGCTGCGCAAATGGACACTGATCTGACGTTTCAAAAGTGAAAACCTTGTTTAAAATCATTAACCACACTTTTATGGTAGGCAAGTCATGAATTTCTTCTCCATCAGACAACAGGCTTTGCTTACAGCTCATATAAAAGACAGTGCAAAGTACTGATCTACCACAGTGGAAATTTACTGGCTCTTATCGTTGTTTCTAAATAAAAACAGTCTCTGTAAATGTTGTCAAGGTGTCATCCATGACAGTAGATTGTTCTATCTTGTTTTCACCTTAGGCAGAGAGCTTTTTCCGAAGGGTTAATAGTGCAAAAAGTAGTTGTTACCTAAGGGCAGGTAACTCTACACGTCCATGCTCGGGTATGTTACTCTGGCATGTTACTCTGGCATCCAGTTGTACAAGTTTTGTGCACATTCTGTCGAAATATTGGCCATGCACACTGTACCTGTCTATGAACCTTTGCATGTATGTAATGTGAGACCATGTCTGCATTGGGTTCCAAAGCTGCATTTTTGCATTGTGTCAGCGTGTTGCCCACCTGCTGACAACCAGTAAGAACCTAGACCTAACTCTAGACACCACATTTGGACATTGTTTGTCCTTTGCTGGAACCCACGCATGTGGCACACAGCGCCATCAAAAACTTTGTGCGCGGATTCCATAATGGTGACCCACGTTCGATCCGAGCAGGGAGAACATGAAGCAGCTGATTGTTAAGCGAGTCGGCCTGGAATCTTTCGTTGAGAAGCTAGACCTAGTGTCCAAACACGAACTCTACACCTTGGCAGCCCAGAAACCACAACTCCAGTTCCCCTCCCCAGATGTCATGATGCTGGACTATGAATTTACGACACTCTTCAAACAGCTAGAAGGTCAGTTTTCAGATCTGGTTCCAAACTTTTTATAGTTTAGTACTTTGCTGGCACAACTGAACAAAACTGAGTAAACGAATTCACGTTCAACTGATAGGTAGTAAACTGGAACATTTTGTACAAGCATGTTTTTTTATGACATGTAGTTGGGGTCTATACCACTGCTAGGTTCAAGGCGGGGCAAGGTTCGGTTCTATCAAGTTTCTAGGCATATGTGATTCATGAAAGCAGATTGTTTTTGTTTCCCTTCCACATGTCAGACTTCTGTTTTTTATTTGCTCCGGTCAAGCACATGTAGTTCACTAACCAGTTAGTCCAATCAGTTTTGAACAAGCCTGGGTGAACTTTAAAAAAATAACTGAATGGCAGTGAGTTGTCACCTGCGTTGAATATGTTTAATCCTCTCATATTTTTCACCTTAATGTGTTCTTCCTTGTTCTGCCATTTTTATTAAAACCTTTCTTGAAGAAACTTTGAAAACAGCTGGTTGACATGACTCAGGAAAAAGTGCAAAATCTGTGAAGTTGAGCTGTTTTCCTGCCGAATTTTATCCCACTTTGTTGTTCCAAGGTGTGTTATTGAAAGCTGTGTCAGACAAAGATGACGTAGAGACCAAGAAAACCATCGAAGACCATGACAGTATTGTCACCCAGTACAAAGAAATCATCAGGGAGCAGGTGAGAGGAATTATCACATTAAATCTATGTTGTACGCACCCATTAAGTGTGAAGTGATGTGTATGGTCCCCAAACTTAAAATATACCAGTTAGAAGTTGACTGGTGCTTGAAACAAATCTTGTCTTCTGACTTTTATTTAGAGTTCATTGTCTGAAGTGGGTACATGATCTGATGATTTGGAGGTTTCTGTGCACTGCAAAACCTTGGTTTGAAGTATCAACAATGTCTACGTACATGCTAAGTTTCACTTGGAATAGAATTTCACAGGCTTTCCAAAAGAACTGTGCACACGGCCCTGACAATTGCACCTTGTGGTACACACTTCAAACACCTGTTATCAGTTTATATCATGACACCTGCTTCAGTAGCTGTACTGTACTCTGTTGGGTTGGGTTTTTCGTCTAGGATGTCCAACTTGGGGAACTGAGGACAAAGTACTCAAGTCTTGAGAGGGAACACAAGAAAGCGGAGGCACTCCTGGGGGAGCAAGGACTACAGATTCAACAGCTCAAGGACCAGTACGCCCTGATCAAAGCACAGCACGGTAAACTCACCCTCTGCCATGTCGCTTCCGATTTCAAGAATGGGAGTAAGGAGAGATTGATGTATCAGTGGGGCCTAATTAGAAAGCCAAAAAGCTGGGATGGTGAAAATCTGTTGTGCACATGTGCACAAGTTTGACAATATGTAACTAAAGAGAATGAATTCGGGCGATTCACAATACAGCACATCACTAAGAGTTTGCCGCAGACAGGCCACTTCTTAAGTTAGTGGCGAACACGCTGTCGAGATTAAGCACTTTTCTGATGTGATTTGGGGATATCTGATTGATTGAGGCATTCACTGCACCACACAAAACCATCCTTTTGACTACCTAACACCCATTCGCAATAAGCGATTTTGAATAAGATTTGGAAAAAATTCAAGTTTTCCACGCACAGCACAGAATGAAACTGTGTTGACTATTTATCCCATAATGCACTGCAAAAATGCCTCTCCATGACAACCTCTTGGTGGCGCACTGCATTGTGAATCGCCTGTATTCATTCATGTCCCAGTTGAGGTTGCAATATTTACCATGATGCCATATCATGTAGGAGTCGTGTTAGTAAACACATTTGTGCTGTTGGATTACAAATCTGATTCATGACCGGTGTGTCATAGATCCTAATTTCCCACCAACAGGTGTACAGTCCGGTCAGGGTGATGTCAACAACTCCATCGACTCTGCAAGTCTGGCCTCGGGCTCAGACAGGGAAAGGGTAGCTCAGCTTGAGGCAGAGATTGCAGCCTTAAAGGAAGAGAAGGCAACGCTTAGTACGCAGGTCGAGGAGAAGAATGCTAGGATAGAAAAATTAGTATGTGTATGGTTTGTCGTTTTGTTTGGAACTAACAAGCGTGTCATGGTGTGAATAGTTCTTAATGGCTTAAACAAGTAATGAGGAAGCAGCCTTCATAATTAATTGATTATTAGGAAGGTTGTGTCAGCAAGACCTCTTATGAGATAGTTGCTGACCAGTGAAATGTAAGAGGTCCTCCTGTGCTCTCAATTATGCCGATCAAAGTCTTCATAAGATGACAGAATTGCAAACTCAGATCATGGAGTTAGCACAGTTTATTTTTCACCTCTTTCCCAGACCAATGATTTAACAATATCTGATGCCAAAGCCGTACTGTCCTCCAATGACATGGAGAACACGTCCTCAGATGAACTGAGGACACACCTTGAGGAGATGCAGAAGAAAAACGAAAAACTGAGAATGGCACTGGCGGACGCGACAGCCGAAATCGAGAAACAAAGTAAAATGGTTGAAGAGCTCTCAGAAAAAGAAGTGAGTCACGCTTACACAAATCAAATGACTCTAACCCACTCCCAGTGTGCATGTTGTGACAGGGTTCCATACTTACATCGATGTTTAAACTTGCTTGTCTTCAGTGACTTTAACTTCATAGCTTGTTTGGCCCTTGATTTTGTTTCCCTCAGTGTGTTCATCACACAGATCCACACGTTTATTGCAGTTATTGAAATTGCAAATTTGGTCCTAGGACATAACTATACTAACTGGAAATCTCGCTAAAATCCCCAAAGATCAGAACTTATGCTGATAAGAACTTTCCAACTTTCGTATGTGTGTTTTATATTAAGCCAATTTGATAACAAGCAATGGCAGTGATCAATCAGAAGTGATGCAATATTCTTCGAACTGTTCTTGCTCTTTGTTCATGCAGAGGTCATCAAGGGATATCTTCAGCAGAGAGATGTCAGATCTGGAATCAAGACTAGCACAGTCAGAATCAGGCCATGCCTCACTTGTTGCTGAGAATGAACAGTTACGATCCACCAACCAAATGCTGGAAGCCGGACACTTAGAAGCTCAAAACGCCTCGCAGAGAGCCAGCAGTGGAGATGCGGAGGCCATCAACCAGCTCAAGGAGGCTGTCAACCAGCTTCAGCAAGAAATGAAAGTTTTAGAGCAGGAGCGGGATTCAGTAAAGTTGGAACTGGAAGATGTGCGGAAGGAACAGGATGATGTCCTGGTACTTATGATGGAAACTGAGTCCAAAAAAGACAAGTACAAGGAGAAACTTAAAGAATTAGGCCAAACAGTAAGTGAAAATAGCAAAGAATGTCCACAAGCTATGTACATGTATTGATAGTGTGAAATCAATTTCATCAAGCATGGCACAGCTAGTGTTTGTGAAACAAATCAAGGACGAGGATGACCTTAACAATCAAGAAACCTTCTATGTATGACATCAAACATTCACAAATTGGTCGTTGAGCTTTTAGGCCAGATCTGTGTCTTGTTGAAGGATTTGCACTCAAGAAATTGTCACAGATAAAATGGCGTCTGATTTTATCTCTCTCAAAAAATTGTGCTCTGTGATATTGACACTGACTTGGTTTTTAACCCTCCCTTAAGCACCATGGATAAAAAAGGCATACTAGTTTTTGTATTTTTAAAATAACTTTTTTATTTTTGTTGAATTAAGCTGAAAATTTTTGTAATCCTTAAGCTACTAATCTGCTTTTAGACTGCCAAGTCCCTTTAACCTAGCCATAACATCTGTGGAGTAGGCCTGTTGAAAGACCAGTATTCCCAGGCTCCCCATATGACCTCTTGCAGTAAGTGCATCTCTTTGATGACAGACATGTGCCGCAAAGTCACAGCTGTTTGGGTTGTGACTGGTATTACCAGAGTTGCTGACTCCAGTCATGTGACTTGGACTCGAGTCTGACTTGAGACGCTTTTGTTACTTGTGACTTGACTTGGACTTGCAAAAAACGACTTGTAACTTGACTTGGACTTGCAAAAAATGACTTGTAACTTGACTTCGACTTGCAAAAAATGACTTGTTACCGGCCCAAGTCAGACGCTACTCGACCGGCTCCATGTAGTAACTCGTAACTTCGTAAGTTGATGCCTGGTTCTTTTTGCTGATTACAGCTGGACAAAATAATGTGCAGCTTGACTTGTACTTGGATAAAGAGATTTGTGACTTGACTTGTGCTTAGACCAAATGACTCGTGACTTGACTTGACATGCCCTGTAACCAAATGACTTGTGACTTGACTTGTGACTGGACTTAATGACTTATGACTTGACTTGGACTTGCATATAATGACTTGTGACTTGCAAAAAATGACTTGCTGCCACCTCAGGGTATTACTGTACTTTCACATCACCAAATGAATTGTAGGTAGAGAGGGGAGCTCATGTAGCAACCATAAAACAGTTATACGGGTTCATCGGGGCACCGAGCTACAGACATGACCGGGAAATGACCTGGATATGTTTCTTATCCACGTGGATAACTCGGTGTAATTTTGTTGGCTTCAGTGCTCACAAAATCTTCAGCTGACTAACGTGTTGACCCATTTCGCACCTTTCACACAATGATTCACATTCTTTTCTCTTTCCTTTGCCAGATTTCCGACGATGAACTTGGGGAGGAGGGTGAGGACTGGGAAGACGAAGAAGAAGATGAAAAAGAAGATAGCTGAGTTGCCTTGGAAACCAGCGATGTCAAAAGTTTTTAATGCAGAATCTGTAAAAGTGTCTAAATTTAATAGGATATATATATTTTGAGAAGGTCTTTCTGAACTGTGTTTTGTTTTTCTTTCATTTGGTGTCTAAAATGCCTTGGTTGCGACCCTGCAGAGGAAACTGTCTCGCTGTCATTTCCTCAGTCACAAAGCTGGCTGTAGTCAGCTCAAGAGCAGACTGTAACCATGGACCTCATGCAGAATGCTTTCAAACTCTCTACAGCATTTTTGACATGATGCTGAGCATCAAATAGCTCACGTTTTTTTCCATCAGAAGTCTTTTTCACCACTCACATAGAATGAAGCAGGCCATTTGTGGCATTAACAGCAGGCCAATGTGCCCAATTACACATGTATTGGAAGTGGGTTTCCTCAGCATTAGATCAAATCTCCAGAAGTGAACATTAAATGTTGCAGTTTTCCACGGTGATCGTTAATGGTGGAAATTGTGAATAATTTTTCATCGGCGCTGAAAGTTGCTGTAGTAGCTGTTCTGTCACTTGTATCATAATAGATCAGTATAAAGCGCGGCAGGTTTTCTATCTGCAGAAATAATCATTTTCCATGGGACGGGGCAAGATTGAGAGTAATTTTATGTATTGTTTATGCAATGAATTGTGGAATCTTTTCAATCTTTTAATTCACAACTGCCACCAATGACATTATAAAGAAATTATATGTTTGGAAGTCCTTGTTTTATTTGTATTTGTTTTTAATTGCTTTTTCTAGATTAGTTTGATGTAATTAGTGTCGTACGTGGTCTTGCCAGCTGTTGAATATTAATTGTTACGGACTACACGTTCACGGGATTTTTAGAGAGCTAGCATATCATGTAGTCCGTGTTCCACGGAGAGTATTGTATAATTATTCTTTATCACAATAGTGACAAGATGCTGTCTGTGTCCAGGAAAAAAACACAGGATTTGGTCGATTTGTTTGGCGCCTGTCCAAGTACGACTGAAAAAAAGCAGCCCTTCACATTGTGAAATCTTTTGTAGACTGTCATTCTCGGGTTTTTCTGATTTGCATTGAAAGCATTGTATAACACCCATGTGAAAACAGATGAGAGAATTTCTGTATGTAATGTAACCTCAGAACTTAGATACTCAGATACGCTATCCTAGGCCGTCTGTATAATGAAGCAAAGAACAGCTGTGCACGGTAATACCTAGTGGCTGCAATCTGGAAAAAGGTCTAGAATCCCATCCCCATGCTAGGAACATTTCTTTAAAATTTAATTGTAAATAAAATTCCAATCCACAGTGAGTAGACCGACTGCCTTGTGCCATCATTAAGTAAGTCATAGGAAGCTTAAGGGCCTCATTAGTAACTTGCCGGTAATATTTACGGGCCGTATCAATTGACGAGGCGGACAATATCATATGCAGCAAGGTATGAGACGGAGAGAACCCCCCCTGCTTTGTGTTGGTCATTGTCTCGCAGGAATCTGGGGAATTCCTTTCAGACGTCTTGGGGGGTGTGTTAAGTAACAATAGTCTGGAATGTGGGGGGGTACCCCTCGGTCTCATTTCTTGCTGGGTATACAATTTCGAACACGTGTCGGGGTAAGTGGGGTTTCCTATCAACTAAACGTATCCCATAGCCTAGTCCTCCATAATTATGATGCAAGGTATGGGGCGGAGAGAACACCCCCCCCACCTTTGTGTTGGTCATTGTTTGATCGGAATCTCGGGAATCCTTTACAGACATCTAGGGGGATGTGTTAGGTAACAATAGTGTGTATAGGGATTGGACTAGGGGGGTACCCATCGGCCCCATATCGTGCACGATATCTTGTCCTCTATAACCGAATTTGACTGTGCCCTACTCGTACATAATGCTCTTCTCGCCTTTCCTTTTCCGGCGGGTGTCAGCCAAAACCAGGTCGTGGAACCAATAATTTAGCCGAGACGTCAACGCCAGAAGAGGTTGTCCAAATAGTCATTATTCTGCTACATTGTTAATGATTTACCCAGTGTGTAAAGTTCATTGAATCTGGTCCTTCGGTTGTCGTGGGAGAATCGCTCATTTTTGCACGATCTAATAACGCAGTTGTACTGGTCGGATCCATCTTGGTCTTTCTGCGAGCTCGGTAAGCATTTCCTTTTAGTGTATTTTAAGTCGTTGATGAAAGTAATCAACGTGAATGGGGGGAAGGGCGGATTGGGGCGGGGACAAAAGTGCCACAATTTTGTCGAACGTACTATAATTTGGGTTCTGAGTTTAACGTTTATTGATTCTTAATCAGAAAAGGGCAATTTGTGTTGGTCTGTTGAATTTTTCTTTCAAAAGCATGTAAATAGCCCCCTCCGCCCATTTTTTAAAAACTTTGCTCCCCCTCCTCGAAAATGTTCTGGATCGGCTCTTGAAAGAAGGATGGTGACAGGAATTACTTTTTTGGACCAAGATAGGTGGACCCATATCACAAGCACAATACGAAAATTGGTTCATGCTGATCTCCCATATCATTTAACCCTCACAAAGGAACATTTTGTAAGTCGCCATGTACAGGATTTTTACATCTTGATTTCATGTTTGTGCCTATACCAGATGTTATCACTGTTTGTCTTGTTTGTGGTGGTGTTGGTGTTTAAGTTCTTGTTTTCTTCTCCAAAGATCTCTTCAGAAGGATATTGTCACCCCAAGTTCGGGCACGAAGGTTCACGGTTGCTCTCTCTTTTTAAATTCTTTGTCTTGTCATCTGACTTGTTTGTAAAATGATTGTCATACACTATTGATCCAGGACCCGTGCTCCATTCTGCATCCTAGGACATGTATAGGCCTATCCGTAGAAAGTGTTTCAGCATGGTATTTTTTAGAGATTTACGGCGATCAAATAGAATATAAAAAAATTGACACAATAACCAGAATCGGGTTAATATCACAAAACGATGGAATACTGAACATCTATAAAATCCATGACTACCTTTTTACATTTCAGCGAGGGAATTTTTTTCTGGAAATACTTAGGAAGTGTGAACGCTGCGTTCGTGTAAAATATTAATTGGGATCTCTCCAGGTAGAGCATGGATTTATCTCGGCAAGATGAGTCACCAGGCAAATGCGAACAATGCATCGTGTTTGCCTCCGCCATTTTGTTGCGTGTCATGCAAAGCCAGGATACGAAGCCGTGTTGACGCCCAGGTCAAAGATGGTTACCAATATTCTCTCTTTTTCCACAACTCGTTAATTATTGACACGTCAAGGCACCGGATAGTGTAGTAGTAATGTCATAAAACAAACATAGCGATCATACTGTTTTACAACGCTCCCAAAACATGTTATCTTGTACCCATTACACTTTGATTATTATTTGGGGGGGGGGGTATGGAAAACTGTCACCCTATCACCTCTGCCTTTAGACGTTGAGTGGAATTATCTATCCTTTTTTAAAAGTTTGTGTGGCGCAAATTTCGAATGCCAATACGGTGAATAACCATAAGTATGTCATTTAAACGTAACGGAAATGTTGGCCTAGCTCGATTTTGACTACCGACATAATTATAAATATTTTTCAGATGAGCCCAACGATCAAAACTGCCAAATTTGCATAGATTAATCAGACACTTGCAGAAAATGTCAAAGTTGGGATGTAGAAAACCCTATACATATATCTCTGCAGTTAGCATGGCTTTAACTGGATCGATCTGTCGTTGGTTTGTGGGGTCTTTTGTTTATGTTTATTTATTTTTTCCGAATCTTTTGTCTTGTACTTTCATTTCCTATTTGAATCTGACAACACAACCTATTTTAACCTGATAATTATTGTAACTGTTCTTTTCAGTTTGGCCAGTTTTTAGCTCTTTTCCAAGACTGAGTTTAAAGAACAGGCACTATGGCGCAAAGCCGGCCAGGGCCTTATGTTGCTCAAGGGCCTCTGTCTTCTGCAGCTCCTGTAGTAAGTTGGCTCTTTTTGACGATTTCCCTACAGCAGCAGTGACCCAGTTGAAAGAAAAATCATAAAGACGAACATTAGATCCCGCCGGCCGTGTTTTCCCGACTAAAGGCGCCTTTCCCTACGCACGTCAACATTTGGCCAATTCAAGTGTTGCGTGTCCGTAAAATCGCTCCCGGGGCGATTGTGACGGCCGAACGCAACACACACGTGTTATGTTAATGGAGTCGACTTTTGTGTCCGTGAAAGTCAAACGCATGAACGCATCTTGTACGCAACGCACCCAAAAACGTACATATAGAAAGGCGCCTCATTAATACAATACGATTGGAAAATTTTGGTATCTTGAAGACAAAGTATCTTTCTGATCGACGGTCGGAGCTTCTTGCGCGATATTTCAGTTTTGTCGTCCATTATGCCACAGGTGACGGTGCAGCATGTACAAGGCTCTGACCCCAGTGATGCGGCACCCACCAGTGCCAAGGACAGAGGCAACATCAAGGGACTCCGTGTGACCGGGATGATACAGATTGTCCTTGGTTTGAGCATCGTTTTCTTCGGTATTCTTCGCATAGTGCTCCATGTTCCGCTTTATTTTGTCGGCTCCCCTGTCTGGGGTGGGATACTGGTAAGATCAGTCGGACAAGAGGACAGTGGATTATTTTTAAAAGGGTTCGATGTCCTCAGTGGATGTTGCTATTTGATTTTGGGAAACTTTGAGTTATCTTGAGTCACTTTTCCAAAGACGATCAGTGATATCCATTTTGCATGCTCTGTTGCAGTTTGTCGTCTTACCTGGTCTCGTGGGAGTGGCAGCGGCGTGCAGAAGGGATCGATGCACGGTATGTTTTCAAGTGGAACCTTGTAGAGCGCACTGGCGTAACCGGGGGAGGGGTGCTCCCTGGGGGGGGAACTCTTGCTTCCCCCTTACCCCTCTCACTGGTAGAGCGGCGTCAACTTATCTACTCCTAGCCAGTTCAAGAGCAGCCGTGTCGCTTTGCAACAAAGACCTCCAGTTTGATTTTTTTCCATTTGACTTTCCATAGTTCTGCGTGCAGCAACTCTTTGCTCGCTAGCCAAAGTGTGTGTACTGTATTGATTTCACGAAAATTTGAGGCTGCCAACTTAAGTTTAGTAAGCACAAACAAGTACTGAGCTTTCGGGAGTTTTTCCATTAAGGGCATTGCACCAAAACTAGAAAAAATGTAACTCTTATGTTTTAAAAGAAATTCTTGAGCCGAGCAAGGAGTTTTAAAAATAAGAGGTAATTGTTAAGGGCAGAAACAACGGGTTGTAAGTTAAAGATTTTACGTATAAAGGACTAATGATAATTAAAGTTAATCCAAGCGTGCTGTTGGGACTTTAAATGTGTTGGAGGTGAGACGGCACAGTCCTAGTAATACGGGTTATCGTATGAACTTACTTCAGATCACTGCTTACATGGTGCTCGCCATCCTTGGGTCTCTTACGACCGTTGTTATCTTGACGTTTGCTGCCATATCTGCGTCATGGGATGGAGCTCGCCATTTTTGTCATCACAGCGCCATCCCACAGTACGAAACATGTCTGTCAAGTCAAGTAAGTGCTATACAGTAAAAGCTCATCCAACGACTGAGGCGTCATGAGGCACACCATAGAAAGCACACACTTCCGCATGCCTACGCGTGTAGCACCCTATCCGCGGAAGACACTGGGATGACTTACCAGGAGGCGCTTGGGGGCCTCGTTTTCTGGAGGGAGTGGAGGTGGATTGGGTCATCCCCCGATTATGAATCGATTATCGATTACGTTTCTTCTCTAATTTCTGGGGTACCTCTATAATTTCTGGCAGACGGGAAGCACAGGCCTAGCCTCGAGCGTTTGGAACGGTGCCCCATGCCCCCTAAGTAGCCACGGGCCAAACGAGCGTGCCTACGTACGAGCGTGATCCACGTCTGTAATGACTTCTAATTCGGGTGGCCCCAGAATTATTATGAGAGATTTTATGGACAATTAGGCGCGAGTTCGCATGGCTCACAATGATCAGACCCCATTGTTTGAAAGCATTTTTGTCACGGAAATTGATTTCCCCCCGGTTTTATAAGGAATTCAGGGATTTCTTAAATAGTACTTGTGTGCAAAGGTTATCATCGATATTCGTGCCCCTTCAACCAATCAGATTGCCTCTCTGTAAATAGTGTAGCTTTCGTTCAAAAGCAAACCAAAAATTGCTTTTGCTCTGCCAGATTTCTTTTCTGGTGATCGCTACTGATACTAAAGGCATCATTATGTTGGAATTTTTCTTCTCACTTTCTGAAAGTAAATTCTTATTAACTAGTTTTATCCCACTCCGCCCACCCACAAAATTTTATCTGATTTCTTTTTATTCATTAAAGGGTGCACGGGTCACTGTCAATGTCTTTGTGTGTCTGTTGGCTGGCGTTGATGGCGTGGTTGCAATAGTTGGGGCAGCAATGAGCTGCGGTGCCTTGTGTTGTTCCTCCGGCGAGTCTCAAACCGACACCGTGGTAAGCGTAGCGGCGTGGCTGTCAGGTGGTACGGGAGGGGGGCTGCCTTCATCCCAGAGGTAGGGCACAACCTCCTCTTTAGTACCTGCCCTTGGCGTGTGCGTAAAACATAATTTTAAGGGGAGAACCATGTTGATGGAGTACGTGGCCCTGTGCCTCCCTATATAATCATTTGAAAAACCCTTTATAAGCCCGAGGATTAGTGTAAATCACACGAGGTTCTATTGGATTTGACAGGGTTAGCGTGAAGAAGTAAATAATGTCAAAAGGCTCAGTACATAGTCAAGTCTGCGCAGTTTTAACTTTGGGTTATACCTCTGTAATTGGCTCAGAGTTCTTCCAGTGTTACTTAAAGAATTTGAGATGGAACAAGCTTTCTGCAAACGATTACACGCTACTCAAAAAGTTAAGGACCACTTTTTCTGAACTTGTAATTTTTTCCAAGCAATGAGTGGGGTCTAAATTCTTTCTTTTTTTGTTTTTATAGATGTTCTCATTAGAATAAAAAATTTAAGAATGTTTCAAAACATCAAATGCACATTTTCAGCAGTAAAATACCTCATATAAAAAATTCTACACAAAATAAAAAGTGGTCCGTAACTTTTGGAGTAGTGTGTGAACAGTAGGACTAAATAACAAAAGCACCACCTAGCTGTAAAAACGTTATTGTTCGTGTTCTCCGTTGTCATATTGTTCTATTGTTAGATGGACTCCAAGTACATTTTATCTCAATAAAAATTATGTCGGAACCAAGACAACAGTTTTATGGTACATCATCTGACCTACAGCCCGACTAGACTGTGCGAGATTGACAGCGGGATGGCTCTTAAATCCAAAATGACTAGGCAGAGCCATATTCATGGATAAATACGGCCGTGTCCCAGTAGTGCGCCTCCAAGCGTTTGCAACGCGTTAGCCAATCACTGTGCGCGAAATCTGTCGGTCGAAAGTGCGTTTAGAAAGGGTCGACAGATTTTACGCACTGTGATGTGACGTCAACGCGCTGCAAACTCTTGGAGGAGCACCTTTGTGAATCGGCCGTAATAGATACATTCCAAACTCTTCAGGTTTACTACACTGGACCACAGATGGCTGCTCCGCAACCTGGCAACTTGGCTTCCGCGGGCCAGCCACCACAGTACGGTAAGCTGAACACCGGTGCTGACTCAGAAGCTCGTGATTAGGCCTAGCACCTTGAACTTGTTGTCAAAATCAGTTACTTCCAACATTTCCCCGCTGGGTTGTCAAATGATAAGTAAGCTGGGACGAGTTGAAATAACAACAGAGGAAATGTTTTCACAGTTCGTTCAGATAACGCCTGAATAAACCTATGCATCCTGACGTCACGCGTTTGTTTACAAGTCATGTTCTCTTCTGTGGTAGCGGGGGGGACGAGATCCGTGGGAAAGCGCACCAAAGAAACAAGAATGGCGCCATTGGGTGCGTTCGATTAGCTTACTCGTGTAAGTCAAACTTACACGAGAGCGTCCGTTTAGCCATCACGTGATCGTGCCTGCCCTGGTGTATTAGCCACTATACTACCCCGGCTGGCGAGCGGGTCTCTGGAGGCTGCCCGAGTGTAATGACGTCACGGATGGACTGTTCGTGCATGGTCGTACTGTACATGATGGAACGTGGCGGGGACTTGACCTTTTTCCCAGAATGCCTTGGCGAGTACACTGCAGCCTTCGATTACCCTCATTTCGAGGCTTCCCTTGCGTGTAACCGCACTGCTGTATTCGGGGAAGCTAATCGAACGCACCCAAAATGTTTCATGTCGATTGGTGAAAGACTAGACAACTTGTTCACAGTGTCTTCTAGTGAATGGCAGCAGCATTGCCCGTCTGTCAGGAAGTGTGGCAAATTCGAAACGTTTTGAAAGTGCTCATTTCACTGAGAGTATAACCTAGCGAGATGCCAGATAGTTCCTTATGTTTAAGAGAAGTGGAAAGTTGCACAGAACAAGTTCCCAATTCAACATTCACATCAGAGGACCCTTAAAATCGACCTTTAACGGTTACAGCTGCCGGAAAATTTAAGAAAACAATAGGCATGAGCCTATATGGTTGTGGCTGCAGTCGCTTCCAATAGAGTTGTATGAAATTTCACTGGCAGTCCACAGCTAAGTAATTCTTGCCAAAGACCAATATCTTTTCTTTTGACAGAGGTTGCGCTTCAGGATCCAATGGTGAAGGCCCAAGGAGCCGCAGCCGCACCTCCAATAGAGACCAAAGATGCGTATAAACATGAATTTGAACAGCTGTATCCTCTGCCAGTCAAATCGGCTTATCCGGAAGACCGGATTCCTGATACAGCCATTTAAGAGAACGGTCGCCTGCAAAGCACAAGCCGGCTGGCCATCTCCTTTGTTCCTCAGAATCCTGAGGTCGAGGTGGGCGTGATTGGAATGCTGACATTGGCATGCATGCAAAAATTAAGGCCTGGCAGATTACTTCCCTCATATCGCCAAGTTCCCGCTTTTTCCTCTTCAACGAAGAGAAACGATTTTTTTAAATCTATGTATTATGATTTTGGAGATATTTGGGTTTGTCTGGAGGGTCATTTCAAATATAACCTAATGAAATTTTGATTTTTTTCAAATCCTGCACTGAGTATAGGCCATCACCTTTTAATATTACACTATGAAACTTTGTGCCTCATGTAAACTGCTAGCCCCCCCTTTTTTAGAGTGGTCGGTTACTTAATTATTGTACATACCTTGCCGAAATCTGTCTTGAGGTGAAATTACGTTCGACATAATGCCGACCAGCTGAGTAAGGAGCTGTAGCTTAGTAATTTAGCATCAAGTGCCAGTATTATCTGCGGATTATTATGATTATTGATACTGTAACTTAGTAATGTGACTGTCGTTACTAATCATTATGGACACGCGTGCACGTTAACTGTGGTTATGATCGATAAAGGCAAACCATGCTGCTTGTGCTTGCATTTACATGTTCGAACACGCGATATCTTTTCTGTTGGATGTCATAAAAAATCTGATTGTTCGTTAAAGTGTTTTTTTAGTGGCCGATGTCACATCAATCGAATATCTCACACTGAGCATTGTCAGAAATTGTTTTAATTTCTCCTTTAAACGCATGTCGTGTTCCTTATCTCGTTTCTTCATAGACTCGTAGCTTAACACTTTTGTTACATTCCTTCGCTTGCTTGACTAAATCGTACGGACACAAGGTCTCGTTTCTTCGCCATGTCTATTCGAGCTACAGTGGTGGAAACATACATTGTGACTAGAACATGCAGCAGGTAGACATTGCAAAGGAGTGAGCACGAGTTTACGAGCCAGTTCGGTATTCAAAACACCAAGGTCATTCGGGGACAAAGTGCGCACGTGGGTCCTCGTAGGGCCGCGCTGATAGGGTAGACCTCGCACGCGCGTTCGAATGACCTCGGATGCGATTCGAATTTTAGGATGCGCTGTTGGCTCATTGTCCAGCTGCGTGTGCGCAGCGGATGGGGCTAACTTGATCCGTCTATTTGTGTATAGATCAGTGGTCTATAAATTGCCACGTTTATCAAGTCAAAAAGCCAATGACCTATTCTTCGACGCAACGAGGCCTCCGATCGAGTCCTTATCTGTGTAAATAAGCCAAATTTACTCTGGATATCGCGCGCAACTATTTGTGTAAGCTGCTGTCTCTCGATATCGTGGTGCTGCTCTCGAGGTGTCCGTGACCCCATCCGACTACACTACCCTACCTTTTGATCCCCTCATTATATGACAGGGATGCGTTGCAACAAAATCTGTCCGAGTATCCGCCTTGCCGCCCTCTATAGACGAAACACGTCGTTGGTGTCGGTGTAGCACGATTAGAGGCTTTTGCCTACTAGCAACGTACGTCTTGTCAGCTTTGGTTTTGTCAGAACCCCCAGTCAGGGGCATTGAGTTTCAATCTCGAACTTCTATGCCGACTTCCGCCCGATACAAGAAAATAATTATGTACGTGTTGTGCGCTGGTGGAGACTATGGCGGGGCCCCCGGCCTACTTTAGATGCAGAATGCACCTGTTTCCCGCCACCGGGCGTGCGCGTGAGGAAATCCTGATGATTCGACTAACATCCTGCACGCACAAGCTTTCGGAATGATATGAACATGGTCTCAAACAGCAACATGTTGGTGTTCATGCTTTTCATTTTAGAAAATACATCCATCGTTCCCCAACCTTGGCCCCCTATATAGCTGAGACTTAGCCTCATGCCTCCCCCCCAAAAAAAGAACACCCGTGTGTATAGTGCTCACTACGACGCACTGCAAATTGCAGACGGAATGGCTACAAATCAAGATTGAGCTGTTACCGCAACTTAACATGCACCATTCCACTTAACATGCACCTGCCGTGCGTGGGGAGAGAAGTCCCTGGATAAACGGCAGCGTCAGCAAATAGTTCAAAGTGTCAACACTGACATCATGGCATATGATACGAGTTGTTCACTAAAGTTACAACGTACGGGCGATTCACAATAGTACGCTTCCAAGAATTTGAAACGCGTTGGCCAATCAGAACGCTCGAAACCTGTCGACCCTTTCCAAACGCGCATTGGGTCGACAAAGTTAGCGCACCGTGATTGGTCAGCGTGTTGCAACCTCTTGGAGGCGCGCGTGAAACGCACATATTGAACGTTGCAATATTATATATTATGTTGCTTCTTGGGCTGTCGGCACTCCTGCGCACTCTTCTAATCATACTGAACTGTATATCAGAAACTTTAAAATGCAGCCTCAAAGTCTGGGCCTTTTACCCTCTCCCGTGGCCGGAGGATATTTCAAAAATGGAGAACCCTACTCGGGCATAAACATTATTGCTTCGAACCTTTTAATCTTCGAAGCTTACCATGGGATTTGCTATATAAGACTTCTAATCTTGTCCAGGTTTCTTAATTTTCCGAAAAACGAAGATACACTTTTCATTTTACATCTTGAACTACTTAGCTCTGGTGAAGCCGAACATCTGTTTCGGGGTGGATGTACATTTCGGTCCGAGGCCCCCCCCCCGACAATTCCTGCGTGCACCAAGTTGACACAGCTGATTCGTTCATCTGACACCGTGATGAACAGTTTTAGCTCTGTCAGCTGAATTCGGCTCTGGGTGCCCTGTCCCAAGTCAAATTCTCCGCCAGACGGAGGCACTTAAAAAGTACCGTACAGATTCTTTCGAATAGAGGGGTCTGTGTGAGCCAAGAAATTGTGAGATTGTGTAAGTATATGGCCCAGGATGAACTCCCTATAGACTTAGACGCTTCCATCCGAGGGCAAAGCAGACAAATATGGTATTGAAAAATTGTCCCAAGAGCCTGAGAAAGTGGAGGGATGTCGTTTGAAAAATGGCTACTTAGAGACATGGGAACGTTCACATTTGGAGGGTGAGTGTGTTCCTGGGTTCAACCTACTAAAATTTGAAAATCGATTGAAATTTGAACGACCCGACAACCCCTGACAACACACTGTTTTTTAGTTGAGAGGCCTCAGGGATTTCAGTTGCCCGCAACGGGGCTCCCACTTTGTTGAAGTTTTACGTCGTTTTCAATCTGGCTTGAATTAGTGCAGTGCAACCTAGCCCTCTGCTGACTAGTTTCGTCTGACTGAGCTTCGGGTGAGCATAATGTCACGTTGTTTACCATGTGAGCGGCTGACAGGTGGATAGTGTGTTTGGACCAGCGACATATACAGACGGAAGCGCTATCGCTCTGATTGGTCATTTATACACTGTAGCCGACAGAGTACAGTGAATAAATTCTGCGAGTGCGAGAACATGTCACGGTCACGGTAAGTTGAGAGAAGCTTATAATTTGTACAGATGTGTCCCATTAATAGCATTGTCGGGAACTGACAAAGTATACAAGTACATGTATACATGTACCGTACACTTCTGAGTTGCTTAATTAAGTTAAAATCCGCGCAGATTAAATAGGATGGAGAGCCGAGACATGGAATCTGCTTCCGCATAAAATAAGTACTCTTGGATTTGGACATGATGACGTGTCCTGACGGCCTAACAGTACTTGTTTAACAATCGTCAAAGTATGAGTTTGTGTCTCATTTTTAGGTGACTCAAATTGTATCTTTCTTTCTTGATAATCAGCATTACCTTGACAAAAACGTAAATCAAACTTTGCGGACCTTAACTTTAACCGTACTTGTTTAGGCTTTTTTGATGATTATTGATGTTCCGATTCACAGGGTTCAAAACATCATGTGTGCATGTACTGTGTAGGGCCTACTACGTCTTATGCAGGACACAAAATAAGACGTTTTCAACGGCCATGATTTTACTATTGATGATGATGGTCCAAGCGCGGCGATTCTCCGTCCGACCAGGCAGCCATCAACAAAACATCGTCTTTTTTAAAACCGACACTGGTTCAAGAGCTACTGCGAAACCTGGAGATTATTCTTTACCATATACAACCACTCTTACTTTGCCTACAACTAGTTGGCCAAAGTTGGCAGAAATTATCAGCTTTTTGTTGGTTATCGATTTGGCCTCAAAATCGTTCAAATGGACATCTCATTGATTTTATACTCACCGCATAGACGCGCCATGAGCGTTTGACGCGTTTGATGCGGAGTACGCCGAGTAGGCGTAACTAATTTACTTCCGCATGTATGGTCTTTGCGTACAAGCAGAACGCGTGCAAGAGCCCGCTTATAACCACCTATCTTTCTTCCGAGGATTGCAGTGGGAGTGCACTTCAGCTCGGGGTGGATACGATCTTTGGTTAAAAGAGCAACTTAACGTTCAGCACGCGTTAATAAGGCGCCTTTCCATAATAATTTTTGTGTGTATGTGATGCGTTCATGTGCTTTCCACTTTCACAGACACAGAAATCGACTGCATTAAAACATAACACGCGTGTGCCGTTTGGCCGTGCGAAACGTTTGGTGCAAGTGTTGACGCGCATGTGGAAAGGCGCCCTAAGGCAGACTCCATGCGGGGCCACTGTCCGCCAACTACATCAAAGTAACGACCGACATTCCTGCACGTCAGGACTCTAATATGCCCTTTACCCCTTGTTGTTCAATAAAGTAGCTGTAAGTCCGGCATTCATCAATTGTGACAGAGGCTCTCTAGTTTTATTGTATTCAAATTACAAAGCCCATGTTTTTGACTGCTAGGTTCCTCGTACGAGGGCCAAGATAGATAAGAGGAGGTGTTTTTCCGGTACCACTTATGTAAGAGGCACAGAATACCTGTCCGAAATTTCCCCTTGAAAACACCCTTAAGGAAACTTGTAGTGCATAATATGTGCAATAATTTACTTGAAGCATTTAAATTTTAAGTTTAACTTACCTCGAAACTGGCATCGTAATGAGGGATATAGAGTACCGAAGTGTAAACGTCACGCGCACAATTAGTGTGTAAAAGGCATTAGCGCGAGAATCAGCGCGTGAACCAATACGCGCGCGTACTCCATTCGTTTGCACTGCACTTTCTGGTTCACAGTGACGTCACACTTCGGTACTCTAGAGTATCGAAGTGAATATGTCACGCGTACAATTAGTGTGTAAAAGGCATTTGCGCGAGAATCAGCGCGTGAACCAATACGCGCGCGCACTCCATTCGTTTGCACTGCACTTTCTGGTTCACAGTGACGTCAGACTTCGGTACTCTATTGCACAATAGCATTGCAGTTTCTTCATTGTAAACAATTGCGTCATGAAAATGAACAAACTGGGTTATCGAGCCAAATCAAGAAGATTATGGCGCAAAAAACTGTTAGACGAGGACTCTGGAACGCTTAAGTTGAGTATTTTATGCAATAATCACACTAATTGCGATGCAAGTACACAGATAAAGGGAAAATAAACCAAGTGCTCTCCAGTATTGTTGAATACGTTCAACAGAATTGTTACACGATGCTTCCAGCAGCACCTAGACATGGACCGCAGATGTGATGCCGTCAGAAATTCACTGTTCCATTTTATTCAAATCCAACCATTTTGGCACGATCCCAAGAGTCCATTAATGGGATTTAAACAGTAGACACGGGGCGTGACGCGTACGGTCGCTGGATCATGGCTGGTCGATCTCAACCTCTGATCATAGAACAAGAACTGACTCATCGTTATTTAGTGCAAGGGCGTGGTAGGGATTGTTTTCCGGGAGCAAAGCACTTTTTCCGGGAGGAGAGGGTAAGCCCACTTTGCCTGCCCCTATAGCGACACCCATATCATAGAAGATCGCCACGCCCATGTCAGCAAGGGTCTCAATACAGTGATGTTCACGATACGCGGAGGGTCTCTGTGTTAGTCAGTAATCAGCAGACTGGTTTTGTTTCAGCATAGTCATCACCACTGCTTCAAAATCATGATGAAGTGATTAATGAAATTGCGGTTCTTTTTAATAACTGCAATGAAATTACCACTAGATCTAATTACAATCAAAGTTAGGAGTGGTGTCCGGTAGATGAATGAGACCGTTACACCAGCCGCAGCTGCCAGCGGTTAATGCAAACCTCAAGGCAGATGATATCTTGTACATATAGATTACTTCTCCCCATCCATCATACTTCATCTCTCCATCCTTGACAGAGCAGAGGCAAATATATGGAGACTTTTGAGGACTCTATACTACGTATACTACGACCTAGGCCGTCAATGATAGGGTATTTGATGTGGATATTGTACACATTGCAGGGTTGCGTGAGAAGGACTACGTTTGTATAATGACGGGGTTATCTGTTGTGACCCCATCTGTATAGCTTTACAGATGGTTTGGGTTCACAGTGCGATTGTTCTTGGTAATGCTCGCTTTCAGAATCCCGACTTTCCACTGAAAAACCATATTAAACGCACACAAATGATCTTAATTTTGCTCTTGTAGTTCAAGCACACAAAGCCTTATCGAGACCTCATGTAAATGTACATGTCATAAACGGGTGGAAAGCTTATCAGTTTGAAGTCCACTTAGTATATCGCAAGGTGCTTTTTACTCTTCCTAGATTTGCTGGTAGGTTTGTCCGGTAAGAGCTATACATCTCAGTCTGCTATCAAAAACAATTGAATGTGTTTCTAATCCAGCGACCAGTACCATGTTGCCGTGGTACAGGTAGGTGCGCAGACCAGGTGCGCACGCTCTTAGGCCTTTCTTTGTAGTTGTTGCAAAACACCTTTCGCCCAGCGGAGTGGTACGCACAGGCTCGTTCAGTTTATAGGGGAAGTGTGGGCATCACGGTATGTTTCGATATGCCGTGAGCCGGGGTGTTTTATACGAAGGAAATGTTTACTTTCTACGATGACGAGCTCTTTTAAAGGCGTGTTCAGCTTAACGATTAGTGTTCAAACTTTTTCACCAGAATTTGGAGTTAAGCAAGCAGCGTAATAGCCTTTCAGGTGAGTTACTGTCTGCATGAGTTCCGGCAGAGCTTGGAGATGCGTCATCTGCAGATCACCCTGTAGTGGAGGTAAGTTCAGTTCTAAAAATGTATACAAGCCACGTCCAATTACAGTCTTGTCCTTTATCACTTATCGGTATTCGCATGTCTGTCTTCAACACTTCAGTGTGATCGAGTAATGTGGCAGACGAAACTCCCAATTTTTAATCGACAGGAGCAGAGCAGAGCATAAACTACGAACCATATTTTTTCAGTGAGCATTTTATCAAATCATGAAGAACATTTCGTGGCAATACAAAGACAATCATTTTAATATGGCTGTCATGAAGAACATCGCTCTTAGAAATTTACAAGCCCGTGAATTCCCGTTGCTAGGAGAATAAACCACAGCTCAGCAGTAGGACTTCTGGATTTTCAAGAATGTGATTAAAATGGAACCCCACTGTAATTATAGACGATTGTCTGAGCTGGCTTGAGAACTAACACACAGATTTCTGTAAAGTTTTGCACTAAATTGAACTTGTTATATCTTGATCAAGAAGACGGTTTTATCAAACAAACATCATTAGAGAGATTTTCAACCACCAGAAGCAAAAAGGAACAACAAGAACAGAAACAACATGATCAGCTACGTGAATGAATTTTTTATTTCTCTTTTCATTCAGCATTTGGATTTTACCATTCCAGCGACATCTAAACACCACCGCGATGAACCAAGGTACGCCACGAGGACGTGACCCACAGAACCCTCATAGGGGGCGTGGCTGCGGCCGACTGAGGGTCACTCGGTGGGGGCGTGTGGTCGTCATCGCCTCGTTCCTTACTTTCCTGCTGCACGACGGCGTCCTGGGAACGTTTGGCGCGTTCATACCGCTCCTGCAGATGGAATTTCAAGAAGGATCGGGGCAATTAGGATGGGTGGTCAGCTCAGGCGTCGCCGTGGAGAATTTTTCAGGTAGGTACTATGTCTGCCCTCCAGCGCCATTCAGTCCACACAATCCGAATCTTTGCTAAAGAGAGAAATCGTAGTTACCTTTTTGAAGAACCACAGGTGGAGTTAACCACTCGACCTCTGAGCGTTGAATCGACGGGCAATTGTTGCGTATCAAAGTTCCAGTCATAAACAACCCCTCCTCGCCTCTTTCGATTTTCCAGTTACTGCATGTTCACTCGGATTTGTTTCGATTATCATCCCAAACCTTTTCCCTCAATGGCCAGTGGGCCTACATGTAGTTTAGGATGTCTGCATATCCGTAAGGTCCCCGTCATTGCCGACTTGGAAGCATTGGGCATTAATTGAGTCCCTAAATCATGGCTACAGCTGGCAATGTCATGGAAGCCGCCAGTCAATGACTGAATCTATCCAGGCACATGTTAGGTTATGGCTGCGGCTGGAAACGGTACATTGTGCCTTTGATACGTGAAAGTCAGTGCGGAAGCCAGGCCGTTTCTGGAGACGTAGACTCAGAGATGGCCTTACTATCAGCCAGGACTTCCAAACGCTAGCCTCGCTGTCAGATTTGGCAGGGACCGGGAGGGATTCGAAGTATGAAACCTTGACTTCGCTTTCATTGAAAGTGTGTCTTGTTTTCTTCTGTAGGGCCAATGGGCAACATAGTAGTGAAAAGGATCGGATGTCGTCGAGCCATCATGCTTGGTGGCGCTCTCCTGGCTTGTGGCACTGCCATCGCCTCCTTCGCTTCCTCTGTCTACCATCTCTTTGCTTGCCTCGGCTTGGTCGCAGGTAGACTACTTATCATTGTACATTATAATCGTGCCATCCTCGTCAACAAGCGTGAATCATTTTTCCTAGGTATACTAAGTCTTGTTGCAAACAACTCTAAATTGGCAGTGAAAACCCTTTGATAAACTTCTTTACTTCTAACATGTCCTTCTCATAACTTTTACGCATGCAGTATTGGTGTTTGAACTTACTAGATCATTGAGGAAGGAAACTTCCATATAAGATGATTTTGGAGATAATAATTGAGAATGGATAGTCTTGTATAATGCAAGCTGTAACTAAGAAGTGGTAATCAAGTTACCTAACTGCCACGCCAGAAACTGAACTGATGTTAAGGAGCTAGGTACGGGAAGAACCACTCTACCTTGCTGTTGATTCAGTTGCGAAGAAACCTTCAATTGTGAGCGAATTTTAATCCAGATATTTATCACTGGATTGATCCGAGGCTGATCGTTATGTTGCAGGTCTTGGGGGATCGATTATTCATGTATCGATTGTGGTAGCAGTTGGGGAGTTCTACAATAAACACTACACGGTGGCCAACGGTATCGCTTACGCGGGGCCAGGCGCAGGGGTATTCGCCTTTCCGCCGCTGATCGAGTATCTGAACGAGAATTACGGCTGGAGGGGGAGCCTACTCATTGAAGCCGCCATTGTGGCTAACGTCGTGATGATGGGGGCGCTCTTCCGACCAGCTGCCTGGTTTAAATCCCGTCTACGGATTCAAAATGACTTTAAAGATGACGATGCCGTTAGGAGGCTCGATGATGGGCAGCTTGCTACTGATCAGGATGGTAAGGGCATTGGTGGCTCTGGAGAGGACAAGTCATCTGACAGCGAGATCTCTGAATTTTCCTCTGAAATTGAAGACTCCAGAAAGATCTCAGCTATCCAGGTTGGGAATGATGGAGGGTGTACTTCAAAGTCTTCAAGGAGAACATCCCGTCGGAAATCCATACTCACGCAGACCAACACCCCAGCCATGCTTGCCATGTTCGTCGCCTGCGTGTTCCACACAGCTGGCTACTCGGGAGTCTCCGTCCATGTCGTCAACCAGGCTGTGTCGTCTGGTATGACGACCCAGCAAGCCTCCTTCCTGCTGTCCTGCGTCGGCATCGGCAGTCTGGTGGGCAGGTTAACCCATGGCTGGTTCCTGACTCGAAAGTACATCACACCGTCTTGGATGTACTCCCTGACCCTCGTGGTCTCATTGGCCGCCACGATAACTCTCCCCCTAACGACCACGTTCAGAGGGAAGATACCCTCAGCCACGGCCGTTGGCTTCTGCAGTGGCGTTTACTTTTCACTGGTTGCCGTCATTTTGCGAGAGCTTGTGGGGATACGCTACCTCGGTGTTGCCTTCGGAATCTCTCTATTCTGTTCAGGCGTCGGGACAACACTAGGAGGCTATGTCATCGGTAAGTCGCTGGCATCAGTACTCTCAATTTGTGAACAAGGTTAAGTTTGGTTTTTATAAGAAATATAATTTTAATATTCCAAGAAAAGAATTGACCATTGATGAACACACCATATCATTTTTCTTCTTATATCTGTACAGAAATATGAAGAGCGCTGGTTTATGGGACATGTCACTTTTCTTGGTGCATTGACTTAATTGGTTCATGTTCGTTTGCAGGTGTTTTGAAAGATGTGACAGGTAATTACCGCATACCTTACTACTTGATAAGCGTCTTCTTTGCCGTGGCGACCAGCTTCTCTTTACCGCGGCCAGTCATCCAGTCGTACCGTGCCCGCAGTAATCGCCGCTTGGGCTTTAGGCCAACCTCTGTGTGATCTCGTCCGACTACTAATCACACCAAAGTTCCAACAGGAAATTTTTTTGGGGAACGTTGGGAACACTGCGTGTTCTTTTTTGAAAACTGGCTCGCTTCTGTTTGAACCTTTTCAGCGATACCGCATGCTGAAATATTGACAGATATTAATTCCGGTATATGCAATTTGTTTTTGGTAACAGTCAGAAGTTATAAACCAGCCTAGTTAATTTTCATGTGTAAACTTTATTTCATCAACAAATTGTAAATATGCCTCTAGTCAATTTTGAATTTGAGTGACATTTTTAAGCTACATGTATAACATTCCATTTTATTCATATGCAGTGTATTATTTTGATCTCGCACACATTTAGTGATACTCATATGAATTCTTGGGTTCCGCCAGCAAGACCTTAATTATAGAATCGCCTGTATTTTGACCAAAAAGTTTGAATATTATCAACCAATCCTCAGGGAGTTCCTTTAGCTTCCTCAAAAACAATGCACTTTCAAACTCCCCCAACACCTGTACCGGACCATCAACGGACTGCATCTTAGTCCATCTACTCAACGCATAATGCACGAACTACGTTCCATCCACCTTGAGCAGAGGGACCCCCTCATCGGCTGAAAAGAGTCATGTTGGTGGGGAGTGTGAACTTTGTTGGTTGCACGTGCATTTCATAGTCTGTTGTGAACCAGTGAAGTGGAGTTCCCACCAAAGACGCCCCGTTACAAAGAAATTTGCGCCCTCTCTTGCTCCTCTTTTAAAATTAAATGCTGAGGAATTTGTCCTTATCGGAGGCAATTTGATATTTTTTTTCGGCCTCGTGGATGGGTGAGCTGTAATATAAGAAGAGGCCATGTGCCGATGTGGTAATTATGCGACCATGTTTATCAACGCAGAGTGCCTAAAGTGTAAAAATGTCAATATTTGTTAATTTCAGAAATGTGTGAAGTTACATTCTCCATAGCATCGTCAATCGACGCCTTCTGTTGCCTGGTGCATTATATTACCCGCTGTCAGGTTTCATAATAATAATTTCCATTAGCATTTTCGTATATTTTACGTATGGTATTTTGATACCACTATACGTCTGAATTAATTCCCCTCAGTTCACTGATGGGTCGTTGGTCACATGTCGTTGAATTGTTTTGTCCAAACAATACTGACTCGTTTTGTCCACAAAAATAGGCCTGCTGTTCTACGGTAAATGAAAGTTCCGTCACAATGCTACATCAATGACGATATAACGCGGCTAAAGAAAATAAATTTTCGAAAATTTGTAACGGTCTTGAATGTGAACATGCACATACTAAAGCCCAGTTCATTGCTCTATTAAGCGCCGTCAAGTCATCATAAATGGTTTTCCTCGAGGTATAAGCTTACTGTTAAAATTTACACGGAAGGATCCCTGTGTTCCTTGCTCTATGCAATAAGTTCCCTGGATTGCTAATAAGGGATAACCTTATTGAGAAGGGAGCTTTAGCCCTGCTTAAGATCGACTCCGGTTGAGTTTGTTTTGCATATGCATGGTCATCGAAAGGTACGGCATTACGTAATGCAGCGCTCGTTTACAAAAAAAAAATCATGCATTAGCATTGTTGTGGCATGTCCATGACGTCTTTAGCAAAGTGCACCTGTGGCGGATTTAAAACTAAATGCGTAAGATGCACGAAGGATGGATCTTCGATTTTGTTTTTCTCACAAAACTTATTTTCAGTTAAATTTTATTGTTGACAAACATTCAGTATTTTGACATTTTAATTTATTTTGCTGACAGAGAGGGTCTGAAGCCTCTGAAATTCAACGTTAATTAGAAATCGTACACATGGAAGAATGATATATGTTGTTTGTTGAATCGATTTTGATTGTTATAAATTTATTTCTGTCTGCCTTTTTAATGTTTGAAGCTCCTTCTTTTAGAAGTCTTCTTGAAAATAAAGTGCGCATGTGCGCTTGTAATGAATATTGTCTCAAGGACGTACGTGCCCAGTTCTTCGAACCATGTTCGATTAGTGTCAGCTGGTGTAAATTACCGCTGGGTTTTGCCTTTGACACTCATTAACTGTGTTTTTGTTTCACATTGTATTCATGCTGGCGTTGGATATATTGTCTCGGAATCTGGAGACACTGCTGTTGCTATTGTAAATACGGTAGACCTGGTCAATAAACGCGCCATTCAGCTCTGTGCAGTTTCCGAGTATGTGGTCTGCTGTGATCTGATCTGACCATCTGATCATGAGCTCCATGATACGTGTATAAAAAAAGAGCACTAGAGGTATCTGACATCCTGAGCTCAAGGACAAAGGGCTTTGTATATGTAGCGATATTGCGCGTTTTGGCCCTGGTTCAGGTGCGGCACTGAACAATGGGACTCGATGTTGGCGGAGTGTTATCATGACTGTACTACAATCGCCCGACGTCCCTGCAGGCCTGGGATCAGGGCACCTATAGGGGATATTCGGACATCGCGGCCCGCTGCAAATTCTCTAGATCAGTCCGACCACCAGCTTGTACCTTGGATTTACGTGTTGATAATTGAGTTGGTGTTATACAGCCTACAGGTAGGTTGATTCGGCAATAAAACAGCTGGTTAGGATGATCTGTTGACTAGTACCAGAACTAGGCATTGTCATAATACACGATGGCATATCAACAAATACCACGGACCATGCATGGACTTGGGCCATGGTTGTTTCGGCCACGGGGATTTCACCCTGGTTTCACTAACAACATCATTAAAAATCACAAATTTGGAATGGTTGGCCACGTCATCGATCACCAATTAGCCAATATTACAGCATGGAGGAAGAAAAAATAGTTGGAAGTAGTTTGGCAATCATTTTTCTCATTGTGGTTATGTTGTTAGGCTGTTAATAGAGGAAGAAAAAAGACCAACATTCATGCTGTAACCCCATTGGTAGCACTTTTTTTTGCTTTTGAAAGACGTGGGCGATGTTGCCTCGGTGTGAGCCTGTGTATATACATGTATGATGTTATTCCCGATTGTAGCGACGAGATGCCAGATATGGATTGATGAGTAGTCCCCACAACGGTTAATTATTCTGTCTCTTTGGTTATGTAATTGTAGATAACGGCGTACCGGTTTCGCTCTCTGCGCCCGAGGAGTGGTGAATAGCCGAATAGTTTGCGGTTTTGAAATTGCGGTTGGCGGTGGCCCTGGTTCTTCATCGAGGATCCCCCCCCCATAACTTACCCTGGGTCACCCGCACGTTGTAAACCAGTCTTGCTAACCTGAAGTATTCTCTTTGTCCTTATTTGGATATATTGGCTACACTTTTTAAGGCTTAATTTCCAGTTTTGAAGTACATTATTATTACCTTAAATCTTGGAGGAATTAGAACATAGTCCACTTGACGCATGTTGGACTATTTTGTGCAAATACCCGTAGGAAATGTAGGTCTGGAATTTCGGTTTGAAATTACAGGACATATAACAACTGCAAATGCATGCACTTTTTCCCCGGGGCTTTTACCATGCTTTGAAAGTAGAGATAAATGGTCTCTACATATTTTTGCGGGTGGAAATGGGGTTCCAGCTTGGATACATAGGCTGTTCCATTACCTGGGTCCTTGCTGTATGGTTATATAAAATTGGCCAGAAGTTATGTAAAACTTTGAGTCCGCAAGTCCCTTGTCCTTCAGTGCAACTTCATCTCATTTCGTCTAGCCTGAAGTCGAGCTATTCACAATAGGCCTTGATGGAGACATACCTTCGATTCTCGTTCCCTGCACTATGCAGAGACCGTCTCGCGACTAGACTTCTGCTTTAGACCATGGAGGAAGCTCCTCCATGTTTAGACGTCTAAGGACCACCGACGGACTCGACTACAAGTTACAACGCTGCAGATTGAAATGAAGACTGCTTGGGCGGCTCATTCAACACCGCACTGGCTTGCCTTCCGCGCCTACCCTGCACACGTTTGATCTGACCATGGGTTGTAGCTCTATGATCTGACCATAGAGGCCTCCGTTATCCGACTGTTTTACCGGGGGGGGTCGCTGGCAGCGGGTTGCCCAATTGCTGAAAAACATGCACAACGACCTCCTACCGTTTCAACTCACTCGATCTTAAGCCTGTTAATTCAATAATGTTCTTCAAACGTTTCGTGTGGCCGAGTCAGTTTATGGAGGGGTAAACTCTTAAGTTCGAGGTCTATTAAACATTAAAAAAATGTGCTCGTAATTTATGGAAAGCTAGTCTTTGCAGACCTCGCAAAATACACATAAACGGTGTATTCTTTGACAGGGCCAAAATGGATTTCCAAGACGTAACTGTGAGTTCAGTCACTTGAAGCATGTTCTTGTTCCTCTGTGCTTGAAAACCTTTTTATTTGCAGCATGTATCATGTTTAAAGCGATCGGGGCAGGGTAACCCGTAGGGAATCCTTTCATGGATTATTAGCTTAATTGTTACTCTATAGACCCGGAGGCGGACAGCTCCTCAGAACCCTGTGAGTTTACTAAATGAGTTGGAGTTAAATGAAACTTATACCTCAGCCTGAACAGTCTCAAGGCTTCGCCTGCCCATTTCCTCATATTACCACTGTTTTCGCTATGCATTATGGTAGCATTTCATGTAAGATCAGAATACGGAGTGGATAAGCGTATCAGAGCAAACGAATATTGATACGTATACATGTCGTCGCAGAGGAAACAAGAGCACACCACGTGACGCATTGTTCTAGACAATAGTTTGTTTGTAGCAGGCCCACAGAACCTTGGGTGTTCACTAAACACTGACCACCTGTTTTGCTGCACAAAGATTTCAGCGTCAGGGGAAAGAAGTTTTTACCAGACAAATGACGTATTTTACGTACAGTAGTTGAAGAGATACTTTAGCCTTGATTTTTTATTTGTGCAGCGTTGGTTTTCTGTTGAGAGGTCCCTGTTTTGGATTATACCATGGTGATTTGTTTTTATCAATGCAGCCTGTTTAAATTATGGAAGGGGTGATCGACGACACAACGGATCCAAAGCTGCAGGCCAATCAACCCCAGAGAGGGCTTGGTTGTGGCCAGCGTCGAATCACCCGTTGGGGGCGTGTGGTGGTCGTGGCCTCATTCCTGGCGTTCCTGCTACACAACGGCGTGCTGGGCACCTTTGGTATCTTCGTACCAATCTTGCAGGAAGAGTTTGAGGAAGGTTCCGGTTCGCTGGGATGGGCGGTCAGTTCTGGCATCGCCGTGGAGTGTTTTACAGGTATAGGGTCACAGAGCCCTCTGGCACCAGCACGTAGCCCATGCTTTATGTGTGATGGTCAAAAACACCGGTGTTGTGCGAAATTTGAAGTCCTTGAAAATTGATCCATTCATCGGGATGCGCATGACTTGATACCGTGCACGATATGGGGCCGATGTGTATACCCCCCACGTGTCCAATCCCTATACACACTCTAGACTATTGTTACCTAACACATCCCCACTAGAAGTCTTTAAAGAATTCCTGAGATTCCGATCAAACAATGGCGAACACAAAGGTGGGACGGGGGTTCTCTCCGATCTTGCATCAAATGCCTGACTAGGTACACAGACGGCATTATCAACTAACTGGCATATTAAGTTAGGAGGCCTTAACAAGACAACAACCTAACGCTGATCGTAAACTATGTCTCGGGAGTAGAAAATTATGTGGCTGGCTCAGTCTGGGAAGTTATTGGCGTGCGAAGCAATCTTCTCGATAAGTTTGTGTGATGCTCTGAAAAAAACTATTCTCGATGTTAGGCTCCTGGAAGAGGAGCAGTAAGTTTCTGTTTCATTTCTGGGGTATGGATAGACTCAGGCCCAAGAACGTGTCTGATTTTCGTTTAACAGGGCCATTGGGAAACATTGTTGTGAGAAGGATCGGATGTCGTCGAGCCGTCATGCTTGGTGGCGCCCTCGTGGCTTGTGGCACTGCCACCGCATCTTTCTCCACCTCTGTCTACCATTTATTCGTCTGCCTCGGCATAATTGCTGGTAAGTGTATGAAGCATCCTTAGAGATATTATGCTGCGTTGCCAGGAGACAATTTATCTCTTCTCGAAACAGTTCGTTCAAGCTGACAAACCACATTCATCATTTCAACTGCCGATCTAGGGCGTTAGTAAGCTTTGGCTTTCCAGTCTATTGACTCCAATCTTATCACAAAGCACAAGCATATGCTGATGTATGTTTAAACTCTTGCTTCCAAGATTCCAACCAAGAGTTTAAAGGGAGACCTTATTGAATTACCACACTCACTCTGAATGTTACCAGAACCCCTTTTCTTCTTCAGGTGTTAACTCATTTGTCACTTCGGTAAAGCTTATACCGATACCCCAAGAGAGAGGAGAAACTTGAAGTGCATTGCTGGTTTCTTTTTTTTCAGGTCTTGGCGGATCGATCGTGCACGTGGCTATCGTGGTAGTGATTGGACGATACTACAATCGTCACTTTTCTGTCGCTAATGGTATCGCTTATGCGGGCCCAGGGGCTGGCGTTGTCGTCTTCCCACCGTTAATTCAACACCTGAATGAAACTTACGACTGGAGACAGAGCCTCATCATCTTGTCTGCCATTGTTTCAAATGTCATGGTAATGGGCGCGCTCATGCGTCCGACAAGTAAATTCAAATCTCATTTTCGGAAAACACGTGTAGTAAAACACAATAATCTGAACCTAGAAGTGGAGTATGAACCGGTTGAAACGGGGGAAGGAGGTGGTGAAGAACACGTTGATAGGAGGATTTCTGAAACTTCCAAATGTGAGGACACGTTTCAAGGAAATTCGACAAGTGAGCCAGCTACTGAGGCATTCAGTATCTCCAAATCTTTGTCTTTATGTGGCAAAGCCGTAAGATCGAGACTCAAACGAATTACCAACGCACCAGCGATTCTTGCCATGTTCGTCGCCTGTGTGTTCCACACCGCCGGCTACTCGGGAGTTTCCTTCCATCTCGTCAACCAGGCTGTGTCGTCTGGTATGACGACCAAGCAAGCCTCCATCTTGCTGACCTGCGTCGGTATCGGCAGTGTGATGGGCAGGTTGACCCACGGCTGGTTCCTGACTCGCAAACACATCACACCGTTCTGGATGTACTCCCTCTCCTTGTTGGCCTCAATTGTAACCACGGCAACATTCCCCAACACGACCACGTTCTGGGGAAAGATAGCCTCTGCTACAGTCATTGGTTTAGGCAGTGGCGTTTACTTTTCGTTAGTTGCGGTCATTCTGCGGGAGCTTGTTGGTATTGTCTACCTAGGTGTCGCCTTCGGAATATCGCTGTTCTGCTCAGGCCTTGGGACAACGCTTGGAGGTTTTGTAGTTGGTAAGTTCCAGTCTTTGCTTTGGCGGTAAGAACTAGGAATCCGACTACCACAAGCTGCTCGATGGTACCATGCACGAGGGTGCATTGTACGTGCGCGTTATACACGCCTCTTCGACTGGCATGGCGTTGATTGGGACTTACAGAAAACGTGTCTTAATACGGGCGATTCACAACAGTGCGCCTCTAAGAGTTTGCAACGCATTGGCCAATCAATATGCGCTAAATCTGTCGACCTTATGCGCGTTTGGAAAGGGTCGACAGATTTTGCGGGTTGTGATTGGCCAGTGCTTTGCAAACTCTTGAGGCGTATTATTGTAAATCACCCTAATTGTAACTGAAGTCTCGTGCGGGGGTGGGGCGCGACACGCAATGATGGCATCTCCTCAGATTCGTCCAAACTATTCAAAGCATCTATCCCAACGCGCTCATAATTTTACCACCTTTAAAGTACTGTAGGCCAATAACAAAGGGTGTGTTTGGTGAATGTTTGCTTCTTTTAAAAGTCGCCATTTTGGTCTTTTTAAGTCGTTGTACTGCGGTCTGCAAGCTATCGTGTATTGCGCTGAATTTGTTGTGTTTCTTGACGAACTTGCTGGTTCTCCTGGGTTGCAGGTGCCGTGAGAGATGCTACGAGGAGTACTTGCATACCTTATTACTTGATAAGCGTCTTCTTTGCCATTGCGGCAATGCTCTCTCTCCCGCTGCCAGTCAACCAGTGTTACCGAGAACGCCGCAGTCGGCACCCCGCTTCGGTGCCCGAGTCAACTGCTGTGTGACTGCTGTACAGTACAGAGATTTTGGTTTTCTCGACAGTTAATGCAGCTGTAAAAATATCATCGAACCTATCGGTCCATGTGGGGAGTTTTGATGAAATTTACTTGCAAAGTATTGACCTTGGCCGTCGTGCAAATTGAACCTGTAGAACGGGGTCCGCCAACTGTTTTGCGCATGTGCTGTTTCTCAAATAGATTTACATGGGGACTCGCAGGCATGTGAGTTTGAAGAGCATTTAGTTGACCAATTGCGCTCGCTAAGTCACATCACCTATATTGGGGATCAAAGTTCAGCAAATGCTCCCATAGATGCGCTCCATAAGTATTTACCAAAAACATAGCTGTGAAGTACTCAGACTACTGATGAGCTGAGCACTGTACCCCATAATTGGCATTATTTTTGGTAAACAATGTTTATGATACACGACGCCATCTTTGTTAATGTTTGGTACCGGTACCCACTATAGGTCACGTGACTTCGCTGGCGTAATCGGTCAATTATGGCACTAACGAAAACGGTGAACATGTTTTTATGCAGCGGTAATCGTGTTCACAAAACAGTTCTCCAACCAACTCAATTACCAGATGCATGCTGCTGTCATATACCTCACAAAATGGTCACTTCGAATACAACAAGAACCTCTGTCCCCACAGGCACCTTTAGATAGGTGGAAAGAAGAAATAATAGAGAGTCTTACCCGAGGCGAGAGTTTTGGCCCCAAGACATTATTGGTGGGTAGGTCTAAGTAATTATTCGTGTTGCAAGATTGTCTGTGAAAGTTTGTTTTTCACGATTTTATTATCAAAAGTGCTCTTACACAAGAAAGTGCATTACACTTATCGCTGCACATTTACGTTATGTTTTAACACTTCCATAAAGTTTTACCACGTGCAGACGAATGCATGGCCAATTAAATATTGTCAACTGACACTGTAAATTGTAAACGTAGGTGACTTGTTGTTGCACGTAATTTAACATAAGAGAATGTCTTTGCTTTTAACTTTCAAAATTGTATTTGTATCCTGTTTTTTTTTTAAAGATCGGGTGCTAATTAGCGATAGAATATAATCCATTAGTCTGTTTGTTGTGTGTCGCGGGATCAGGGAATAAACAGCAACGTCGATATAATGGAAGGTAAATCTGTATTAGTTTATGCTGTTGTGTTGTTGAGATAGAACTGAAATTTATGCTATTTTATGAACCTCGGCTTCGTTGCATCAAACTCGCACTGAAGTCGGAGCCGCAGACAAAGCCAGAGATAGAAGCGATTTTCCGGGAATGGTACGATTTGTTTGCAGCCATTTTTGTCAGGTATGTTTGCGAGAGTGAATTAAGAATATTATCCTTTCTAAAATATTTTCCCCTAAAACCTTATTCTCTGTCTTTGAACCTATCTGCAAATCTCTTTTCACTGACACGACAAGAGTGCATGCGCGATGAGAGCCATTCTCACTTTTCTGTTCAGTGCCATCCGCTTTCCCACGGGGACGATCTTGCTGCGCCATATTGGTTCCCATTATGCCTTGCGCAAAGCATAGAGTCCAGATTGGTTCGGCGCACCCTGTTCTATAGAATATTTATATATTACTTCTCAACTATTAGAAGTAAGAAGAGCGTATTGGCCTAGTGGATAGGGATGCTGACGCTCATTGGAAAGATCGTGGGTTCGAATCCCACCGGAGCAGCCTAGGGGATTTTTTACTTCTTTTGCTCTCAGTGCTCACAATAAAAAAGAACAAAATTCCATTTTATTTTATTTTATTTTATCTAGTTAGCTAGACAACTGCCACGGAACTCCGACCTACTGCGGTCTCTCTGCCCTGGCCGGGATTCGAACCCAGCTCGCAGGCTTCCAAGACCATGCTCCTACCGACACCACCATTTGGGTCCCCAAACGAAGAAGCTCTTTCCTATATACTTATCTAACAGACTCACGTAAAGAAATTGAAAATAAAAATGCCCCGCTGGGATTCGAACCCGGGGCCTGGGGAACAGAAGTCCAACATGTAACCTCAGACCCACTGCTCACTTCTCAAATTATCTTTCGAATTTCAAATACAAGTATATTGTTACTAAGCAATCAAAACTTCGCGCACGGAACTTTGAGCCGACCCATCTTCAGTGAGATAAAGATAGGTTGAGCTTTTATACAAGTAATACATGAACAACGGCGCAGGATTCCAAGTCAACGCCGGGACACAAAAATCCAACACAAAAAGTAGCTCTGATATTACACAGTACACAGAGGCATTATCGACATCTCAACTGCGTAAGGGGAAAATCTAGGAATAGGATTGGATTGAACTCCAGATCTCAACTAAGGATGTAACTAGAGGTCAAGGGAAGGCGATCCTAACAATTTCTGAACATTGAAGGTTCGACAAGCTAGATGGAAACCAACCCAAGAAACACGAAGAAACGCACAGGGAATACAAGAGTGTTATCAAACTTATGAGAAATTTTCAGTTTATTTACAAACAAAAAACATCACACTGTTGCATATCGGCTTCAGCACAAGCTATAAAGGCTAATGTAATTTAGATGAACAAGAATGAATCACATCTAGCTCCGATTCATGTATATTATAATTTTTAATAAATAACAAAAAATATACAAAATAAAGCACATTTAGAAATTCAGTTGTGAAAGTGTTTTGGAAATATGATTTCCCATAGTTTTCGCGTGAGAGAAGAGTTTGAAAAATAGCACCGCCTCGAAACGTATTTGCCTGTATTGCACATACTCAAAGTAAACAGATTTGAACTGTGCACGGCTTTCGTAACATAGGCTCCCCAAATCTTCTTTGTTCTCGTTTCCCTTTTACTTTAACTGCCCCTTTAAGTTGTTCATTTTTCAAACTGACAGGCAATAAATTTCCTTATTTTAATTGAGGCAGGCTGGCTTTTACCTAGCTTTCTGAAGTTCAATGTTTTGTAGTAGTAATATGCTTGTGTGAGGGTCAAGCTACCTCACTGCAGTGCAGTCGTTCGATGCGTCCACATCGTACATGCACGAACAATCATCAACGTTTTGTTGATTGGAGCACCTGTGTACCACTAGAATATCTGTATTCTAGTGTATTTAGAATATCTCGTCATTTAATTCGTTTCAGATTAAACGGCACGTAGAGGCACTTGAAGGTAATACTGTAAACATGGCACTTTCAGTGTATCTGTGGTAGTATAAGTCCATGTCGATCTTAGGTGCTTCATATGTTAATAGCAGCAATCCTTTACAGCTTTCTCGTGCGAATATGTTGCGTAGAATGTTGCATTTGCATTAAAAAAATGGGGATAAGGTAAAAGGTCAGGCTTCAATTTGCAGAAAAATGAAAGTTTGTTACCGGTATCAAATCATTAATACTGAGACTGCGTGTAACTCGTGTTAACGCGGCTATGCTGGTAGAGTACACCGAGCACACAAACGGCAGAGGTACGACCGGCGGGTAAGCGAGAACCTACCCCTCATCCCCTGGTTATAACTGGCAAAAGGTAACCTTTGACAATTAGCACGGCGTGTTTTAAACGTCGAAAGTCCCACATGCAAACGTATCCTGGGTGTTACAAGGCCCCCAGTGGTCTTTGAAAGGCCACAACTACGTGGTATAAGACTCTTCATCGTAATCGATGATCCTAACAACAAAAATTGAGTGGAGTCTATGCACGAATGATTTGGGCGACATGGTGTCATGATGACGACGTCGTGATTTGGGCGACATGGTGCCATTATGACGACGTCGTGATTTGGGGCGACATGGTGTCATTATGACGACGTCATGATTTGGTTGCTCGTCCATCTAATCTTCAGCAACTCAATGTTGTCTTGAAAAAATAGATCTATGGACTTATTGATGACCCCAATCGGGTGAAATCAGTAAACTGTATTCATGTGTTGGCCATCTTGAATCTCAAAGTGTAGCGACGCTATAAAAGTTCAATACAAATTCCTGCTACTTTTTGTTTAGAAAAATTACAAACTTTTTATAAATTAAACCTTAATGTTTCAGGTCACATAAAAAAATGCGAAAGTGAGGTTTGGAATCCTATTTAGTCTGGTATCACCACAGGTAATAGATTACATTGAATATGATAAATTAAGGGCACAAGATAAAAAAAATGACTTTTCCATGAATGAGGCCTATTAAGCAACATGATTGCGTTACAAGTGTTCTCTCGCCCTCGTATTTGATTAGTTGCACATTTCGGATATCCTATATAGTTATATGTTTAAGTCTGTAATTATTCACAAATGCAGTGCTTCGGGGTACAAGACAGAACCAGTTTTCGCGATATCGAGATTAATAAACAAACGACCCTTTGAAGTTGGAAAGTAAATTATCGCACCAAACGCCCATGTAATATTTACAGTAAATATCAGAAATACCGGACCTGTTTTTCACAACAGCTATTAAATTACGAAAGACTGTTAGAGAAAACTAAAATCAACGAGTGTGCACAATGCGAATCCCTTTATTATTACGGAGTCTGGATATAAGAAGCTGGTAAACCATGGTCGTGTCCGAAAGTTGTGGGTTTGGCCAGGGCTTTGGCTTTCATTGTGACATAGTTACACTGTCATATAAGCATCTTGGCACAGTCCACAGAATTATAGCCTACGTGTATAGAATAATATTCACGCAAAATAAAATGTACACGCAGTAGGTGCAAGACACATTTAGGCAGTAACTATATTTGCAACTGTTAAACCTTGTTTTCGGTCAAATACGTATCCTGTGCTTCTCTGAAAGGCAGATATTCTGGTCTAGTTTCGGTAATAGGCCTACTTGTGATATCCTAGGTTTCTGTCAGACTGGTGCGTCCTTGTCGAAGTCGGCTGTGGTCGGTTGGTTCTTGGCGCCCTTCCTGTCTCGACTGTCATTTATACTCAGGCACAACCCCCGCCTCTGGAAGCAGTGATCCACGACCAAAATAGACGACCCCAGGAGCATGACCACGCCCAGGAAGTAGAAGGACACTTCGTAAGAGCCATACCGATCTCGGATGGAACCTGCCGATTTGAGTGAAAATAAGGACAGAAAACGCGTAATAGCTCTGGTTAAAAGTGTACAAGGATGCGTGGCTTACAGGGTTTGATATTTCTATACAGTGTTCCAAATGACTGCGTTCACCTGAGTGAATCGAATAAACGGTGTATAAAAGCCTCTGTTTGAACAACCGCTCGTCACAAAAATCTCATTATCAACTTTATCAACGTGATCAAACAACTACACGGTAAATGGTATTTACATGCACTGATAATCATTGAACAGTCATATGAAAGTGAATAGGTCATCGTGCGTAAAAAGCATTAGCGCAAGAACCAGCGAGTGAACCAACTCTAACGCGTACTCAATGTCGTTAAACTTTGTACTACACGTCCTGATTCAAAATGATGTCACACTTCGGTACTCTATAATACCTGAACACGCCCATATACATTTACATATTTTTTCATTTGGAGAAATGGATAAAAAACATGAATAAAAGATTATTTTGATACCTATGACATAGCCACCGGCCAGCGATCCAGCTCCCTCGAAGACGAGACCGTAACCGTAGGCAAAGTGGAGCAGGGACTGCCCCACGATGTCCCGAAGCAGGACCTGCTGAAGGGGCATGTACCAGCCGCTAGCCAGCCCAGAGAAGAAGGCACTCGCCAGCACGCCGGATTGGCTGACCACCAAAGACGTCAGAACGGACGCCCCTCCGGCCGTGACGAAAGCCAGGCCGTTGAGTCCCCTGGCCGTCAGGAAGCCCCGGTGCAAGATCAAGCCGTTGGAGGACCGCCCAAGAAGACTGCCAATACCTGCCAATAGGTGAACAGGACAGCCTAACGCTGAAATATTGTTCCTGTGTATTTTCCTTGTTTTTGGAAAGATTAATTTTGTTGTGATCAGTCCAAAATCTCTTTAAAGGTACATGAGATATGCATCGAACTTGCCCTGTGTTTTTCTCCAGCTTTGTGAGGACGAAAGATTAATTTGCTTTCTCTGCAATTCCCTCTACAAACCAAACTACAACTCTGATCCAATGACCACGACAGCGTAATTCGATAATCGAATTAAAAGCCATTATTACGGTACTGTGGCACAACGCTCATAGACAGGTGGTACGCATGCGTTACATGCCTCTTCGACCGGTAAGATGTCGTGATTTGCCAAATGCACCCTCGCGTCAAGCTGAACAACGTACACGCGAGTGCGATGCCACCAAAGTTGTAACATCTAAGTCTAGTCGCTGCTCATCTCAAGTCATTCAGTCTATACCAGGCATGAAATGGGATAGTGGGGTACCCCCCAACAAGTCCAATCCCCATACACACTCTAGCCTATTGCTACCCAACACATCCCCTAGAAGTCTGAAAAGAATTCCTGAGATACCAGTATAACAATAACTAACACAAAGGCGAGGGGGTGCTCTCTGTCCCATAGTTTGCGTCATACGTTTCAGTCCCATACCAGAGGCAATTAAACACTTTTGGTAAAGCCCTTAATCCCATCAATCCGTGGCACTGTCTACCCAAAGTGACCCTATTTCATGGTTGGTGTGTCACTGATTGAATTCAAACAATTGATTAGGGCCCGGGACGAGCAAAACATGGAACACACATTCTTACCAAAGATGGAGAGAGCAAATGTTGCCGGGCCTTCCGCGATTCCTGCCTCCCGCGCCCGGGCAACCACGTGCGAGAAGAACCCCCCGTAGCCGAAGGTTTCGAACAGAAAGATGACGAATATGAAGCAAATGGACGGGTAATCACACATCATTCGCCAAGCGGCGGGCCACTTTCGCCGCCGCCTCGGCTTCCGACCTTCGATGCCACAAATTCCCAGCTTGCCCTCCTCGAAGCAGACTGCATTACGTTGGCCACTTTGGATGTCGGAGGTCGCGAAGACTGTGGGATTCACATCGGCAACGAGAGCATTCTGGTGCCGGCGGCAGGATATCAAAGGGGAGATAACTCTTTCGTTTCCGTTCAAAAGTCTCGGTTCGGCTTGGGATTTTAGTTCAAAATCCCCACATTTTTGCAGGAGTGCGGTCGAGTCGGAAGGAAAAAGCGCTCGTTCATGAGCGCAAACTGCTGTGCCATTTTGCAGTTGATCCTTCGTCGAGTTGTCGGCAGATGGGACCACAAGCGACTTCATTTCAGCGCACCCCTCACTGCTTGACAAACCGGTGGAAGTTGAGATCTCGGATGCGGAAACAGCCGTCGAGTCTGTCTTGCTCCCCGAATCCTCGCTGATGCCCGAGCACGTGTTGGAAGCACTGCCGTTATTTTGATTGTTGTTCGGGGTTGCTCGAATGCCATCGCTGTCCACGCTATCGCATGAGACACTTCTGGGACGACGCTTAGAACGGTTGCCGGACGGCTGTTGCACGACCCTGTACATGGCGGCTGCCGCCGATATATGGAGCGAGAGGGCGCCCTGTATCAGCATGCAACCGCGCCAACCGTAATTATCAATGAGGGCCTGTAAAATGGGCGGGAACATGAAGATTCCTACTCCCTGCCCCGTGTAGGCGAAGCCGTTCGCTAGGGCGTAACGCTTGTTGAAATACTGGCCGATGACTACGGTGCCGGACATGTGGGACATCGATGCGCCAATGCCTACGGCACAGAACAGAACGTGGATCATTAATGTTTCGAAAAAGTGGTCTATCTTTAGTAAATGTGGAGTGATTTCAACCCTACCTCCCCAAATATTTTCCTCTCAAATCCTTTAACATCCTCCGCTAGCCAAGAAACCAGTAGCACATTGTACATAAGGGGAAACTAATAATACAAAACATCATTCCAGTAACCGCTATTCAAGAAGCTCTGGGAAGGGGTTTGAAACATGCTCAAACAAATATTATAGGCATTCCACCTCTAGCAGGATCTCAGTAAGGCCTTGGCTTTATTAAGGTGCTCAAGTAATTACCAAATTAACATGATTTTTGCAAGAATTGCCCACGAGCATCAGGTTTCATATAGCCAAGCGCTTTCCTTTTTGAAAGTGATGAGCAAACTACGTTTAACTTATGGATTTATTTTTACCTGCAACGACATCAGCAAATACGAAAAGCTGGATAACGGAGTTTGCAAACGTCCCACACACGAAGCCAGCACACATTATAGCGCCCCCTATCATTGCAGTGGCTCGACAGCCCATTCGCTTCATCACGTGGCTTGCAAAAGGGGCTGAAGACAGAACAAAGAAACCGGTGTACATGATAACCATATGACTGGAGGCCAGTTATCAACGTTTCGTGATCAAATCACGATTCAAAATTAGATTATCACGATTCAAGATTAGAGCGATAGCTCTCTGATGACAGATCAATTGATAGTCGAGAAAACTGTGCCCCAAGTGATGTTTGTTTTAGCGGTGCATGCTTTGAAGTCTGCCTTACTGTCTATGCAGTGTGTTTACATTTTTCTATTCTTAGTTGGCAAATCGAAATGCAGCTCATATTCTTCCAGTAAGGTAAGGCCCGTGTCCCAATCACAAACTTTGGAGAGCCATTAACACACGCATCACATGCAGGCCAGGGTTTACAAACAAAACGGAAGTTGCTGCTGGTGGAACAACAAGATTCAGCGATTTCCTGGTCCAAATGGTTTCCTGTTGTCATTAGTTCCAACTTCAGATTCACGCAACCGAAATGTTTGTATTCAATAGCCTGTGACCTTCATAGACACGCCGGTTGTGTTTTGCTGAATGAGCCAAGTGATAGAGCTCCCAACAACAAAAGGCAAACTGCAAAATGTGTCAGTGTCGAAGGTAATAAACATCAACCTTGCTGGCAAGCAAAACAAAACGAGCTAGTCAACCTTATGCATTCAGCCACATCATTTTTTCCACGCGTCTTGCTCGTGCAATTACCCGACGTGGTCTTGCCCCAAGACTGGTTTTACTGTTTTGGCCGGTGCACCGTGCAGGCGACATGCGCTGGCCAGCTCATCCGAATAGAACTACCAGTAGAGCGCGTTATATTCACAGGAGACAACTTGCCAGAAAACCAGTCTTGTAGTATTTGGCAGGCTTACCCGAAAAATTCGCATTTTTCATACCTCACGCGCTCAATTTCATGCATAACAATGCCCGTACGCACTGCCGAAGACCGCGCACCATGCAGACTGCGGTTTTCAGTGACGCGCATGAGCAATTATTCATCATTTTGAGCACGTGAGGTATGCTCGGATTTTTTTATCTACAGCTGTATGATTTAAGGTACACTTGTCATAGTGCCGTCCTTTCCTTACCATGCTCAATGAAAACTTGAGCATTGTGCTTTTGCAACTGTAGTAAAATCGAGCAGAAACGGTATTTACACTCTTCAGCATATAAAGTTTGACCAAAGAACAATTTTGTTTTAAACAAAACTTTTTTTAAACTGTGCATCGGCACTACATCTCAAACGTGGCTGTCTTCAATCATATCAGAAAGATTTATTCAATTTCTGACACAATGCTAACCACTGGTTTTGGGTCAGAATCTCGCGTTGAACATTTTTCTCACATTTCCATTTTCAGAGAGATGACATTCGTTCAAACGCACTTCAAATTAATGCAACTAGGTCAAAGCGGCCTGCTAGAATACATCTAAGAAGCCTTGACTCAAATTTTCAGGTATCGATATTAAACATCATGGAAAAACAGTCAACTATCAAACAGTCGAAGAGGTTTAAGATTTGTGAAAGTCGTTATCATGAATTCCCAGCGACGGTTCATACTAAAAACATAATCTTAAAAATGGAGGGACAATTTTTTTTCCATAACAATTGAACAAAAACTTCATTGCAAGCAACTGACATGTTGGAAATGTTCGAGCTGTATGTCAAACATAGGGTCTGCTCTTCTGACATCACAGTTGTGTTTTCCCACAAGTGACTACTTACTCTGGTTGGCAGTCGACGCAAAAGTTAAGAATAATCCACAAAGTGTTAAAAATCAATCACAACTATCCAAACGCCTGGTAATAATACACGTACTACTAAACGGAAATACAACCCTATTTAAAATCAAAGTCTATTTTGAACGAACTGGAAGTAAAATCGAAAACCAGACTTATAAACGCATGGACCACCAGATCCTATTCAAAGCCAGTATTCCGTGATCTACGCGGCGCTCGACTAAAATCCAAACCATGGGCAATTTACCCCTCGGTACAGTTAATTTACGCGCAGATAAAAAATTCTAGCCGAAAAATTCCAGGAAGCCGTTTTTCGATTTTGAAAAAAATCCTCTATTTACTTAATCTGGCCTATGTATATTGCAAAATAATGCTGTTTCAACACTTAAAAAGAAGAAACAACAGTACCGAAAAGCAAAAACTGTGAACGTATTTTGGGAGCGCATGTAAACAAAAATGAAGGCACGTGCGTTGTGTGTAATGCGCATTGAACGCGCAGTCATCGCCTATTTCGCTCATCGTACCCATGAGAACGAGGTTGTGTTTACCATAATCGGTTTTCAAAATCACCGTCCCCGTACGGTTGTTACATGTATACACGTGTGGAGACTGATAGCTTATGCGTTCTTATGGGCTCATAGCTGTCATACAGATCCTTGTCGATTGATAAGTGGGACAGGCATCACGCGACATCCATAATTCATTATTCCTGTTATGTACGTGTATATAGTTGCAAGTTGGTTGCCAAGCAGCAGAGTTACGCAACCTTCTCCCAGGTTTCAATCAGCACTGCGTTTGCGCTCCCTTTTGAGGGACGAGGCCATTCATCTGTCGTGGAAACAAGGATGATCCTAATCGTTGCATATTTTTTACCATTTGCACATGGAACAGCCATCTCTCAACTCACGAAAATATTCTTACCATCTTAACATTCATTATTTGTATATGTCTGTGGTATACAAAAACATTTCAAAACACGCCCTCTCTTGTTCCTGCTCAAAACGGATAGTCTGACGAAAGCATTATCTGCTAACGCGGCCGTACCGTGCTGCACTCGCTCCTTTGAAAATAGTCAGACGTGACGCAGGCCCTTTGTTATTGATATCTTCGATTACCGTATCCGCTCGCCACAACAATATAACATTTCACAAGAACAAGAAGTAGACTACATTCCGTCACAGTACTACCGGTATCCCTTCGAAATATGGGGGCTTTATGTATGTCCTTCAGTGAGGTGTTTTCTGTGTCAAACGTTAATACCTATACATGTTTTTAACTCCCGAATCCAGCCGTCGGAGCGCTTGTGATTCCAGTTACAGAGCCTTGAAGCAAAGTACACACGGCGAGGTCACTGAGTGTGGACTTCAGCCACTAAATAAACTGTGCACGTCGATTTGGGAATCTCGATTGGTGAGGTTTGAAACTTTGCATATGGAGGCTAGACTAAGAGAAGGTTTTGCGGATACACCGTGTGAAATCGATCTCTGCTGTAAGAGTGGTAGTTCTGAGAAGACCAGTATGGTATAACCGCAAACCTGCTCTAGATCTTAATTGGCTGGTTTGTTCAATTGCGGGGCTATCAGTAACTTCGTCATGTACTTCCAAAGAACTCTTGTTAATTTCACAAAAATGATTTTAAGCAATTCTTACAAATAAATTGTAATATCCCGGAAACTTCCACGTGCAATAAGACAGATACCGGAACATAGATGAATCCCTGTTTTTGCGACGAATTATGCTCGCCCTCCTGTGTTGACAACATAATCTCGTGGAGCGCTGTCGAGTTGTTCTAGGGTTCTTGAATAACTCTCAATACCTTGTAGATGGCAGAGCTCTAAAATCAAACCCAATGAAGATGTACATGTACTTATAATAGTACTTTTAAAGTACAGACACAGCTGCATTCCACTCGATCGATATCTCCAAACCAACACATGCAGGTTTAATAAAATAGGTTGTCCTTGCACAGGCTACGCGTTTTGGGATACACGTAGGAATCCGTGAAGCTACACACGTCCTCGTCGTACACACGTTTTTAGTTTGCTTCCCGAATCATGGATCCCTGACATGGGAAATCTCACTAACCGCAAAGGCACAACATCAACAACATAGTTATTATAAGTGAACTGTTACGGAACTGCGAGATCAAAGAGCATAGATATCAATGCACTTTGTTAATGATGATCAAAGGACCGCGATATCATATGAGCCCAATGACAATGGTTCATGCACGGCTCCAATGTGATAACAGTGGACTTGTCCATTTCAAAAAAATTTCAAACCGACAAACGAAAACTACTTGAATAAAAAGTGAAGAAAGATAACAATGATTTTTTTCCAGTGACGTCCCTTTACTTCTACAACTATACGGGTTTTACAAACTCTTCTCACGGTTTTTGACGTATGTTTGGCTGGCTTTGGGAACAGTTTTGTCTATCCAACCAGCTAGATGTGATATATAAATCCTGGCATTTCTGGTATTTTCTTTTAACCTGCATTCGTGACACACCTTCTACAAAGTAAAAGCCTGGAAACGAACGGACGCTTTATACTCACAGACGAAGGCGAGAACGGCGAAACAGCCGCTGGAAATCCAGCCACTTACACCGGCGCCAGACTGGAACTCCTGCTCGATGTGTTCCAGGTAGACCCCCATTGATACGATGAGCCCCATCTGTGTCATCAAGGCAGCGAAAGCGGCCAACACCACCACGTAACCCCAGCCACCCTCCGGGTAGTACGAGCCATCTGGTGGGGGCTTCTGTCGCTCCAGACGGTCTACGAGCGCCGAGTTACCAAATGGGCCGTTCCTGTCCTCCATGTTATCACGAATTCAAACCTTAACGAGGAGGAAGGAAGTTGCAGTTACATACACTGTACATGTATTTGTGGGTGCGTTCGCGCGGTTACTCCTGTTAGCACGAGTAGGATGGTGCGCATTACACTCGGGTACAGGAGTGTGCCCCCGTCCTCTCGCGAGAGTTTACTCTCGCTGACCCTGGGGTCGTACTGTAGCCGTTCGAGCGCTCGTGTCAATGCGAGTATCTCGCTCGGACGCACCCTGCAAGTCCTGTTGAACACACGCATGCGCATAGCCAGTGCAATTAAAGGAACGTCAATTGAACTTTGAAAACTAAAAGCGGACATCTTGATCGTGACATTAAAATACCTTAGTGGGAGTGACTGTTATGGTGGAAACACAAAATGAGCTGCTAATTTTTTTTCTACATAGGTATAGCTCTAGGAGTGGAAACGATCAGGATCTGATTTTTCGCCACCGACAAGCATTTCTTCGCATGGAAGCACATCGATCCTCATGCAGTCTTTATCTTTGGACGCGGTAAGGGACTGACTCAGAGGCTAAGCAAAGCAAGCGGCTTGCACACGAGGTATGAACAGAAACAGCAAAGACAGCTACCTACAATCCTGGACAAATTGGTTGGGCCTCAAAGCCCAGGACTCCCCTTCAATGTTGGGTCCATTGCTCTCGGTCTGCGCTCCGGCCGGACATGACAAAATTAACCGGGAGAGCGAGGGGAGCCGGAGGGGCTGGAGAGCGTATGGCTATTGTCAAGTGTCACAACAATCTTGTCCAGGATTGTAGATGCGGGCAAATCCTTTTTTTCTACAAACTAACAAACATGGGCCAATGTACAAGGAAGAGATTGCTGGACAGCATTATGGATTGCTTCTTTCAGAATACAGTCTCAATGACGTTGAGTAACCTCCGGTTCTTTTAAGAACCACTCACAAAAGACATCCTTGCATGTTGCTACCGCAAACCGTTTACTTCTTGTATCACGAAAGAAAACAGAATTTTAGCAAAACATCGAAACTTCCAGCAGTTTTACGCAAAAAACCAATGGAACAACTGAGCTTTGCTTCCTAGAGTATTTCCTTGGCTGTTCTGCTTCCTTTTACGAAGGATAACCCTCACCCCAAAATGCCTCTAACAGACTTCCCTTTCAGACATGGGGAAACGTCCTGTGGACGTCGGTAACTTCGAAAACACAGCCTAATACGAGCAACTGCGCAAGCATTAAATTTGATGTTCTTGTCAGATCATACGAGGCACCAACGATGGCATGGATATTCAATCTCCTATACTGCAGTACGCAAAGTTTTAAAGATTTTCATGTACATGTAGATTACCAACGAAAAGCTTCGTTGGTAAAGATTTGTCATTTTGCAGCCCGATTAATGTAAACCTTAGAAACATTGATTTAAAATGGCCGTTACCTCGGTTTGCGTGTAAAGTCCCAGGTGACAATGTCCGACGGAAGTAATGCAGTATTGTACTATGTACAATAATACTGTGCCTTTCTCAAGCTCCAACACCAACGGTGCCTGCCGACGTCGTTGTCTTCTGATCCTCGGAACCACGACGTAATGTACTTGCGACTCTCAATCCTGTTTCACCTCTCAGAGTTCTCTCTCTGTGGACCTATGGCCCCATCTGGTCTGGTTTTTTTTATTTAGTCATACGCTCAAAGTCGAGAATGTTGTCATAGGAGCAAACCATATAAGAACCCTATAAGAGAGCTGAAAACAGCATTCTGATATTTTGATAAGGCAGTTAATTACAAGCCGTATCCGAAATGATGGCTGCTGCCATGCCTGAAACTGCGGCACACAATTCTATGGAAAGTGCCTGCAGCCGCCACGTTATACTTGAGCGATTTCAGTTACATAACATGACTTCAGTAATGCACAGCTATATGCATAATGAGTTTGCGCGAGCACCATGCAAGGCTCTGCATAATGTGGATCATGGAGGAAAGGAACACAGATCAACGTTAGGATTACCTTGACGGCTCGGAGCAGTGGTTCCAGGATGATTAATTGCATCCACTATGGTATTTCAGCCTCCCCGAAAATGCAGCCAAAAATCCGTCTGATCATAAATAGAGCAAGAACCCTCATGCAACCGCCCTCACACACAAGTCAGGCAGCTTTGCAACACAGACGTACAATGTACATGTACATCCGCCTGTCTGTTTGAGAAACGGTTTCGGGCTTATAAGCTGGGTGCATTTGGATCGCGATTAAATCTGGCGTTGCTTCTCAGGTCCCGGACTTTCACCTCACGGATGGAGCGAACCAGCGTCGTGACCACTGATCAAGGTCCTGCGGCCTCCATTGCAAGGTCAAAGTTGTGGCATAATTAAAGAGATGTCGGTCATTGAAACCCGCAACTTTGATAGGGAATCTCTCTATTTGCGGCATGCAAATCAGAACACTGAAGTGAAATTTAAAAGAACTGGCATCATGCACTAATAAAGCCTGAGCAGGAACTTCAACTGTGATATCCTGACTAATCGAGAACAGTATACTAAGCCGGGAGTTAAATTTATTCGGCATTAAAAAATATTAAAAGAAAAACAAATTTTTAAGGAATGCCGATTTTAAGAATGGCTTTCATGAGGTGCCAATGGAATGGAACATTTTAATCAGTGAATAAAATTGCTCTTCTTTTTGTAAGCTCAAATTGCAAAACATCTTCGAGAACCGCACACGCACGCACATTGATATCATTGTTACAACTTACATGATAAACAAAATAATGATAGTTTTTCGCTTCGTATGCGATTGTACTGATAGACGTGTTGCTTTAAAAAGCGTGGAACTATAATAAGCAAGGAAATGGGTCAAAGTGGACGACCAGACCGCAGACGCGTCGACACATTACCCGTCAACTCGCACACCTCAAGACACCCAATGATGTATTCCTCAGGCCGTGTCCGAAACATACGCGTCCGAAACGGGCTTCCAGATCTATGACGAGGTCTATTGTCTACGCGTCTCCACGCATTTCCAATGGAGCGAAGACCTTGACCTAGCTCTAGACAAGAGAATCGGATGCAACCTTATTTACTATGGGGTACTTGTTTTTGTTCTGGTATCCTACAAGGCACCTGAAACACGTGACTGGACGAATCCATACAGTTATGGGAAACAAACCGTGCACTGAATATACACAAACACAATGGGCTATGATAATAATTATGCCGAGAACAAATTTAACAACACTACCAATATTGCAGACTGCTGGTAGTACATGTTATATTGATCGGTATATACCCGACTAAAGAAATCGTTGGCTGTATGGCGCAAACAATGCAATCAATTATCCGTTACTTGTTCTGTCAGCAACTGGTCATTGGTGGGTCAGGTAACGGTTGCATTTTCGGTACACTGACCCTTCACAATCCGCTTATTTTAGTTGTCGTCCGTCTCCTTCCTCCAGGATTTAATGCCAAACATTCTTTCATCTTCCACTCGTTGGAGGATTGAGGACTGTTGAATAAAAATGGACAACGCCGGCAGGGACGATATTTGCTTACTTGTAACTTGCATATTTTTGCAGCGTGCCGACTGTAGATTGCATCTGACGCAACAGCTGGCAAACGGGTTGGCATATGTCATTGTAACGTGTCTGAGATCGAAGCACACTCGCGCCTGTAATGCGCGAACCTGGATGTTTGACCTTAGGGAGTCACTGCGGTTCGCCTTGGCAGACCTTGAACCGTGCTGCTGTTAATGCGAAAGGTCAAGATACTGTCAGACATGCCCCCAGGACTGAAACCCACGCGCAGGTACACATCGTATAATCATGGTATAAGTGCAAAGTGCTAAAGTCCAAGATGTCTACATATTCATAGTCAAGTTGATTTTATTCACCGAACTCATGTTGACAATGATATAGGTAATACATAATTAAAACATTATCATGCTTAAGTTATCTCAATTAACCCCAAAGCTGCCTGGACTTTTTGGGGGGGAAAACCACCCATAAATGGGTGCCACAAATGCAAAATTCAATTGGTAAGCTTCAAGTCTGATTTTCACTGAACAAAGGTGTGCTACATTGTTAAGACTGCGTTACAAAGGCGAATGTGTAGGCTGCACGGACTATGTAAAAACTTGCACAAATTTTACACGTCGCAAGTACGCATAAATGTGGGTAGTTAGTTACCAGTGTGTCAATATTGTACCGTAATACGTGCCAAAGCCATATCGATAATTACAGTACATCAGATGTCATGCTTTAATAAATAATCTTTCTCCCCCTACAATAGTTGGTTGGTATTGCAAAAGTAATTTTACAATCTCTGACAAACTGTAACAAAACTTAAGTTTCCACTGAACTAACCGTAAAACACATACATTGTTATGTCATTTTTTTGATGTTGCAACCACCGTGCTTCAAAGTACTCAATAGACTAATTTCTCAGGGTCCAAATCAGTAATGTTTACGAACTACGGTGTGCCTTATGCGAAGAAACTGCGCAGGAATTCTTTGCCAACAATTTGAGACAATTGCACATATACATTATCAGTAAACTTTAAGACCGAGTTGAAAATGAAAACAAAAATTTCCCAAATCAGAATAGAGGTACCTTTACAGAAACGAAGCTCACAAAACAATCGGACAACCAAGTCACTTTACTCCCCAAGCATTAATCTTTTGTGTGCGAGACGCCAGTAGCTGCAAGAATTGTACACGATTCAAAAAAGTTAAGGACCACTTTTTATTTTGTGTATACTTTTTAATGAGATATTTCACTGCAGAAAATGAGCATTTGATGTTTTGAAACAATGTTTTATTTTTTTATTCCAGTGAGAACACCATCTAGACAACAAAAGATGAAAGAACTAGACCCTACTCATTGCTTGGAGAAAAATTACAAGTTACGAAAAAAGTGGTCGTTAACATTTTTTGAGTAGTATATATCACGAAATGCACATATAATACACCGAAAGATTTGAATATATAGTTGTACGTATTAAGAAAACTGTTGTCTTTCGGGGCATGATCCGGGGGCGGGGACACCTCTTTCCTTCTGGCAAATCTTTGAAAGCATACAGTAAATAACCAATGGCACTGAGTGAACACATTCAGAAAGTCTGAACACAGCGGGCAGCATAGCCAACAACTGCAAGCGAAATGATCACCTTGGGAAGATCATCTTACATCAGATAAAGTCTTTTCATGTTCTTCTAGCTTCGGACTGACTGATGACACAATTCTTAAGAGGGATTTCTGAATGATGGAGACCACCAATATCAGTTCTATAGGGCTGGAGCACTTAACATTCATTCAACTTCAAAAGTCAGGCAATGGCACCCAAGGGCGGACGGGGGGGGACAGCAAACGGGGCCATTGCCCCCCGCCCCGAAAAAGGCCATGCATTTCATTTCCTTTTCTTCCAGATGCATACCAAACAAACACACAAAAAGCCCAAAAAAATAAACACATGTACCCTCACCTCTCAGTGAGGTCATAAAAGGTTAAAAAACCAGACCTCCACATTTTGGGTCCCTCTGTAAAGCAAGTTTAGCCTTCAAAGGTTGGATTTTTGGATCTGTCCTTGATGAAATGCTGTTTGTAAAACTCCTCAGGCTCCACAGCACACAAATTGCCGTACCCGAATCACTGCACATGGAGTTTTAGAGGAAGGTATGCTATACTATATTTCTAGCTTTGTTTATATGATGATTTTCATGTGAAAATCTTGCGACAACAAAATGATATTTTGAAATGGACGAGTCTGCAGATTCAACCAATTTGGCAAATTTTTGCACTTCGATTTTGATTGATTTCAAGCACAGGTAGAGATTTTGCACTGGCATTCAATTAAATGAATAACTCTGCTTGCGGAGATCTTTCTATTTATTGCAGGCCTGCTGCGTGGAAGAAAAATAACCGAGAGCAGATTTTTTTTTCAGAATTTCAAGCGCACTGACTCTCATGTACCAGAAAATGATACTCCAATTTAAAGTGGATTATGTGGTGCAGAATGAGAGGAAAACCACATGGGCTGGGGAGGTAATTCTGTTCTCCTGCTGACTTTGGACAGCAGGAGAAGAGGCCTTACTCTACCAGACTTGGGTACCGACTCCATGTATACGTAGAGGATTCCAAGTCATTTCATATGAAGTGCAACATTTCTCGTCCAGACACTACTCCTACTTTCCCTTGCATATCTCCTCTGTAGAAGCCTGTTTATAGTTTGTGTCTGAGCTTCTTTTCTGTCTGTGGCACCGGCGATGAACCAAACAAGTTGTGCGTGTACACATTTGCCTCCACCAACGTGCTTAAAACAGTCAGCCAACTGTGCAAATGAATATTCATGTTTAAATCTGAGTAAGGCCGTCGAAACATTATATTATTTCATTTGTGTTCAGAGTCAGTGAAGACATTCCCAATCTCTAAGGAAAGTGGAAGGGGAAGGGGAATCACATTCTGTCAGATTTTAATTTGCATCCAAATAACTTGCTGGCGTTCTGCCACCCCAATCAACCATGCAGATTCACTGGGGAAGGGGGAATCACATTCTGTCAGATTTTAATTTGCATCCAAATAACTTGCTGGCGTTCTGCCACCCCAATCAACCATGCAGATTCACTGAAGCCGTTTGTCTCCTTATTTCCAGGAAGTGAATCGGCCAAAGCCTTCAAGCCTTATTTACCCGACATTTTTGCAACATTTTCACTCACTGTGACTGACACCTCAGAGTGTTGGGGCAGGGGGAAGGGCACTTTTAACAAGTCAGATGTGACAATTCCGCCCTCCCTCACCGCCAGGCCATTGAGGACCCCCCCTACATCACAGCAAAATCGAGGACAGCCTGTCTCCAGGCACGGTGGAAGGCTTCCTCGCTCTACTTGATCTCCTTCTGGAGGTGTTGGAGGAACTCATAATATGACATCGATGACTCTGACCGGTCCTGAACCAGGTGCCGCAAGAAAAGCACTCGCTTTTTGCTGTCCTCCCTATATGAGATTGTGACACAGAAAAGAGAACCTGTCAAATCTCATCTCACCATTGCCACTGACCCCTCTCTACCCGAGCTTGAATAAAAAAGGAACAGTTAAATGGGAGTGAGCCCTTCACCACCTCCAAGAATAGGAAAAAACAAGAAAAACCATAGGGAGAAAACTAAAAAAAAAAAAGTTGACAAAAACAATGGCGTTCCCATTTATTGCAGAAAATTAAAAAAAATTTAAAACCAAAGATGCAACTAAAGATAAAGCAAGTATCAAAACAAAACCAAAAAATATAGCAAAACAAAAGAAAAGCACACGAAGTAAATTCATCTTGCCAAAACAAATTGGCAGGGGGTGGGACTCGATACCCACAAATCCCCTCCTGTTGCTTCAGGATGTGTGTCATTCAAGTTTGAGTGATTAAACAGAATTCTGGGATGTTTCTTGTCGCTCTGGACTTGACTTCTTAATGCAGAGTGGGAAGTGTGTGCGACACCTGGAGCCCATGCAAAGGAAACAGAAAACGACTTTGACAGCAGCTGCAGCTTATCATAATGCGATGACGACACCAGATGGGCAGGTTTGAATTGATCTTTGAAAGTTCACAGAATTCAAGTCGACAGATTTGGCTTTCATACAGTAAAGTAGGCAAAAAAAAAATTACGTCGTGAGTTAACTGCTCATTCAGAGACTGTTCTGGCCGCTGGATTAGGAAACACATGTTTGTTTGCCAAGGGTCTTGATGAAGGAAACGACAGATTACAGGATTGACTTAAGATCCAGGCAGGTCTCTAATGGCCCTTTTCCCTTTGATGGTACATCACTTCCCCTCTCTCATCCACCTGACCTTCACAACAACTCACGGCTCCCTCCATCTCCGCAGAGCATTAAAAGGCTCTAAAATTACAGCACCGTGTCAACTGAGCGGGACAACACTGGACTCCAAATTTATAGAATCACCCACGCACGCGAAGCCACTTAGTCACGTCAGTCCTTCCCTGATCACACAGGAGCCAGCGATGTTAGTCACATTAGGCAAACTGGCCTGACTTAAAACTGCGGAAATGGATGGATGGATCAATGTATACTTTTACAATGTCCTCTTTTTCTGGGCTATTTGAAATGACAACTCGCGGACATCTATCTGGTATGGAGCATCTTGAAGACCACTCTTGTTCAAATGTTCAAGGTTGTCCATGCTTTTCCAGACGCCTGACGATGCTGTTGTTACTGAGGTGTCAATGAAGGGTAGCCAGTGTCCAGTTTAAAAGTCTTTTGGTTCAATTTTGATCCGAAACTTTGCTCTCTGAGAAAACATTTCTGAGCAAGGGCTGCTTGGCCGTGCCGGCTTTTGGGAAATTTACATGGGAAATGGTTGCCATGGCAACACAAATTGCGTTTACACTCACACTCAGTGTAAACACACCCTGAATTACTGCAATACTGGTGCAACTTTACAATAATAAATACAATTCGAATGATCTTCCTTGTGTATAAAGACGGTGTCCTCACCAAAAAAAAGTCTCAAGAACTGAAGCTGTTGGGAAAGTGAGTGATCGGAGAAAAGAGACGTCATCCTACCTTATGATATGCAGGGGTGCAGCGTAGGCCCGCTTGTCTAGAAGCCACAGGATGAACGTCCGCAGTCTCTCGGAGGCAGGGTTTGCGAGCTCTGGTAACTCCGTCTGAGACAGTGAAATAATGAACAAAGACACGACGGTCCATCAAGCTGATGAAAGTGATGCAAATATGCTGAACAGCTTTGCTGTGAAGGTCACCAGGCACCTACAGTACACTATTAAGGTTATCCAGCACCAATGCCTCGAAGGTCATGCAGCACCTACGCTACAGGGGTCACCAAGCACCTGTGCTATCAAGGTCACCCAGCACCTATGCCTCGAAGGTCATGCAGCACCAATGCTATGAAGTTCACCAAGCACCTGTGCTGTGGCAGTTACCTTGCATAATTGCAGTTTTTCCAAACTTTCATAAAATTCACTTAACCCCGGGATTCTTTTGACCATGACTGCTGGGCTGCGGTATGCAAAGCTCTGTCCAGCAGCGGGCCCCATTGAACCAGCAGTCGCATGGTGAATAGAATGTATGTGTGGTATGCACTAATCCTCACACAAAGCCGCAGCTGTGGACGTCTCCCGGTACGAAGGGGTTAAGAACAATTTTTGTGGGACAGAGGAAGAGGTTGAGTATTATTAAGATATGACACGGAGGATGCGGAAAAGAAACTTCACTTCTCCTGTATTTGAAATCTTATTACAACAGAAACTCACCATGCCCTCGGGAATGGAACGAAAGTTGGGCACGTCCAGGACCTCCATACAGAAGGCTATGGACACATCCCGATTGATGAAGAGATACAAGGCGTCACCACAATCCATCAGGTAGGCACCGTTGCGACTGACATACTCTGAGGACAGGCCAAGCAAGGGTGGCTGGGGGACTGACTGGTCATTGACCAGGATGGAGCCCTGCATCAAGAAGTTAGGGTAACAAACCGGGATATACAATTTGCTGTTTGGCAAACATGGCATCCTGCACAGTAAGTAATGCTAAAAGAAAGAAAAATGAAGGACTTGTGGCGTGAACTCCACTTCTACTGAGTCAGATGTTTTTGAATATTGAAAATTCTGCCGTGTCCTCTTTGACCAGAGGTGATCAGATCCTGAGAGTTACACCTTAAGAAACCTCAAGTTCTACAAACTTGACTCCCTTAACTCCACAAATCTTCCACTGTGCAGGACACCAATGGTAGTCTCTGTCCTAGAACTTTCATCAGACATTGAGCCTTATGCAAGAAACAATGGCTAGGCTAAACTTTTTCTCAATTAAAAAAAATTACTTATCGGGCGGGGGGGGGAGGGAGACAGAGCAGATTTGCTGGCACAAGACCCTGCACAGAGTTAGGTAAAAGACTGGCTTTTCAATCTCAGAAAAGCGTTTGGGTTACAGACGACACAAAATCTGACCTACCTCATCAGACATGCCGTGTACAGGGTACAGGTTGGGGTGTAACTTCAGCATGACGTAATGCAAGGGCTGGCACTTAAACATCTCCATGGAGTACACCCGCTCATCAAGCCTGGTACTGGTCCCCAGACGGAAGGCATTCTGTAGGGCGTGTAAGCGGTAATGTGATTGGGTGAAACTGACCAAAGTGGAGGGCAATCCTCCAATGAGAGAAATTGTGTTTTGTCTGAGGTGCTGAATAAACAACCTGTATATATGAAAACAAAAAACAATCACTCTTACGTTTTTCAGAGCGGCCAGTGTGTACAGGGGCAGCATGCGTAGTGACTTGGGACACATGAGTGTGCCGACAGTCTGCCCGCTGGGTAACGTAGCCTTGAACGCTGAGAGGGAGTCTACACACACGTTGACAAGTGCATCACGGGCATCGGACATCGTCGACGTCAGCGATTTGTCCACAGCTGAATATATCCCAACAAGACAAAAAACAGGAACTCCTTGATAGAGTTGGTAGTACTGTGAGGCTGTATCTCATGACAGTAATCAGGCTTGCACTGTGTGCATGCAGTAACTCATTCATACATGGCACAGGATGTGCACATGAACTTTTCATTTGAATGTGCACAAAATTGGGCATGATGTACACAAAGAAAAGCTGTTAAACAAGAAATACACCACTAATGTCCACTGATCTTTGAAATGCAGACTGACAATGTTTGACCACTTACCCATTCTTGTGAGCAAGGCTATGATGGCCTGCTGGTCTGCCCCCGCCATGATCTCTGACAGCTGATTGGTCACTGGCAGGCACATGGTGTGAACACGGATCCGCCTTTCCCCTGAATAGTTCACGAAAAAAGTCCAATGCCATCCATATTGCTTAACACTTGATTTTCTTAGGTATGTGAACTTGTGATGGTCCCTATCCAAGTGTAAAAATTAAGAAGATCCAACTGCCTCACTTTCAAATGCATTCATCGCTTCATCCAAAATTGAATGGAATTACCTTTGCTGCTTGTGTAGAGGAGAGCAGCCTGGAATGCAGCCACCGGCGAATCATGGAGCGACTCCTCTATGCTGACCTGCATGGCAAAGCCAGCGTCCGGGTTGATGTTGGGTAATGACAGGAGGTCCGTCGACCGCACAAAGAAGTTGCCGTGGAATGTGTGAATGCTCAGGCCTGCCAAAAAAATGAGGGTGAAAAAAACGTCCTCGAATTGCTGGAGGATGATGACAATCCCCAATTCACTTTGCCGTCGTCAGTCTTTGGATAACTGGGCCTAGTTTCATGGAAGAACGGAGCTGAAAACGGTGCTTAGACTGTATTCAAAACTGATTGACTGTGGCTTGGAATTATGCAAGAGTCTACGGCTGTGGCTGCAGCCTCTTCCCATAGAGTTGTGTGTCCTTTCAAGCCATAGCCGAGTATTTTGGACACAACAAGATTCATGGTTTAGCAGTTCCCTGAGAGTGGCCTGTGAACCAATTCACAGCTCTGCTTAACTGCGCAAAAATCTTCACAATAAAGAAAATCATGATGCTTAACAGGTTATCTTATTTCAGGAGAAGGTAAACCAGTTATCCTGGCATATCTTTGACTAAGCAGAGATATTTGGGGTAAAAAGACGGTATGTTGATTGCGATCAACAGGTAACGTTCCTGGAAGTTGTCTTTCTTTTCTACTCACCTTTTGTGCATCTTACTCTCATGACGGCCTCAAAGCCGATCTTCCTTGTGAGGTATCGCTGGAAGTCGTTGGTGAACCGCTCCACTTCCACGAGGTTCTGAGTGCTGTGGAATCCTGGGTAATAGCAGAGACTGCCACCAGAAAACTTGGCCACTCCGGCTACAGGGCAAGAAAAAAAGGGTTACCATGACAGCAATTATTCAGGTTTCCAGATAATTCAAGACACACAACAAACCTAGTAACCATTAAAAATTTTCAAAAATCTAATACCTGCACATCACTTTTATAGAGCTTCTTGGCAGAAAATCTAGGAAGCCAATTAAAAAGCTAAGCCAATATTAGGAGAGCATCAGTTATAAAGCAATATGCATCTCAGCACTTAGGTTAGTGACCTATTTTTCCTGAACAATGTCTGTGCTCACAGTTTCCACAAAATTCTGGCATTTAGAATACTTTCAAATGCATGAAATTTTACTGACTTTAGAAACACAGTGCGACAGACACAAATGATCAGACGAGCTCTTACCTAAGGTGGCCACATCAGTATACTGGGTGCTGAAGAGGAACATGTCGCAGGCAATCTGCTGGGCCGAGAAGTCCAGGGACAGCTTCTTGTAGAAGTCTACTGCCGGTCCCAGATTGGCAACACTCTGCCACAAATGCAAGTCACCAAGGCACAGTTATTACAGGAGACCAATGCAATGGGCTTTGCACTGGGGACTTTTAATACCCTTTTTTCAAAATGCTACGCTCGGAAATTTTGCACTTTCTACGACCCTAGAACAGAGGGATGGTATTTTGGACTTGGCTTGGGCAAGAGGGGTGCAGCGGCATTTATTTGACACCAAACTAGCTGAAACCCCGATTCTGAAATGAGAAATTGAATTGATTTCCTAGCTTAGGAACAACAGTTTTAATAAACCTTATTCCTGGGAAGCCATTTTTGATTGTGTTTTCAGGAGTTGTCTTATTCCATATGATCTGTTAATGGGGGTGGTTTGCAGACTATTTTGGGTTCCAAGCCTCACATTCGTTTTTCTTCAGTGTGGCTTTAATCATTTAGATATAATTAATTATAAATTTTAAATTTTGTAATGAAGATTTATTTCAGAGCTTTTTGTCTTTGCTCTCAGGTGCAAAAATAAAAAAGAGTTAACCTCACTTTCAATTCAATATGGCCAACCATGCCAAATGGGAGCTTTGTTGAGATGGTTCCAGCAGTTATCCAAGACTCACCTTGGATGAAGCTCTTTGGTTCGGATCCTCCCTGGATTTGAGTGCTCCCTGGCCTAGGGATGGTAGCCCCGACTGGAAAACGGTGACACGCCCTCCGGTCGGACTCTAGGGAGAAAAGAAATGAAAATGATAAAATTACGCAACTGGAATCGACAGCGTGATGGTTTGAGATTCTCTCCAGGAACTGCAGAGATGGTGCCATAGCCACTCACATGGGCATCATTCTATAAATTGGTGTCAAATTTTTGTAGTGCCCCTGTCACATCTGACAAAAGACGTTGTGAGTTCAGAAAACATCCCTTTCATTTCCAAGAGTGAAAACAAAAACAGTTCAAAACCAAATTCCCCGATACATGTATCTCCATGCCAAATTACACAGGTCAGGTGTAGCGCAGACACAAAAATGCCACACTTGCAAACCTGGAAATTACAGGATGACCCACGAGCTCAGCAAGAATACACGATGTGTGTGTGTGCTGGTTGGCCTGTGCAAGTAAGGCCGAGCGACGGCTGTTTTTCGTGCGAATGTGCAAAAAAGTTGTGAAATTTTTAGCGTAAAAGTGACTGCAGCACGGCCAAAAGAAAGCAAGCTCTGCTCTTTGCCATGTGACAAATCATTCTCACTGGAAATTCTCTGTCAATAACATGTCTTACAAAGTGAGTGTTTTTTGCGTGCATGCTTGCTACACAGGGAACAAGTTCCTCCGGCTGGAGATGCAGACGCCACTTTGTTATGAGCCTCGAGGAGGACCAAGAGAGGGCGCTATTTTCTTAGCAGTGGTGGCTCCTTTGGTCGGAACTGATCTTTGCTGGTTCATGAGTGACTAGGTAATGCACACGTTCTGGTGGTGTGGCTGCCAACAAAATGAACACTCCCAACCAACATGGCTCTTTTCAACCGATATGGGGGTACTTCTGCTCAAGGCGGATTCCCATAAAATAACCCTCTAGTATCATTCAGCCAGCAGAAAGCCTTAACGGTGGTGGTTCAATACTTGTGGACAGGTGGTAGGTATGCATTACATGCCTCTTCAACCGATGGGGTGTTGTGAATTTACCAAATGCATGCATTTATCAAGCTAAAGAATACCATGCTGTCCCCACTCCCCAAGAGGGTTTCAAAGTTTGGAGGCTCTAACTCAGATAAAGCACTGCCTTGTTGGATGTTTTATTAGTTTGCACGGTTCATCTTTAAGATAGCATGAGAGGCTACTGGTGGAATGCTTTGTTGATCTTAATTCTTAGGCTTTCTGAGTAAGTTACAACCAGCGACCATCATGAAATGTCATTAAAATACTTTGATCAGGTTTTGCAGGGGTAATCTGGCATCTCTCTCGAGGAGTGTTTCCCTCACGGCATGTGGGGGTGCAGCGCCACCGCAGTTATGGCATCTCATCCAAAATACTCTATTTTCCAGAGGAAACAGAATGGAGAGAGATTTCTGAGATTTGAGCCACTCCCCCCAAGAAGACTGAAACGGATCCTAGGTTCTCACCATGAGTTTGAGAGCTGCTTGCAGCGCTGGTCCCAGTGCTGTCTGCGTGATTTTGTTGCCGGCAAACATGGATGGCAGCTGGTTGAGGAGCTCTTGCACCAACTGTGAGAAAAAAAAAATAAACAAATGCTTCGGATCTCAGGGATTAACCTGTGGAACCCATCAAACCAGCAGTGTCATTCATCAAACAGTTAAACTTCATTTATCTCATTAACAAAGGCTGTTGAGAAAAACAATCCGTCACGTTAGCTTTAAAAAGATCATTAAGGGAAAAGGTACGGATAAATAATGGGATGTTATCATTTGAAAAGAAACTCTCGTTTGTTTTGAAATCTTGCATACCTCTTTGTTTTCGTGGACATTCACCAGCAAGTCATTGGGGCAGGGAAGAAAGATATCTGGAGGCAAAGGGAAAAACCAACCAGTGAAATAACGACCTCCTTCTAGACATAAGGATCGCAAAAGAATTCAGCCTCAACACAATCATTCCAGCTGGTCCAACCTCCAGCTTCCATAAAGTGCATCTTGTATTCCCATTTGCAGCAAGTCATCGGTTTCACCACAAAGTGACGTACCATCCCTAGACTTTGTACACACAATACAACAGTTCGAGGTGCAGCAACTATCCATGATACGTCAAGGTGTGAAACGACCAATGAAGTAATGTGAACATAGCGTTATCAAACCTCAAGTGTCACAGGGATTTGGAGTAGCTTGGCGTTGGAAGACAGACACGGACCTGACGGGCCAGGAACAAATGGAGGCAAATTCTACGCCGAACTCAAGACTGGAAAATGAGTTTTTCAAATGATAATGGCACACATAAAAGGGCTAAGATGACCTCAAATGCTCGTCGGAGAAACTGTAGCTCTGTAACTCACCGTCGATGTCCGACACCACCAGCATCTGGGGCCGAGACAAGCCCTCCTGCAGACTGTAGAAGTGCAAGGTGCTGTCAAACGTGATGAAGCCGATCATGGTGCGCGCGTCGCCGGGCATGCGCTCCAGGCAGTCAAGGAGGCCCTGGCAGGCCACCGACAGGTAGCCCGACTCCACGGCGCTGAAGGAGACGTCGATGACAAAGAGGTAGACGGCCGGCTGTGGGGGCCTCAACTGGTGAAAGGAGGAAGAAATGGGTGGGGGGGGCCCAATGAGTGATCATCTGATTCCTGGATCAAGAGACTCAGACTATTTGAGAAATCTTTAGCAGCCACTATAGTCCAAAAAAGAGAGAAATTCTGGAAATATGCGAAGTTGTCAGAGGTTTTCCAACCTATCATGTTGAATTATTGAATTTGTCACTAACGTTTGGAAATGTCTACAACTTCTACATTTTTCTTTCACTTCTTTTATGCAGCACTATTCTGACTACTGTGGTCAATTTTTCCAATTACATTTTGGAACAATAGTTGCTACTTCTGTGTACCTCTGCTCAAACCTTCAGAGTCATTTTTTTCATGTTTCTCTCTTCAAATAAAAAAAAAAAAAACGATGCTTATTAATTAGATTTCTATGCGTATTCATGGATTCCTGAATTGCTCACCATGTACTCTGAGGGTGCAATGAACTCAATGGTAGAGGACTTGATTTCCGGCCTCCTCTCCGGAGCGCCATAGGTCTTAGAAACTGGGTCATAGGTGAACTCCTCTGGTACTGGAAAATTGAAGCAGAAATAAGAAATGTGATGTTTTCTCATCTGTGAGGAAGCAATAACAAGTCATCCTGCATGTCTAAAAGGAGTCTTTTTTAAAAATTAAACTTCTCCGGAATGCAACGCATAATGCAGTGTAACATGACACCAGAAAATGCAACAATATTACAAGTGCTGGTGCTCTAAGTGGCATTTCACTGCGGCGTTTCAAGACACTACTGCGCACTGCATCTTTAATCAAGCATGCCAACAACTCTTCTTTGAGACAACTTTGATGTTGGAAGGCGGCTGTGTGCTGCACTCACGTTCGTTTATCCTATAGCAGAGGTTGCACTTCCAACGTCGCTGCTCAATAATGGTGACAAAGGGGTTGATATAGGTGCGACACGAGCGACATCTCACGATGACACTGGACTGGATCACAGGCAAATGCTGGAAAGCACGAAGAGCGGAGGTTCGAGTTATGAGTGGCTACAAAAGACACCTATACCTATACCAACTGAACGTTCCCCTAGAACATCCAGCGGAGAACTACTTCAAGGATGTGGAATTTAGAAACTGATGGTCGTGTAAGATCTTGGAGTTAATACTTGTAACACTCCTGCAGATGAGACTTACACGAACAAAGACATTTATTGTTTGACAGGAGAGGCCACCATCTTTAGGAAGTTGTAGCCTGGTGAAGTACTCACTGAAAGGTCCCGGAAGGGATGTATGATGAGTCCTAATGGCAGTCGTGACTTCTGCAGCAGGCTTTGGGTCTGGGGAAGAGCGTTCAGTGTGGAACGGAAGATGCTGCAGGAGGCAACAAGAGACAAACGGTGTTGTCAGATCTAGTAACTTGTTTGACTTGCGACAGTAACAAAAGCGGATACAAAGCCCTTTCGACCACTAAAGCAGTTTTCCAGTGCTACCAATTTTTTTCTGCAAAAAGGCCTTCACAAATTTTGCACTGTCTTGCTCATGTTTCGGCACAACGTTTGTGAAATTTTAACTGAAGTTCTGATCAAATCCTCTCTTCGAGTTGGCACTGGTAAATTCTCCCACATCCCATTCTGTGTGGTACCAAAAATCTCAGTGCTGAACAGAAAGTCCACTTACTCCGGGTCGACCTGCAACTTGCTGTACTCCGGGTTCAGTCTAGTCTTGGGTGGCTCCACTGGCGTGGGCTCCACAATGTGCCTCTGCTGCAGTAGGTTGATGGGCATGGTCTCACCCTGCTGGACCCTTAGATTATTCATGGACGCACTGAGGCTATTCATGCTCGGCTGCGGGCCCTGCGACAGGAATAAACTCGAGTCATGATTTCTGATGCAATCAAAATGGGGCATATGTTGCTGGAATTTTCAAAGGATTTTAGCGGCTTTTGCAGGATCTGGGAGGGTTAAAATTTAAGGACGCATTGCATGGTATGGGATCATGTCTGCTGGATGAAAGATATAATTTTTTTCAAAGATTCTGTCATGAGAATTCCAAGGATCAGCCTTGCTAACTTACCGGTTGCTGCATTATGCTGTTTGTAGCCATCTGTGCTTGACCCCCATTCGGCTGTGGCATGACCCCCATCTGCTGCATGGGCTTGCCCATGCCCTGTAAGGGCGGCTTTGGTTGGGCCATACCAACCTGCCCCGCAAAGGTGGACGGCTGCTGGTACTGGCCTGGCTGGGGCGGGTGCGTGTACCCGCTTTGCTGTGGGTACTGCCTCGGACCGGTGATCCCTGCAGAAGCAGGAGGGTGTTGTTCACCCACTGGGGGACCACTGGTTGGGGGACCACCCCCTAGGGGACTACTGGTTGGTGGGCCAGTAGTTGGAATACCACTCCGCTGTAGACTGCCCATTTGGGGACCACTCATTGGGGGACCACCTACTGGGGGACGACTTGTTGGGGGACCAACCACTGGGGAACGACTTGTTGGGGGACCACCTACTGGGGGGCCACCTGTTGGGGGACCACCCATTGAGGGGCCACCTGTTGGGGGACCACCTCCTGGGGGGCCACCTGTTGGGGGACCACCCATTTGGGGGGCTAGCGGGTGTCCACCTGATGGGATTCCGGCCCTTGGAGGACCTGCCAGAGGAGAAAAGGGTAGCTGCGCCCCTCCGTATTGACTTCCTGGTGTTGGAGGGCCTGGAAAAAACAACCAAACAACAAATATGCATGAAACAATATGCCTTCGGTACCAGTCTTGATTACTAGGTTGAAATGAACATCCGGGAGTCCAAGAGGATAAATTTCACCACAGGAAAAGACATTAAATAAACAAGAAAACAAAGATCAAATTTCTTCATCGGAGACTTTCTCCTATTATTTAAATACCATTCCTCTGTGCAAAACAGCTACCTAGACTCCCCCCCTCCCCAGGGAAATTGTCGACAAGCAGCCAGTACTTTTTTCTCTACATTGCTTTTTATCAAATTACATGTAGCTCCAATTCTCTAATTAACATTTTGTCATTAAATTACCAGTTCCCACCATTTAGAAAATCAGCTTCACAGACAGGAACGGATCACCTGTTTTATCATGCCTGACTGGTGTGGTAAGCATGCGCACAATTTTGTCAGATGGATTCAGCACAGGTTAAAGAACCAGATGTTTGGCCCTCTCTGCAGTTCAGTTATATTCAATTAACTAATACCTTGAACAAGTGTCCACAGATGCTTATTAGTTTATTCCAAAACTTTCCCAACCATGAACCATAACCAGGATGACGTCAAAACCTGTCATAAGGCAATTCTGCACATCTGACTGACGTAACAGGTAGCTGCCAAACCTTGTTGGAACAGTCTGGACTCAACACGATGGGTCATATAAGTCAACCATTTAGAAAAAAAAAACCTATTGTAAAGGGAGCTGTCAGTCACTACCTTGATGATAATTGGGAGTGTATGGTGTTCCACCTTCCAAGGCATCGTATCTCTGTGAGGGAACTGGTGAGGGCGCTGCAGATGACCTTGCAGAAGGTGGACCTGGACATGGGTCCAAAAAGAAATCAAAAGAAAAACAAAACCTCCAATCATGACAAGTTAACAACACGTACCAATTTCAAATGACAGCTTGAGAGTGTGAGAGGAAATATTACACGTTTATTGCAGACGCAGCCAAGAATCCCAGTTACTGTCTCTTGATCTCAGGGCACACTGCTACATCATGTATTAAATGCAATGAGGATGGCAACAGGCTGCAGATCTGCAACGCGATCCAGCAATGCATGGACCTTGTGCGTACTGGTTTGCTCTGAGCTGCATTCTGGAATAACCATCTGCCCCCCTGGCATTAGTCAAATTGCTCCGTGAAGGCTGCCACTTTTTACCGGAATTATCCAAATGCTGAGAGCAGCTTTCGGCCACTGCTTCCTATCCTGACATTCAGCCAATCAAGATTTCAGACATGGAGAGAATGCATATTTCATGTCAGATAAAAAACTGAGACAGATAATTCCATAGAAAATCCAACCCAACAAGTGCATCTATCCTTATATATGGATTCAATCATCCATAAAATCCACCCATAAACATGATAAAACCACACGCTATTCTGTTTATTCCCATTAAGGATGTACAAGTGCATGTATTGTCCACATACCATCATGGAGAAATAAGTATTCCATGTATCTATCAGTACACTGACCCCATGCTAATGTGAAGTAATACAATACACACATTGATATGGGGTCAAATTTCATTTTGTTTCAGACAGAAGAAAAAATACATAAAAATGTTACAAAATCACGTCGACATCTGATACTAATTATGAAATCTGATGACAAAATGCAGAAACCCAAGGACTTTTAGATTTGATGCCTATTTATCAGACAAATCAAGAATTACCGATGGATGAACATAAAGTTCTGAACAGCATGATTTGCAAGTCAGCAGGGGCAAAGAGCTACAGCTACATGTACAGGTGTATATTTGAACCCTGAGTTGGGAGAAACATTTAGCAAAGCTACACATTTCATATATGGGATTTGAAGCTATTCATGGTGACAGACAACTAAGGTGGAAAGCTTGTGGTAGCACCATGCAAGGATACGATCTCTTTGTGAGTCTGTATGGTTCTGAAAAAGAACCGTGAGGAACTCAACGTTTCGGACAGTGTACCAGTGTTGTATTCGAGTCATCACAAGTCCCTTCAAGTTAATACATGTATGTAAGTCCATCACAAGTCATTCAGTCTTAAGCCATTCAAATGACCTGTGACAAAAGCATTCTTTTGTCATTGTTCACCCTGTTACTTATGACTGGCCTTTTGAAGGGACTTGTGACTGGCCTTGTGAAGGGACTTGTGACTGGACTTGTGACTGGACTTGTGAAGGGGCTTGTGAAAGGACTTGTGATAGGCGAAATGCTGAGGAAACAACTGCTGCAGCCAAACAGGCCGAAGCCTTTCAACACTCGGCTGCTGGTTCAGCACTAATCACGGACATGTTCAGGTATAATGCGTATCCTACTTTTTCTGTGGCCTGAATGAATATTGATTTTCATGCAGTATCAATATACCTCATTTAGAAAGTATATTTTAGAAAACAATTGGGACGGCATTAATGCCCATAACTTTGGTACGCTCATCACAATCTGACAAGCCTTTACTTGTCATTTGTCATGACATTGAATTTCTAGAAAGTGAGTATATATTTGATAAATCTTTCAACAGAAGTTGAAATTAGAGACAAAAAGTGCTCAGACATCTAAATATTTCATGACTACAAACTGTAGCATGGTTTAAATTACATCTAGCTAAGTACTGCATTTATGAATGCCAATTTCTTTCCATGGCTTACATTCAGGTTATACCATGATTTTTTTTAAGGATAATTAAATTTTACTGTATGCGGAGAAGTATATCATTATGCACATGATGTATGTCTGTTTTACATTTGTGTGTTTTGCTTTTGTGTAAAATTAGCACATTGCGTGAATTTAGAACAGCGCATTACGCAGGGTTTGACACGGACTCTGCCACACAGTTATATGTCGCACCGTTTGTTGCTATGGATCGATCAATCCAAATGGAGAATTCAAGTTTGCCTGATGATAAAAGTGCATGGATGTATGCACACAAGTACTGTACATGCACCTTATTGTTCAATGCAAACTTGTTCAGTGTCCTGTACATGTGTCTACTGAACATTCACTGGTGCCCATGAAGATTTACAGGAAGAAACAGGAAACCACAATTTGTAACACATCACTGCCCTGGATGTTTATCTAGATAGGAAGCTGCAAAAAACACCCAACACCAAACAAACTCAAGCAAGGCTATCATGCAAAATGGACCATGATGTAATGAAAGATAACACTTCAGAACAGGAGTACCAACACCAGCAAGTCACAAAAACAAAATGGCATCAAGAGAGGTGTCAGATTTCTACTTGACATGTTAATAGTAGCATTTTGATTTTATTTTTATACAGTTGGTAGTTTATCACAAGTAGTTAATGGGTATTAGGGCTGTGTCAATTGGAATAATTCACTATTTTAATATTTGACCTTCAGTTCAATCAAAAATCCGAATATTCGGTCAGACCGACCGACCGGCAGATTGTTGATAAACAAACCATATGCAAAATCAGTCACGATAACGAACACAATTGTACATTATAATCACTATAATAGCTTCTCACATATAGGAGTATCTCCAGCCCTGATCTAGCAAGATTTAAGAGATGAACAAGACTTCTTGCCCTGTTGAAAATTTCTATTCCTTTCAAATTGTTTAATGAATAATTTACTTTTTGAATTGTAAGATTTCTGTCGCTTTTCATTTGAATCTGCTTGAAACAAGCCTCCACAGTGCAATTTTTCTTGTTTAAAACAAAAGCAAAATTCCATTTCTTTTCATGAATTTTACATTTGAATATTAATGACTGTGAAATGACAGACCATGTGAAGTTGAGGGAAGGGTTTACTGCACAAGAGTGATGATTTACATGTACATGATGTGTTGTTAATCCGGCCACCATTATGCAAAGCCTCTTCTTGAATCACTGCAAGTCAAAAGCATCTACCCCTTTAAAGCTACGGATATAATAAGCCTTTTGCAAGTTAAATTTGGAATAAAATCTGGTACACTGAGTTATCTGATTGCACATAAACATAATCGGAATCTCCCAGCCTAAATACACTATTGCTATACCCCATGATTCAGGGCAAGCTTCTGCTTAGCGACCACCATCTCTGAAATAGATGGGTTCCTTTGTGCCCTTCTTCCATTGAAAACAGTGTATTGGTGCGAGGTGTGTCTTATGTAACTAAGCAAAAGCTTGCCCTGAATCATGATTTATAGCAACAGTGTATTTATAGTCTGGTTAATTGAAATTGCTATGCTCATGTGAATTTAAAGAACTCAGTATATCAGATTTTATTCAAATTCAACTCGCAAAAGGCTTACTACAACAGAAAAGAAACCCAGAAAGAAAAAGAACACAAAACAAAGCAGGTTAAAAGAGACAAAGCAGAACTACAGGCCTGGAATTATGTTCTGGGTATGGTGAGACCATGGTAGAGAGGTGGTTTCTCTTTTGAAAAGGGCACAGGCCCAAACTTCCTTACTATTCACGAAGTTGAAAAAAGTAAAGCACAGAAGTTTGAATTACATGTATATATCACCAACTTTCCCTTTTAATCTTCTAAAGAAGTAAAAAAAAAAAAAAGGCTTGAGCACTTTACAAATGATGTACCTGTCACAGCCTGCATGCCAAAAGCAAATTACCTAATTGGGTCAACCATGAGATTGGGACACAATTTGCGACGGTGTCCTTGTTACATACATGTGGGTAACTTTTACCGTCTGTCATGACCTGTAGAGTAGGTCATTTACTCTGTAAAAATAACACACACCTCTGTATTCAGCCTTGCAAGATGTATAACAATGTCAATTGGGAATCCACATGCAGGGAAATAGCTGTTCATTTTTACGGAACCCATGTAACAATTGACACCATCACAAATTGTGCCCCAACCTCATGGAATGACCCATTCCAACAAGCAGTTGGAAGGAAGGTTGTACATGTATTTTAGTGGGGCCTGTGGTCAAAATCAAATCATTAGAGACATACACAGTCTACACGTAGATCTCTCACGTTATGTACCCTGTAATTCTAGGCCTGAGCGTGGTGCAGTGGTCAACACTGCCAAGAACCCTGCAGATCGCGTTCAAGTCGCAGAAAGTTGAGGCGAAAGGTCCAGTGGCATGCAGCAACATTCCAGTTTAGCAGCAGAACAGGGTAAATTGGAAGGTGTTATCAGTACCTGAATCCCCTGGCGAATTGCTTGCCAGCTCGGCGGTTGGGGAGGCTGACTGCAGATGAAATTTGGGCATCGGCAGCGAGCCCAATGATCCCGTGGAGGGCGACCGTATCATGGAGGGGTACTTCGGTACCTGTAGGCCCTCCCCTTTTTGCATTGTGTTTTTTTTTTTAATCCCAAAGTGTGTCGATTGGATGGGGGTGGAAATTGGCCATGGGTGGACAGGAGAAATGAGCCATGCAGCCACACGGACGGTAAAGTTTAAGAAGGGGGAAGGGAATCGGATGCATGTGAGTAAACAGGGGAAAACGTGAAAAAAATAATGGTTAATGACTTGCAGGTGAAAATAACTTGGAGTGCACAGGCAGACTTATTGCAGCATCAAACCATAACAGAAATTTACAAAGACATATTACAACCCTCATTGAATAACTTCAACTGTTTATGAAGGGAACCTCTCCCTGAATCCTAAATAAAATCCTCCACCGTGCAAAAAATCACCTGTACATGTACATGTACATTCTTTGAATTTACACTTTCAAAGGGAATCAAGCCCCACATACAGTACATGTAGATGTAAAGTAACAGTGGCCGGGCGGAATCTTTTTGTATTTAGAAAAAAATTCCTTGAACACTATGAAGGGTTTGAGAGGGTTAGGGTATTTTTTTACACTGAATACATGAATAGGAAAGTACGGCTCTGAAATTCGACATTTTCACTTCATCAACTGTACATTTTCCATTCACCCCCAAGAGCTGTTTGCGAATGAATGCGTAAACTCATGATTCAAAAGGGGTGTGCATACATGTTGTTCCTCGTACATGATCCATTAAAATATGAATGACATTGATTGGTATACAATGTATTCCAGGGTTTACATTTGGTCAGATTTTTAAATGGTATAATTTACAATTGGGTAATCAACAAAAGTGCACATAGTTAGTATGTTCAGAATGGGAAGATTTATCCACAAATTAAAAATGATTGAGGTTTATAAATGAATTAGATGGCAAAACAAAATGCTTTGTTCAAGATACAAAGAGATAATGACATGCTTTCAGTCATGCAGATTCAGCAAAAAATGGGCAAAATAATGAAACGTTTGAGCATAAAAATAAGCTAAGCACATTTAGAGAGGATAAATTACTAAATGTATTAAGCTTGGATCTGTGCACACATGTACATGTACGTACACGTATGTTTTGAAAAACATAACTGGTCGCTGTCGTATGATTTACAAAGCTCTGTTCAACTCTGCCACTAAGGTAATGTGTACTGATTACTGGTCGATTTGACAAAATAAAACTACATGTATGTGAAAGAATTTCAACGCTTCGGTATTGAGCATTTGTTTTAGATCTCAACTCCAAAACAGATTTAACTCTTTGCCTATGATGCACATGCATCCACATGGAAAATCTTACGAGTGGACATCAAGGGACTTTCCCTAAAACTGGTCAGTTTTCTTCAGCGTGCGGCATGAGTGGTTTATGAGTATACAATACTGATTGGCAACACAAAGCCACTGGTGAACAGAGTGGCACGTACATGCAACACTGCCCACTCCTAAGCTTGAGATCGCTTTTGGGCAATCTCACCCCATCCAACTCACCTGAGGAATTTAAACTTCTCTCCATCCCTGGCACATCGGGAGTTGATGGAGAATCCACTGAACCAGGAGTTGCAGCTTGTGGTGGCTGTCGACCATAGGGCCCGGGGCCAGTTGATGCGGGCCTGGGCACAGATGGCCCAGGGGCAGATCCAGAAGTTGCTCCTGTCGGGAGACCGGAGAAGCTGGTCCTTGAAGGGGGACCCGACTGTCCGGGAAAGGAGTTCACTTGCTGGGTGCCAGAGTACTGGTTTTGTAGGGGTAGTGATGAGGGCGGGTTGCCCGTGCCGTGTATGGGAGGAGTTTCCCCTGGTTTTGCATATGGACTGTTCACTCCTGGGTGTGCGGAGAAGTCACTTGAGGGTGCTCCTCTGGATGTGGGTGGGGGTCCTACCTGGTTCGAGTTCGGCATTGTTGGTGGTGCCATCGGTCTTGGTGCATATGCCCCGCTCAATTGAGGAGGCAGGGCACCAGCCGGGGGACCATCCTGCATTCTGGCATTACCTACTGGGGGCATGGGGCTACGGAACGGTCCTCCATATGTTGATGGATTGCCCGAGTGAGCACCATTGGCAGTGGGGGGCAGTCCTTGGTTAATTCCAGACTGATATCTAGGATTGTAACCCCCTGGGGGTGGTGGTCCTGGTTGCTGCAAAGGCGGCCCTGTTTAGATTTTAAACAACAATTTTAGCAGTGGATGTTTACATGTACATGTAGGCCAAGCTGGTGGCAGTTCCAAAGCACTATTCTGCTGGACTTTTCTTTCCTGTAAAAACTCTAAACAGTCAAAAATTCAAAGAAGAAAAAAAAATCCTGTTTGTGCTCTTCTTATCCGGTGAAAACTGCACAGGCTTACAAAGGCCCATAGGCGTAGAATTGGTGCATGGCATCTCTTAGTCTTACGGAACAGGACAAAGCACAAGGCAAAAGCTTGCCCTGAATCATGGGGTATACTTAGTTGCAACAGTGACACTCACTGACAGTGTCTTTATTTATGCTGGAGAATTCAAATTGTTACATGTAGGCCTATGTTCACATGAATTTAAAATTAACGAAGTGGCTATCGTTACGGTAGCCATAACGCATCTCCCATTTTCTATCGTTACGGCACTGAACTGCACAAGTGCGATGACGTAGCTGATCATCACGACGTTTTTTATATTCTAAAATTACCTGCTGAATGCTTGTGGCCGAGTGGTCGAGTGGAAGGTTTGGAACCACTGCTGTGTGAGTTCAAATCTGAGCTTGGACCGTTTTATTTTTTTTGGCTTAAATTTCATGTTTTATAAAATAAATGTTTTTTTTTTATGTTGGTCTCTAATTGTAGGCCTATAGGCCTAAGCAGGAATCTTTTTTCTTTTCTCATCGGAGGCTTTGGAGGATTTTTTTTAAGGGAAACAAGTCCGAAATTTGCGCTTAAGTTGGCGTGCTTGCACAACTGCAGTGCTGTAACGATAGAAAATGGGAGATGTGTTACGGCTGCTGTAACAACAGCTACGGCCTAAAATTACAGAACTCTGTGAACAAGCACGACAAGAGTTTATTCAAAGTTTAACTCGCTACTCAGGATAGTTCATCATGTTCATCATGTTTACGGCGTTGGAAATTTAACAATGGCCTAAATCATGTAGGCCTAAATCCCTTTCAACTGTTCAAGTTAGACCATGGAGGTAGAAATTAGACCTAAGCCTAGTTTTTTTTTTAATCATGTTTAACATGTTTAACTTTACCAAGATATTACACATTTAAGGAGAGGGAGACTCACTTGAAGTTGGCGGTCCCATACCGCTCGCAAAATTTTGTGGTGGGCCAGTGCCGGGCATTTTCATCGCCTGGCCCTGGGCGTGTGGTGGTTGATTCGCCATTTTGTCTGATGATGATGAAACAGCTTGATGTCTGATGAGTTGTCGAGTTGTCAATGAACCAGCGTTAAAACCCCAACTGCCAATCCAAAGAAAGGTGCAATTTTACGTATTTCATTAATATTTTCTGACATTTACACGACGCACTTATAGCTAAAATATGACAAAAATCGTTAATCTAGTCAAAAGAGTAAAAGACTCATCAGAAAGTGTCTACCTAAAGTACAAAACATTGCGTAAATTTTACTCTTCCTAGTGCGAATTCCACAAATGTGATGGTCGCCATTGAAGGAAAACCCATCGTCATCGCCCAGTTCTGAGCATGCGTAATGACCGGCATTTTCAACGTGGCAGTTCTAAAAATACCTCAAAGTTGGACTTCACGGGGGACCCACTTCTGTGTATACCTTTCGCAACGTGCTGACTTGCCAACGTCGCAAGAAAAGACGTGGTCACCAAATCAATACGTGGTCACCAATACGTGGTCACCATATTTAGTTATTGATTTGCTTATTTGTCTAATAACTGGTAAACCCTCAACAAAAAAATAAAGCTAAAAATCATATACATGTAATACTTCGGGAAAATTGGCAAACTTCAGAACCCAAGGCACAAACATCCAAGACTCAAGCGCGAATATTGCTCTGGAAAAGTTGGCTGGCTTACTGCCTTTCAAGGCTGGAGTCACGGTAAGTGTTCATGGTTGTTTGCCAGCTTTCTTTCGTTAAATCATACACTTGCTGTTAACACCAGGTGTAGACATGATAGATAAAAGTTCCACGACTTTTAAGCGGGAATATGCTGTCTCCAAGCTTCGATCCATGTTGCACTAGCTCTGATGTGAAATGATTCGCCCGATGATAGACTTTTGCATTATTGATTTGCCTTTAAAACTTCCGCAAATACATTTACACGATACGGTTGTGTTAAATACATGTACATTTTAAATCTTGAAAACCGTAACACTGTCAACAGGGGTGGATCAGGGGTGGGGGCGCGCCCCTTTTTTCGCCATAGATTAAAAAAAGAGAGAAGAAAAGAGGTTGAGGGAAGAAAAAAGGGAGCGACCCAGGCCCCATAGATGTGATAAAGCGTACAAACAACAGTTATGCTTCCAGTTACCCAGCCCCCCTAATTTTACGGCCGTGACCCTAAAAATACCCCTGTCCCCTTTTGAAAATCTTTGATACACCCTGGTCAAGAAACAAAGGTGTTAAGATAAAAAAAAATAATAATACCGCCCCCCCAAATATAGACAAAGTAATGTTGTTTTGAGTGTCAATTGCACAGCCTTTTTTGTCAGGGAAACACAAGGCTGTTAACTTGGTTGTCAATCTCAATTTTTCCAGTTGAAGTACTAAAGCGGCCTAGGCCTTTCTGAAATGTTCTCATATTTGGCAGGCGATATCGCACTCATGGGTCAACGGTACATGTACCGATTACACCCATTCACTGATGTAATGTGTTTTACATTTATTCTACACTGTTTCAAAGGTAAGAATCCTGAGTCACATATTTTTGGAGCTTTCCGCTTTGCAACAAGAAGTTAACTGTTAACTTTGTTGCCGTGATGTAAAGCCCACACCTTTTCAGCTCCCGCTTATCTCGCTTTTGATAGCACCCGTTGTTTTTTTCATAGTGGTTTCCCGATCAGTGAGCCGATCGTTTATCCAAAATAGACTCATTGACTGTCACTATTGGTCAGACTTTGAACTGCAAAACGCCGTTTTATTGTACAAAATTCGTCGCGTGAATAGACTATATTCATCTGATATTTCAGAAAATCTATATTGATTTTGTTTTTACGTATTTGTTTTAAGATACGGAGTATTTAAAATTGACAAGGGGGAATTTTACTATTAAATTATGAATTCCAACTAGCCAATGGTACGCATTCTTTGATAAAAAGGTCGGGTGCCTTTTTTAATGACGTAAATTTCGCAGACTTCATTTCAGTGGTCTCGGGTGCCTTCTAGATCTCAAAACACTCTGCTCTAATGTTAGTATTATCAGTATAGTTTTAGTGTTCGGCCGCGCATTATTTTGTTAACATCGGTAAGTATTCTTGTTATTCGCCTAACTGTTGCGTAGGGTGTGAAACAGTGCCTTAAGAATGGGTATAGCAACGATCTGACGATTGGTAGCCGACTATCAAGACGGTGTCACGGTCATGACGTGTCGTGCCTCACGCACGTACGGGTCCGGTCGTCCATCATGTCAAACATGTCAGATGGTTTCTATCAATATGCCACGATGTATGTGCATCATGTCCATGGCATGTAGTTTTGTACTCGCCTAGCAAACAAGGCTACATTCATCGTAACTATACAGCAGGGAGGCATGTGCCTATAATCATGACAAATTATCGTCATTGAGCTATTGTCATAATCATATAATACATGGGCCGATCTTCATGATCTAATTTAGTCGTGGACGGAAAAAAAATGATAATACTTTAATACTATAGTGCATGGTTATTTTTGATCCCAACGACTTGGGGAAAAAGTCCCTTTTAGGGGGACATTCTTTTTGGGGGACTGATGTTTTCCCCAAGTAAAGGGAATTTTCCAAATCTAGGGACAGTCCCTGTTGTGATATGTGCCCTCTACTGACAGTCATGACAGTGGCGTAAAGTGTTGTACGTCCATGTATACTGTAGACCTATACATGGAACTCTTTCCAAATTTACCTACAGTTTAATGCTTCCTACCAGAATTGGTCAGGAGCACCGAAATCCTTATATGCATGGCACAAGCTTTTATTTCCAGATTTATTTCGGTAAATCCTGGGAAGGAAAGAGTTCCATGTACGGATGCCAGTAATTATTTTGTACGGTGACCTATTAGCCGTCAGAAAGCGAAAATGTGTCCAGAAAAGTTCAATTTAGGAGGGAAAATACCAAGTCGTTTACTTAGAAAACACTTAGAAAGTTTCAGACCAGTCTCGTAGGGTTTGTGCACAGGGCATCGAGCGGCATCCGTATATGGAACTCTTTCCCCAGTGAAAAATTGGGCAGAAAGTAGCTCTGCCCATGAACACTTCGAAGTTACCATAGAGTGCCAAGTACATGTACATCTGACACAGAAAATCAGAACTTACTTCCATCCTTCCTGATGAAAGTCTTAAAACTGAAGGTTTTACCAAGCATTTGTATAATTCTGAACACAACTGGATAGTTATTTTGGTAGATTTTGCGATTTCAAACTGATTTTGGTAAGGGTGTTAAAGTAAAACCTTTCTCAGACTGGTTACTTTTAGATCAAGTAAAATTCCTCCCTGTAAGTTTTGCCATTTTTTGAGCAGATAAGGCCCTTGTCAAGGGACTTGTATTTAGTTCTGTCTACTACTTAGTGGTACTTGTACATTATCATTGACATACGTGATTTGCACAGCCTCCAGGTGGAATTATTGTTTGATATAAACATCTGAAACCATAAGCATGGTAAAAAAGATGTAACCAATAAGAAAGTTAAATTCCGCGCTATTTAAAACTGAGTAAGATGGATTACTGTTACATCACTCAAAGTAGTCTTTATTGACATTGTGAGCTAAGTAAACATAGCATCTGCATCAAGCACAGTGTGCCTGTTAACATTGGATCTTTGCTGGTGGTGTGTTGCCAGCACTGTGCATGTCCCACTAACGATAATAAGAAACCCTGTGTAGATTATTTTGAAACTTCACAGACAGGGTAGATAAAAAATCACGATTTAAAAAAAAATTTATAATATCAGATTTTTATTCAAATTAATTTTTGTGGAAGTCGATCTTTGTATAAGTTGTCCAGAAGGCTTTTGGTTTTTGAAGTTCAAGACATGATGCCATGTAATTACTAATGGACCAAGTGCTGACTGCTGGTGTTAAGTTTATTGTACATATATGTTGAACTGTTTATTTCTAATCAAACACCAAAGTTTTCTAAGTCCAGTTACCTGCTGAAATACCACAAACTCTTGGTATGAACAAACTGTTTATGCAAATTTCAATTGTTAGATAAGATGATTAAAGATCAGTGTCTTGCTTCTTCAATTGGGATAAAACTCCTGTACTTGCTCACACATGACATGCCTTATGTAACATGTTGAGAGGCTTTATTGAATAAGTACACATCTTTGGTGTTCCAAGTTTCATGATATCTGGCAATACTGCTTTCCATAATACCGGTATTTGGCATTACTGCTTTACAGGGAATGGCTATTGAATTCCATGAATACATGTACGTGCTGTCATACAAAATGGAGAGTGGTGTACATGTACGTATATCAGGTGGCGCACATGTACAAGTCAAATAAGTGTAAAGAGAAACATTATACACAAAATGACCCAATTTTGGTTGTGTGGGAAGTGTCTTAAAGGTATCAGTATATTAAATTCAGCCATTTCTTCATTTCAAATACCCAAAAGAACTTAAGGTTTCTTTAACGTGATTTTTAAAAATGATTTTGTATTTTTTTAAGTAATTTAAAAACAATCTTGTTCACAGATGTACATGTACTCTCTTAACCCTTACCATCCTCAGTCCTCCAAAATCCTCTGGGGCAGTTTTGGACAATTTTGTATGATTGAGCCTGAATTGCAAAAAGTGGGGCTGATTGTGAAGGAGGCATTGTTTCAAGGTCTTGGATTTAACGTTGGGTTGTTCAGGGTGTGCCATGCATAAATTTATACATTGATTAAATGTGAAATCATAATGCTCCAACGTACCATTAGCGCTGCCTCAACATAATGACAGGAATTTCAGAGGGATTTTAAAGGATTTTCATGGATTGAGCTAAATTTAGTTTTAGGGCCCCCCACGGTTTTCTGTTGCAACAAATCTCCCTTAGCCTTTAGTTGCATATAATATTCCTTATTTGTATTTTCCTGTCTGTTTTAAGATCGGAGGCTTAAAATCAGAAGTTCATCATGTTCCTTGTAAATTGGTTTACGGATGTGCTCGCTATGTTGGGTAAGTACAATTTTCAAACCAGTGATGGAATCAGTCATGATCCAAATAAATCACAGAGTCCCTGAAAGGATTTGCAACCAGTCAACATTAATGCTTTTTTTTATAGGTTAGTGTATTTCCTGGTTATGGTAATCTGTGTGTAATGAGACTTACCACAGGCAAAATACATGCAGAACAATCCGTTGAGAAGAAAGTCATTAAGTAAATATGTATAATAATGACTTACTGTTTTAACAAGGTTGGTTCACACAATAATGGATACATGTACCAAAATACCTAACTGTACTTGTAAGACTGTCGTTTTGAGTATTTAGGGAGTCTCAGCACTCCAGTACCCTTTTAAATGCTACATTTTGCAACCTGCATTCTCGAGATATTTTTAACCAACACAGTCTGTTGTGCACATACTAGCATTCTCTGCCAGTTCCAAGTGGAAAAAGCCTACATTATACACTTCCCTGATAAAGATATTTAGTCTCCATCTGCCCTGAAGGATACCTTTCATTAGTCACTCGGTAAAATGCACGTCAATCAGCTAGGTATTGTTACTAGACTGTGTGTCTGTGCAGAAATTGAGGGTACCAGCAGATGATGTACATGAAACATTCGAATCACACACTACTGTGACAGCAAAGGCTGACTGGTAGATTAGCATGTAGTTGAGTTAGAATGACCTTTCAGCCTACTGGTACATGTCCTTCACAAGCTGTGTTCACCGTTGTCGTTTTCACTAAGTGTGAAACAGCTGAAAAGACAAACACCGAGAGGCCTATTTTCTTGAATTTTACAAACCATCAGCGACTTGGATGCTCTGTTTTTCACTGCCTTGCAAGTCAGGACACTCATTTTCAAAAATTTAAAGTCCAAAACCCTGCCTTTGCCTACATGTATGTTTTGGCTGTTTTTATTGGAGGCTGTATCATACATTCATATGTGGGCTCAGGTAGCAAATAAACTAGTGCCTTAAGTGTCCAAGGTTTGCATCCTTCCTTAATGTTTTCAAGTCAGAAGTGAATCTTGCTGCTTGAGGTTATTTCACACAGTACAGGTACATGTATATATGTCAAATGGTCTCAGTGGTCCTTAAGCCTTATTTGCTGTATAGAGTACCAAAGTGACTACGTCACATGGCCAATCTTGAGTGTAAAAGGCATTAGCACAAGAACCAGCACGTGAACCAACACGGTCGTGTATTCCAGTCGTTTGTGTGGCATTTACTGGTTCTGAATGACATCACACTTTGGTGCTCCATACCACTGAGGTGTCTAGCTCTGAGCATTTCTGGAAATTGTACAGCGGCATTTACTGTCATCCAAGGTGTGTGAATGCCGATAGTTTTTCATTTTTGGGCTCTTGCAGGCTTATGGAAGAAGAGCGGGAAGCTTGTGTTTCTTGGGTTAGACAACGCCGGCAAGACGACGTTACTACACATGCTGAAGGATGGCAGGATGGCACAACATGTTCCAACGTTACATCCTAGTAAGGGGCTCTGTTACATCTGAGATGCTGTCAATGGTGTGCTCGTGCTGAGTCCATTTCAGAGAGACCGCTTAGCATAATTATTTGCTTAGCAAATGTCAGCTGGGAACCGATTACAAAAATACACAGTGTTGACATGTTGGCTAGTATCTTGCAATTTGTGGACTTTTTTTGTGTTCCTTCCATTTTTTATGTTTTGTTCCAGAGCATTGCCTGGATTGCAAAAAGTATTTGCATGGGGTTGAATTACGTATCATTTCATCATCATGTGTTGTCTTTCCTTTTGTCGTTTTCCAGCATCAGAATCATTAAGCATGGGGTCGTTATCTTTCACAACCTTTGACCTGGGTGGCCACGAGCAGGCGCGGCGAGTGTGGAAGGACTACCTGCCTGCGATCAACGGCATTGTGTTCCTCATAGATGCCGCCGACCCCACCAGATTTGCTGAGTCAAAGGCAGAACTTGACGTAAGCATTCCTTCTCTGGAAGAAATTGTAAAATCCCATCTCATGGAGTCTCACACCCAACAAGCAGTGCCTTGTAATCGAATGCACTTCCAAATAAATTTCCTTTTAAATCATGTGAAAACTATACCGAATTAAAAACGATGTGTTATTACAAGTAGAAAGAATTCACATTTCCAGTTGGCCACTCAGTGCCATCAACCATTTTTCAAGAAATCCGCCTCTATTATGCCCAAATTGAAGGGTCCTTTGCATTTTTCAGGGTCTGTTAACAGACGAGTCTGTGGCCAACGCCCCAGTACTGATCCTGGGCAACAAGATTGACATCCCCACAGCTTGCAGTGAAGATCACATTAGAGATTGTTTCGGCCTCATTCAGCAAACGACAGGAAAGGTATTGAATACCGGCGTCTGAAGAACTCCACCCCAATCGCTAGGATTCTTCTTTAATTCTATAAAAACCCCCGCCACTGTGCAGAAAATCGTTCAAAGGGCACAGTCTTTCTAAACTTTCAAGCAGCATCAAGCCCTGTGTAAAGGAATAGGCACTGTGCTTTAACTTCCTCAGTTCTATAAAATCCTCTGAGACTTCCTGGGGGACTTTGAAGGATCTTGAAGAGTTAGCGTTAATGTAGAACCCTATATGTCTCAAAACTCTAACCTAACCCCATCAGTTAGGCTCAGTTTTTATGGACCCTCGGCAACTTGCTGTCCCATAAAGAACCATCAGCTGAGAACTGAACACAGTTTCATGGAATCTCTACTCAAGTGTGAAAGTTCTAGCACTAAAATTAAAGCATTAAAATGCATTAAAATGGTTGGCAAAGTATGTTGACCAAGTACAACCTCTGACTTTAATCATGAAATCACTTGATTCCAACTTGGAAGCATTGATCATTTCGATTGTTTTAAACCCAAAGATCTAAGGAGGCAAGTCTGGTTGCTGTTCAAATAAGGAACACTTTTTGAAAGGAATAATAAAAATTTCTTTGTTTCTTTCCATTCAGGGAAACATACCTCTAAAAGACTTGCCGGGTCGCCCCGTTGAGTTATTCATGTGCAGTGTCCTCAAGCAACAAGGCTACGGCGAAGGCTTCAAATGGCTGGCACAGTACATATAGTACCTCCATCTGATCTAGGATAACTCATAGGATTTTTGTAAGTTAAGAAAAAAAACCAAAACGAATGAACTTGTTATATGCGATTGAACTTCCAAAACGACAACAAGTGGAGACTGCTCCCTAAGGGGAAAAAAGGAACGGTCGTCTGCCTGAGCCTTGAAGCTCAAACATGAGACCAAGCGACTTGAGGGAAGTGGGTGCCGTTTGTGTCGTCTGGTCAAACGGTTCAGCGTTTTTTTGCAAAGACTGAATGACTATATTTTAAAGATGCATCGAGGAGAGTGGGATAAAAAAAAGAAAGCATTACAAATTCTTCACTGGTAATTTGGGCTGATGAATACGCTCTATGGACATTTATGTACCCATCGAAAAAAAAAAAGCAATGCCTGATTTTGACTGCAAGTGCCGTGCTTCATGGGAGGTCAACCCGGGAGACAATGCTTTGAGCTGGATGTGTTGCTGCCATTGTAACACTGGAAACGTAGCACTACAGCCACGCGTCCGGTAGACCTGCTTCATCTTGCGGACCTGCTGCATCCTGCAGACCTGCTTCATCCTGCAGATTTGGATCATCCTGCAGACCTTCATTCCATTCGCTCGATTCACTCTGCAGACCCATTTCATTCTGAAGAACTGCATCGTTGTGCACATTTGTTTCACTGGTGTAATTTGCATCTCAACCTCGCATCCTGGGAGTAACAGGTGTTATTTCATCTGACCCTCACATGGATGCGTCCGAGGATAGTGCTTCCTAGGATTTTTGGGGGGTTTACGGAGGGGATGGGGTTTGGTTAATGAGATATGACCTTTCTTTTTTTTTTACCCGCAATGGTAGCTGCCGCGATTGATCTACTAAAAGTCATGCGTGTGATTTGCACCTGAGAGAAGAGACCATTTCCAGTACATTAATATTTGCACTTTGCTGAGTATACAAGAGTATTGCTTAGTAAGCCAGAAAGCAGGTTCAGTACTTTTGATTTCCATGTATATGCAAATTGGCCAAGTGATTTTTGCCTGTTCAGTAGATTTATCTAAGTTCGCCCAGCTGAAGGTGGCATTTCATGGGGGTCAGTCTGTCATTTGGGAATTCAGCATAGCTGTCTTTGAAAAGAATTTACCGCCAGTGGCTTCGATCTGAGCTTGAATTGCATTGTAGGTCAACATTCCGATCTCAAGGCTGTTGCTATTTTAACTTCCCCCAAATGAAGGGTTTTCAGGAAGGAGCATCCCCCTAATGAAGGGGTTTTAGGAAGGAGCATCCCCCAAATGAAGGGTTTTTAGGAAGGAGCATCCCCCAAATGAAGGGTTTTTAGGAAGGAGCATCCTGCTGAACCGTTCTACTGCTCCCACTTAAAGACATTTGTTCACGGTTACAGATGGTCTCACTTTTTAAAACTGTCTTGTTCGAATGCTTGCATATAATTGGTCCTTGAGGGTATTCAGGAAAGGGGACTTTTTATTAAAAAATCCAAGGTGTTAGTGTACACTTTGCTTAACCCTAACAGTCCTTCACCTTTTGGAGGATTGAGGACTGTTAGGGTTAAGAAGCGTCAGTTTCAAGAAAAAAATGGTACAATAAACATGCACCTGTTCCATAGGTTTTGAAATGGGTTGATGTTATTGTTGCTTTTTTAGTGAAACACAGTGAAAAAGCAACAGAAAGTTGGCGAGGTGGTTTGTAGGAAATGAGACTAGTTTTGCAGAGATAAAATTAATTTGCCACACATAATGCAGTACCCGAATGATTTTTGCAACTCCTGTACGTCTGAAAATTGAGGAATGAGAGACAAATTGATAATTCTCCGTCACTGCGATACTTTGATTCATCAGCAAGGATCAGTAAAGTCTTTTATGTATTTGTTCGTAATGTATGCAAAAAGTCCTCTGTGTATTTATTTTTATGTTGATGGCATAACGTTATGCAGGCTTGTGAACTTTAGCCAAAAAAAAAAACACTCTGATCGTCATGTACATTTTAAATGTTTTAAGTTGGTTGTCAGTTGTCCGATAATATTTCGGCCCTTTGTTCCGCTGTTGGATGTGGGTGCTTTCATGTACTAGACTGATATTGTTATACACCTGCGTTGTACAGAGCAACAGTAAATTCCAGATTTAGGCTTAGCAATGATAAGAATGGATCAAAGTGCAACTTTTTCAAAGTCTGTTCTGCAGACCGTACTTCTTTCAGAGCTAGTTAAGCTAACACCAGGTATTGAAAAGCAGTAAAATTGCAGCCTCATTCAAAAACGGAGTATTTTCATCATTGGACCGCCTGTTTTTGTCAAAATAAAGAAATGCTATACTGGTAATCCACTAGACCGCATGTGTATGTCTGACATTATTGCTTGTAAATCATCAAATCATCAATCAGATCATTTCCTCAAGGAAGCTCGTTTTGATACTGTCATGCACACTTTGTATAGCTTGTTAGCAGGTGAATCAGGTCTAATAATCAGTAACATTTCATTATTAAATGACTGCCAATCGCCAAACTCTCATTTTAACACACTGTTCCTGGCATGTATCTGTTACAGTTTGAGTGTGCTGTCATAATGTAGATGTTGCATCTGTGAAGAAAAACCAGAAAAACAAAGACACGGGCATACCTGTAAATTCAAGCATTGCTAGCCTGCAAGGTGTGAACATGCATCATGTGGTTCAAGCAGAATCATGTAAATTCATTTCAGTTAACAATTATGCAAATTTATTGGGCAAAGTGGGCATTCAGACGTTACGTGTATGGAATGTTTTCAGTATTGTGAAATTCTGCTTGTGTGAAGCTTTGTGCTGTTTAAATGCATGTACATGTAGTTGAATCTGTACAAATCTGCCATGAGTCAAACTTTGGCTCTTAAATGTTTGTTCACATCGCATGAACCGCTGTACTTGTAGATATGGTTTGAACTGTTACCAGAAAGACTTTGTGATTTTCATTTTTGCATAAAAACCAGTGAGGGTGGTTTGCAGATCAACATTGAGGATGGTGATAGACTGGCTCCTTGCCCTGGTGTTATTTCAAATAATGGAACAAAATTTTTGGAATCGACATTTGATGAGATAAGCCCTGAAAACCATAGGGGTGCCCTACGTTTCCAACAATATGCCATATCTTTTCAATTAAATTAAAGAGAGTAGTGAAAGGGCATCAGCCAGGGTACATGTATGATTACACAGTTATCTGGTCTCAATATGCAGATTTTTTTCCAACCTTGGCCGTGCTCATTAGATCAGCAACCTGATCATCCGTGCTGGGGTTCATACTTGGACTTAAAGTGTTTCCTAGCCCAGTTGATGTAATGTTTTGTCCTACTGACGGATGTGTTCTCAAGTACTGTTGACAATCTCCACCTGTACTGAGCTTCATACTTTTCGTTTGACAAGTCATGAATGTTTTATTTTAATTTTTATGTTTATTTTCTTGATATTGTATGCCATGTATGTTTTTCCAAATGATTGTTTTTATGAGTAAATTTATTGCATGCTGACACAATTACTTTAAAATATCTAATTGCCTTGAATTTAGTATGTAATCCTTTTGTCCTTAGTGTGTAGATGTAGAATGTAATAATTTTGTTGGTATAAAAGTCTCCATTGATGTTGTGACAGTGAACAGTCAGAGGCAATTTGTAAGGGCACATCCACCTATATTGGAAACTTGGTGAATTTTTTGACTGTCCATGATCTGCTTCATGTTGAGGTTGATCCCGCCTCATTTCCTTGTCAGCTTCTCCCAGTGAGGTTTTGGATCTAACCCCATCGCTCATCCAACCATTCATGCAGTAGATGCATTCTTGGTAGTTTATGTCAGTGCTATTTTAGTGACAGCTCTTTGCTATAAATAACTTTATGCAGGAATAGTGGGCAGAGTCAGAGGTCCAAAAACAAGCCAGTAGGAGTGGTCAGTGTTATCGTCTGCATACAAATTTCTGTATATATTGAGATGCCCAAGCAATCTATCAAAATGGAGAACAGACCGTGCTCTTTTAATAGTTGCGGGGGAAAAAAATTATGACTCATTTTGTGGGATCATATTGCATATGTGCTGCTTTATTCTACGTTTTTTAGGGAAAAAAACTGTTTTGTGATCAGACTCGGATAAAAAAGTGCACTCGATGTAATGGCCATTTTATACACTACATTAGGAGCAAGGGAAGTTGCAGAATTTTTAAAGGTCTAGTAAAATGTTTTTGTTTTGGTTGTTGCTGTTTTCTTTTCTTAAAAATATGTATGTATGTAAATTAACAAAGAACGGCAGATTTGCCGATTGGAATTGGAACAATAAAATGTCAGTAATATTGCAGCCTTGTATTGTGCGGTTTATGGGAATATGTTATTATTGGAACATGGAATGAAGCTTGTGAAATCTGTCAAAATCAGTCAAATGACCCCTTTGTGTCTGTGCACTTAGGCAAGTCAAGCGGAAGGTATTTTTGATTGAGCCTGTCGTAGCAAAAGGAGGGTTAGAAAAGATCGAACTCAAATTTCATTCTGAACTTATTACATCTGGGGTACTGAGTTTTGGTACACAGAAATAAAATCAAATCAATCCGCTCATAAATTGACTCCCGTAGCCCACCTAGCTCTAAGACAGATTTTACTGCTTTGGCCAGTGCACCGTGCCGCTGACGAGCACAGCCGGAAAGCAGTACCATAGAGGGCGCTATATTCGAAACAGAGACACATTCACATGTACAGCGCACATGTTGATAGGAGCTTTGAGAAGAAACCGACGGATCGAGCCCAGCGCGTGCGTGAAGAGTGAATGCATGCTCGCTAGTGCATGACGCCTGCGCGGTGCACTGACGCAACATGTACTAGTTGTACATGTACGCGCGGTCGGTCGTACAGTACATGTACGGATTAACCAAAGCACGTTGGACGTTCGAGTATGCGTCCCACGTGCTTGGATTAATCCGTACTGTACGACCGCCCGCACGCCCGCATTCATTTCGTACGCGTATGAAGACTGAAACCTATTCTCTTTTCATATTATTGCACACAAAGGCAAGGAGGGAAACAGTCTCTCGTACGCGTGACATATGCATACGTACCTAGCCCGTACGGCAAGGCACAGTGCAGACGCGTTCACCTTTGTTGGTGTTGTGTGTGTTGTGTGTATTTTCTGCCCAATTGAAATTCATCGAGAGTCACAATGAGTAAACGCAAAGCTCCACAAAATGACAATCCAAACAAAGATCTGGTGGATGTTCTCTCTGGTAAGGAAACATGGTGTATTAAGTTCAAACTGCTGCTCAGTCAGTCTGGACTTATGTGTAATATGAAACGTAACGTTTTACCAGTTTCGTGAAAAGCGTGTGAGGCTAGTCATGCTAGTAAATGTTATCGTTACTATTATATTATTATTATTTATTCATGCCATTTCTTTTCCATCACATACAAGTTTGGAATAGGAGAGGCAAAAGCGATAACAATCACTGTGGCCAAAGACCTGCCTATCCTCATGATCATCAAGTTGTGTACAATAAATAAAAATATTGGGCCCTTAAAAGTATTTGAAGCCAAAAGTTAGAACTTATAAATATTTAAATATAAAAGAAAAAGAATGACTGGAAATGAATAAAGATAATGTATGCTGTTGAAAAAAAATTGAATACATGTGGCCGAATACACATAAATGAGCGAGGGCACTGTTCACTTGAGAACTCAGTTTCTTAAAATTAAATTGGAAATTGTGATTTCACGTGTCCAAGTTGTTCCATAACAGAGTTGGCAAACTATGAGAAGAATGTAACCAGACAGATGCATAAGTACAATGCCTACCGCAAAGCCGCGAGCACCATCGCCAAATACCCTGAAAAAATCACCAGTGGCAAGGAAGCCAAGAAACTGGTAAGTTTGAGAGACATGGTACTTGAACTTGAAGTACTTTCTGAACAGTAAGGCACTACTCGGTAGGCCTTACTGGCTCCTCACTTTTGATTGGTTTCGTACGCCTTGGCATTATAAAAGCAGCCCAGCAATAACATGATAACCCTCTGTTTTTACTTTCTCAATCAAATCTTCCCCGAAAATCCATAACAACAGACTACATATATTAAACTCCCCTGACTTATTGTTTTTGGAGTGTGTAACCCACTTTTTTGGACACTGGACAAACACTGATGTTTGCCATTTGCCTGCTGTTTGATAGGATGGTGTTGGGGAGAAAATTGCCAAAAAGATTGATGAGATTCTAGCAACGGGCAAGCTGGAGAAACTGGAGAAGATCCGAGCAGATGACACAAACGTCGCCATCAACCTGATGACAAGAGTGACAGGAATTGGGTCAGTGGGGGAAAAAGGGATTCAGAGAAATGTTGGAAATACTCTGAAAGAACATAATTAACCTAATCCCTACATAATACTAAAAATTACTACTTAGTAATAAAATGTAGCATTCAGTGCTGTTGCTTGTATGAGGACATGAATTCATTGCTTTCTGAAGCCATAAAATACAATAAATAAGACAATGTACCATTCAGTGCTGTGGCACTAAGAATACATGACTTCATTGTTCTCTGTACGAGTAACAATGGAAGTGCCCTAGCCAGAAGTAATTATTTGTAGCACTAGGTCCTTCAGGCTCAGACTACTATGTAGTATTTTGTAGGACTGAGTCCTGTAAGCCAAATGATATGCCAGGCAGTTAGGGTTAAATAGACTTTCCTTCAACCCTATCAGGAAAACAAACTTATAACTCAGAGACGTGTTATACAAGTAATAATCAGCCTGGTGGTGTGTCGTTATTGATGCACAAGTTGTGACAAAGATACTGAGAAATGACATCAGAACTCATGCAAGTACCTTCTTAAATACAACAGATGTAAATGTGTCGTATTGCCCTAGACTTTTGCCAACCATGCTTGAAATTTATGTGAAGCATTCCGCCCACAGAAAGAATTGTTTATTTAGAAACACAAAGAAGGTATTGTGGTGTACTGATGGAATGTTTCTCTACTGGTTTGCTGTGTGCTGGTGTTTGGAAAGAAAGCAAGTGACATTTTTTGTTATTTTCAGCCCAGCTGCAGCGAGAAAACTGGTTGACGATGGCATCACAACAATAGAAGGTAACAACATGCTCTGTTTGGATTCAGAAGAATGATCCAGCCCCATTTACCTCCTGTCTGCCCAAATCTTCTCTACTCTGTTAAATTGATAGAATTTCAGTCAACACTAACTGCAGAGGGCCATGGCTGGTGTTTAAATATCCAGTGCATTGAGTAATGCCACAAGGTCTACTGTTGCATTTTGTTGCATTTTATCAGGATGACTTTCTATTGCGTTGCATTTTGTTGCATTAAGCAGGGTTCTCATTTTTACAATGTTGTATTTTGTTGCACTCAGCATGGGTGGAAATTCTGTTTGGTTGCATAAAAAGCAGTGTTCCCATTACAACTGTATTGCATGTTGCATTCAGCGTGGTTCTCATTCCTACCATGCTGAATTTGTAGAAATTAGCTGAGAAAATAAAATGGTAATTTATAGGGTGAATCAAATGACATCACTGAAGAACTGCTATAAAAATTGGACACCTTCCTTCTCAGCTGTTGAATGTTGAATTTCATTTCTTTTGACAGAGCTGAGGAAACATCAAGACAAGCTCAACCACCACCAGAAAATTGGACTCAAGTATGAAATCAAAGTTATGAAGTTATTTTCTTAAAAGTGAAAACCATTTAACAGAGTGTTGACAGATCACTTTTGCCTCTTTCCCCAATCAGCTCAGTAGCCTCTTCCACCTAAAACATTAAGGCTGAACTTTCCCGGATTTTGGCTTTGAATTTCCCCCTAAAGCCTTGGAAATATGCTCCTCATATTAGGGTGACTGAAAACATGTATATTCAAAACAAGTGCCCAAAACTTGCCCAAACAGGCGGCTAAAAGTTGCCCATACTCAAAACGAGACCTTAACAATGCCTCCAAAGTCTGACTAGATTCTATAACCCTGTTCGAAATGAATGTACATAACACAACTTGGCTGTGAGTTGACTGAAGGAGTGTTTTTGCCTCTGCCAGGCATTTTGAGGACTTTGAGAAGCGTATCCCCCGCCCAGAGATGGAGAAACTGGAAACGTTTATCAAAGCCCAGGTAGAGGACCTAGATCCGGACTACATCGCAACGATCTGCGGCAGCTACAGACGGGGAGCTGCATCAAGTGGTGACATTGATATCCTGCTAACACATCCAGAATATACCTCTGCTGATGAAAAACAGGTCCGGAACCTGAAATTTAGCCTTGAAGAACCTCAGTCAGGTTCCGAAAACTTTGTTCATACAGTAACTCAATCTCTGTGAAATTTTAACGCTGGAGTTGTGGCATAGTAACATTTTTCGAATTGTTTTTCGTGAAAGTTTCACTGTGCTTTTGTTTGTTACTTTTCAAAGAAACAATGTAAGGTTTGGAGTTATTGAAGGCAGCCTAAATAGTAGTGTTCAGAGCTGAGCAAGATTGTCATTATGCCCATCATTTTCAAGACGCTCGGTGGAGCTAATTAAAAGACTACTCTCCGAGACAAACAGCCTACGTGCAAGCTTTGGTCATATCAATAAAGTTCAAGCAAGGTGTGAGAAAATTGTCCGGTTAATGGTTAATGTTTTTTTGTTTGCCCCTTTTTTCTAAACAGCCTGAACTGCTTCTCTCAGTTGTAAAGCAGTTGGAGAAATCTTCCCTTGTAACTGACACCATCTCACTTGGCGAAAGCAAATTCATGGTAATCATATTTTTCAATTTTTTAAGTTGGGTTCCCATGATGGTTTATTTTATGATTAAAAAAAGTAATTACCTTTTCTACAGGGCCATATTAAGACCGTCCATTACACAATTTCATCAAAAGCCTTTGTTCTTTCCAGGGGGTGTGTCAGTTGCCAGCAGAGGAGGAGGATGAGGAGGACCATCTCTTCCGACGCATCGATATCCGACTTATTCCCAAGGACCAGTACTTCTGTGGCACGCTTTACTTCACCGGCAGTGATATGTTCAACAAAGATATGAGGGCCAAAGCTATCGAAGCTGGTTTCACGCTCAATGAATATACTATCAGGCCCATGGGCAGCACAGGTGGGTACCAGCCAGTTTTTAAAATTTGAAGAGAGGTCACCTTGCATAGATGCCAAACATCTCTGTTTAGTTATGACAGGGTTAGTCGTACCAGTGTTTTGGTCCTGTGCAGGTATTGCTGGTGAGCCTCTACCAGTTAACAGCGAGAAGGATGTGTTTGACGTCATCGGCATGGCATACAAGAAGCCGTCGGAGCGTAACATGTAGACATGGGGAACCCAACTAACAGCCACTATTGATTGAAGCAGGGTGGTCATTCAGTGCTTTATCTAGAATAAACACAGACTGACATTTGTCTAGTCAGTGATACAGTTATTTTGACGTATCTGGAATATTCAGTGATGCAAACGTGAACTTCCAAGTATATATGAGGAATTCTCAACCCATGAATTGGAACTATAACACAGGGGCGCAAGTTTTCTAGAGACGGTTTAGGTCAGCTGGAAAAGCAAGTTGTACACGTGGATATATATAAACAATTGAGTTGTGTAAAATTGGACCATTTTAGTGCAAATGAAACATTCCACAGTGGATTGAAATTGCACTCTGTAAGTTGCCAAATTTGATTACCAATATGGTAAATATAAGTCATGTTCAACCCAGTGGCCCGCCAGGCCCATCTCTGCGAAGAGACCACTCTGGTGCTCTGTTTAATAAGCATTAGTGTTACAAAAACCTCAGTTTTTGGAGAGAAAAAATGTTATAAGTTGCCATTTTTACAGGTCTTCAACCGTGTCTAAGTAGTTGCAATAGAATGTAGTTTCTGTTGTATTTTGCCAGTTGGTATTCAATTCTCAAGTGGCCTTTTTGAACCATGGGGGGACACAATGGGAGGGCGCTATTCGAAGTGGGTAAATGTGGAGTAAACAAAAGATTTACCCAAACAAAATAGCACCCTCTTGTGTCCGCCATATCAGGTACCTCATGTAGGCCGTTGCTGTTTGTGCTAGTCGTTGCCCTTTGTCATTTTGGAACAAGGAGACTTCAAGGTAAAGTTTTAAACCGAAGCTTGTGAATATGATGTTGGAATAAAGGACAGGTCAGCATTTTTCTAAGAGAAATAAACATCTGTATTTTATTTCAGAGATTTTGGTTTGCTGTTTCATTTGAAATGCCAGTGCCAGATATGCCACACAACTTTCTATGTACTACTTCATTCAAAAGAGTGGTACGAGCAAAATCAGTTGAGTTTCCCTTTCTTGAAGTATATAAATTTATGAAAATCATAACGATTATTGTAAGTTTGAGAACCGAAAGTCTAAAAGACATCCATCTTCAAACATCATCATACAACTTTGTAATATCTGATCTCATAAATATTAATTCCATTGACACAATGTAAACTTCTTTGAACAAAATACCTGAATGATTTCGCCTATTTCAGTTAAAAGGGTCTTATGTCTGCAATCACGTAAAGGGACAAATGCAATGAAGAGAAAAAAAGAAAATAGTTCTCCACAAAAAAAAAAGGCAAAATGGTTTATGAAAAGTAAATCTTAAAATTCAATTTAATACTCAAATTGGATGAAAATATTTGCATGGGCTGACAACCAAAACCTAACAACTGGATCATTTATCTTGGACCAACTACAATCTGCACTTCTTCATGTTTACAAGACAAGACAATATTTGCCAAGTGTTTGATGCAATTTACCTGAAAAGCCCTAAATTAAGGTGTAAATATGAAACTTCACTATTCGGAGAAGTTTGAGGCTCACAAAGGAACTCTTTAAAGAGTAATTTCTCCCTGTAGAACTACTGTCGCTTTGCCCAGCAGATCAACGCGCCCATCATCACGCACCCTTATTTGAATATCTCCACCCCTCTTGGAACACTGACGAGCTATCAAACAAGCAAGAGAAATACATTTGATGTTAAGGGGAGCCCCTCCACATGAGACCAAACCACTTATAAATTATAACCCCAGATATTTGGGTCACTGGATGTTAATCAGAAAATTTCTATGCCTTGTGGCTCTGAGGAACTTGCCCTGGACTGGAGATGCACTGAATGGAGATTATTACTGGATATCTCCTATCAAGACCAGTGATGTAGTGCCTTGATGCGAGCCTTGGCCATTAGGTTGACTTAAGGTTTGATTTGAGGGCCTTAGCGTTGTGACTAGAGAGTCAAAGCCCTGGCCTTGAGGATCAAAGCCTTTGCTCCAACACTGATCAAGACATTCTTACCATAGAGTTCCTTCTTGCCAAGTTGCTCTGCCCAGTAACCAGCCAAGACGGTGTGTGCAGAGCCTGATAGGAAAAAGGAAAGTCTACTGCTGTTTACTTCAACCCTCTTCAAAAACAAGTCTGAGCATAGGTTAACCCTTAGCTATACACATGCAAAATATCATTCATAGGCACAATTACCAGATCTGTTTCTGTTGTGCAGTCATGCCTATTAGTACAATTCAGTTTAGTTTGAGCGCTTACAGCACAGGAAATTCCTGGGACATTTTGTCTCCTTTTCTGACCTGTGACTGGGTCCTCGGGTAGGCCGTGCCAGGGGGCGAAATAACGGGAGACGAAATCGTACTGCTTGCCGTCGGCATCGATGGCCCCGTTGCCAGGGTTACCCTTCAGGGTGACGATGACACCTTTGACTTTGGCGTGAGGATTGGGAGCGGCCATCATGGCTCCGAAGTCGGGCTGCAGACTCTCCAAAGTTTCTCTGCGTGCACAGAAAATGAAATGATAAATGGCAGCAGTCGTCATTTCTCCATTTACGGTTTACTGGAGCTATTTGTGTTCAAAGGGAAAGCAACTAACATGTTTAACATGGCACATCTTAGCCAATTTCCTTACACTGGCATGATCTTCATTTCCAGAAAAATCAAGGAATCTCCAATATCACATCTGCATTGTAAACTTTGCCCCTGAAACTGTTTTGAATCATATTAAGCAGACACTGCGACAATGGGCCAATGCTAGAGGGAAAACTATATTGCCAATAAAATACTACATGTACATATATCCTATACCACTACGAAAGGCAGTGAGTTGTAAGTCGTAGTGCCCTATCATAGCAGATCCTTCAGTTTCCAAGAACATGGTCATGCATCAGGAATATAGCAACATCTTGAATTAAGACTAATTGCACAGGAGGTTTAAAGCACATATTCTTGGACAAACTTGGGCCCAGATTCCCAAATCAATGAGGCTTACATTGTCAGAGCAGTAGTCTGTCCGTCTACAACATAAAATGGGTACAAAATTCATTGACGATGTGGAATAATCATATCGCTGTCAAATTGGAAATTCTCGCTATATGTACATGTACCTAGTTGCAGAGTCAGGCAAGCGGAGAAGAAGTTCCTGGTTTGCTCCCAGAGTAAACTGAACATCGACAGGTGTGATAGGGCCAAGGGTAGCCTAGGATAATTGCATTGCAAGACATTAGTCTCAGAGTTTCAAATTTTCTGTGGAAAGCCCACATGAAATGCCAGAATGCCTTAAACTCAATGGAATTACTTCTGCATGCGAGACAGAACAAGGTACTGTAAAACTTTTGAGTTGTTTTGAACAAAACAATGAGAGTGAGTCTATGCAGCTTTGTCAAATGGCAGCTGATGAAGATACTGTCAGTTATCAAGATATTACCACATCCAGTTGTGGTAATATGCTCATGTTGGCTCAAAACACGTCTGGTGCCAAGTCACCATTTGGATGCATCTGCTCACCAAATAAAAAAGTCGCCTGACTCCTGTACAGTCCATTCACGTTCTAATCTAATCTTTTGCTTCTAACTAAACTTACTATAGTTTCTCTTTTGGAAAAAACTTATGGAAAATCTTAATAGATGTACATGTACACTGTAACTAAATTGAGACGTCAACTTTGGCTTGTGATAGGACTTTCTCCCTGCAACAAGGAAATTTTAGAGAACTGTGCTTGTTAAAAGATGAGTAAAGTTGCCCTGATTTTGTTTTGCAGGTTCTTCTGAACGCTAGACCTCATGATAGGCAAACTCACTGAATTTTATACTGAAGTTTGACAGTACCTTGTCTCTGTATCCCTCAGCCTCAGTAGCAACTTTTTAGTCCTTTCTGAGTAATACACGTCTTGTGGCACGTGTTGACCAATAGTTACCTGCAGATGGTGTGACTATGTGATTATGATCATGTTGATGGAAAATTACAAGGTATTGCATAACATGAAAGATGAATGTTGACCAAATCATCTTGCATGTGATGATCATGGTAACCGATGATTAACAATTGATCAATGAGCAAGCGATAATCAGAGAGTGGTGATTTGACAACTATAGTGATGGCGATCGGTGAAGTGCTGCACTCGACTCTACCACAAATTTGTGGACAAGTGTATCTGAAGTCAGTTCAGTTTCAGTAGAACACCTGTCTCAGCTCACTTGAAAAAGTGACAATATAAGACTGAACGACTTCTAAAGGACTTATGTGGACTTGGGATGGATTTGCCAGCAACAACAGCATCCATGTAATATTTAGGTCAACAGAATGATCATTATTGCAAATGGAAATGTCAGTGAATGAGGGCCAGACTGTAATGGTTTAATCATAAAAAATGTACTGATTAAGGAAATAATTATGAACTGTAAAAGCCACATCCTACCTGAATAAGCTGTGCTAGAGGGGCCCTATCCTGCATGACATAAAGAAAGATCAAACAAAAGTTGGTTACAACACAAATCTATTGTTCACACTCTCATTCGATCATAATATCTTGTGATTTTCATGTTGCTGCAATTTAGTCGTTATTTCTGGGTATTCTAAAGGCCATCAGACTCATTTTTCCTGAACTGTCACTGACTGGCAATATCCTCCCCCTAACACTCATAAATCTACCAATTTGTAGACAATTTTTTACAAAAGCATCAATTGTCATTTTTAAAGTTAGTTGTCAGTCCCTTGTGCACACTCGCATGCACAGGCATGCTCTACAGTTGTGTGGACCACATAAGTGTTGCATAATAGTTACTGTGGTCTCTAAAGATACTGTGGAGATGTGCGAAAACATCCAAATTCTTCAATAAAAATTCTCTTAATAATACAAGTCTTGAATCCTTTCAATGGGATCCCAGCGTCTTGCCGAAAAGTGTCCAATGGGAAAAAGTGTCGGCAGAAGGATGATGCTAAGGACAGACGCTATCTAGCAAACTTCTGGCGACAACTGCTCTATCATGAAGGCCTGACCAATCAATGGGAGTATGCTAATGAGCGGATAATATTTTACACCAGACACTTCTGCGTGACACCAGCCAGAAAAAAACAACACCTCTGGTGATGGCATATTCAGCGGGAAGTCCAGGCCGATGTAGGCCCCTGCCCGCCTGGCTATCAACTCGCCGCTCCTGGACTGGAATCGCACTGCATCATTGCGGTTGCCCACGACATAGAATAGCGCCGCAGCTGAAGCCAAGGTGGCATGGCCGCACAGGTCCACTTCATGGGTGGGTGTGAACCAACGAATCCTGAGGTGGGTTGCTTCGGAGAAATTACGGGGGAAAAATTAAAAAAAAAATATTCATCTGCAAAAAAGTTTTCTATGTCACACTGTGTTCTTATTCCTCCATGGTCACATTGGCTTCAAAGACATCTGCATGTATGCACTCAACTAGATCATACTAAAAAATCATCAGATCTTATCTGAAATTTGTGATTTTTTCACGATTCATGTCGTAAGGTAAAGGCACTTCGAGAACTCTAAAGTCACAACTGCGTGATACTCCGTTAGTGATTTACAGTTCTCGAAGTAAGGTAAAGCCTAGGTACCAGTCTGAAATGTTTCGCCTGGCACAAGAGTCTGTAGATAAGCAGTTTCTGATAGATTCATTTCGGCGGCAATCTTCATCTTTGTTTCTTCAGGAATATCCTGAAAAATACAAATATAAAAGAATTATCTTTTGGCAGCTGTCGTGAAGACAGATACATAATTTCAGCGGTTCAAACATCTCTTACTACTCGTACACCAAACTAGCACAGCAACAAATTGTGTCATCAAAATGTTTTGGCCTCGGCATTTCCATTTGGTAATGGCATGTTAAGCCCGGGTTCCTCACCTCGCCGAGGCAGCAGACGGCCGCTGAATTGCCAGCAAAAGGCTTGTCGGTGAAAGCATCCACTGTTATAATAGGCAGTTTTCCCTCTCGTCCGGGAAAGACATATTTTTCAGGATTTTCGGATGCCATCATGACAGCAGAAACACATTCCCGATCCCTCGTCTCGATCGCTCGAGTGCAGTCGCCTCTTGATGCAATTCATAAACTTGGTTAATTCCTCTGTCATTACATCTTTGACCGAATGCACGAGGAAACGAAACAACTCAAAATACAATTTACACTTTTTATTCCACCCAAATTAATTCTGCATTCATTCCAAAGGATTGGTAAAGTTCGACTAGCATGAAAAACAGTAGTTATATGGATTAAAAAGATCAACTCCGGCCAAAGAATCTGTGTGTTTCAGTTTTCTTAATTTGAGAGACTTATACAACTTTAGTAAAAACGTGCTTCTTTCATCCACGTTGCCCTTTGACCTCTCGTGTGTTTACTCGGCTGCGCACTCTCATCACAGCAAGAATGTAGCTCACGCAGTGCCGCGGGGACGCGAAAAACTGTTCTTCCGTGGACTTTGAACCAACCACACGATCGGGAGAAAATGGCGAATTACACAGTAGTGCTGGAGGGTGGATCTCCGTGGGGATTTCGGATGAAAGGAGGGAGGGGAACTGGTATTCCTCTTGTTGTCTCGAAGGTGAGTTAGCATCGATTTTCCCCCATTGATTCTTTTAAGTACTTTAAAATTGGAATAACTGTGGGGAGGGCGCTCTTCTCTGAAGGCCCTACAAAATTTACAGTTTTTTGGAAAGAGTTCCACTCACGGACAACACAAATTTTCCCTTGAAATGTTATAGCAGCCATCAGAAAGTGATAAAATGTCCTATAAAGTGAAATTCAGGTGGGAAAATTCCGAAGCATTTACTTAGAAAAGTTTTCAGACAAGTCTCATCATAGTCACACCAGGTTTGTGCACAGAGGCTTCAACTTCAAGTGGTACTCTATTTTTTTTCATGCAGGAAAAACTTTTTTTTGTCGAAGTTATAATTTTTTCCACTTTTCCCTTCACTGCATTTAGTGGTATTTATTAATACATTGATATTTTATTTGCATCAATTTTAAAAACTACTGTTGAGGCATGTCACGCTTGTCAGAATGGTCAGTGACCGTTATGATAGGGACTAAAACAATTTACATCATATTTGATTGCGAATGTGATAAAAGATACAAAAAGGTTTCTGATTCAGGACAAAAAAGGAGATGTACACGTAGTCCTATGGTTTGTCTCCAACGCTTGTTTTCTTGTTTTCCTTGATAAAGTTAAATATGTTACATGTAAATGCATGTTACAAGTTGCAGACCTGTGACAAACACACTATTATGATAAACAAATGGTTTTTTTTCTTTCTGAAAACGCTCCTGGAAAAAAGGTGGCTTGCATACGTGCATACTCATGTTAATGATGTTATAGACATTCTAGGTACAGGTGCATTTGTGCAGATGTTAAAATGGCTTTGTGCATTGCACAACATGATCATTTTTTGGCATTTTAAGGCTTATAGCAGATGTTTTCCTGTACTTACCAATGCCAATTTATTGCCAAACAACACACACCTTGCAATCTTATATTCAAACAAACAGAAGATGGTCAACTTCTTGGAATGGGGGTTTTCAGAAGATCCTAAATCTCTTCAAAGGACTTGCTCACAAGAGTCTTTGATTTTCCTGGCATGAAACCGGAGACTCAATACCTGAAAATTGCAGAAAGTATGCAGCTTTTCGACTACTAACCATCACATGTACAATATGTGCTGTTACATGTACCGGTATGTTGCACTAGTACAAGAGACATCACCTAGGGTGACCTAATTTGTTGTTATCATTATAAACCATGCCTGCATTGTAGGACTAAATAAGCTGCAAATGTTTGTTTGGCATGAATCAACAAAGTAAACACGGGTTGTTGACATTTAGCAGTTAAATTTGTTGAAGGACAACATTTACATTTCACTGCTTTGGAAAACTTTACAAGAGAGGTTGAGTGCAGCTGTGAGCATTGTAAAATTCAATGTACATGTACTCATGCCAGTTCGATGTGTACACGTATGTGTGATATTGTCCACATTCCTTGAAAAGTTTGCTGTCTTTTGCCATGATTTGTTTTATTGTTTCAGAAACGATGCAAGCTCATTTGCAGATGTGCTGTACATTGTGGGTCTGACATTCAAATCAATACTCTACACGGTATACACACACAGCTGTAATATGCAATTATGATTGTAAAGCACAATCTGTATGCTATGCTTTATAACATGAGATATTTACAGATTTCCACTGCTGGTGATTTGTGTTCTAACAGAAAAAGAAAAATTGATGGAGGGGACTTTTTGAACAGAAATCCAATATCCCATAGAAGAAAAATGTCAGATTCACTGTTACTAACCAATTATACCAGTAATTTTGGTGGCATTCCGTCCCCAAATATAAAAATGTTTATTCAAATTTTGTGGGATATGTCTTAGAACAGTGATGGTGAAAAGTCTTTCTGAGGTACAGTAACACTGCACACATACTGTACGTTGTAATTTTTGAGCCATTTTGGTTCAAAGAAAGGTGCTGTAACTAGCACCATTATCAAACTATAAACACCTAGGCATACCGTGCACCACGTTGGTTAATTATACATGTACTGTACATATACATGCGTGTACATGTATGTAGAATTGGACAAAGATGTACCAATATATAGCCATGTACATGTTCAGGTGAATGCCTACATTTGGATTGTGCATGCTTTACACTAAGCATTTTTGATATCCAGACAAAAACTCTGTCACCCACATTTAAGGATTCTTTGAAGCATTTCAATAATGTACGGTAATTGAATCCCGTTTTGGTAAAAACAACCTGTTTAAAATCACCTAACTGTACCCGACAAAACAGGATCAATTTAGTCACACAACAAAGAGCACAACAGCTGGATTTCAATGCAAACCTGTTCCTGAAAGATACTTTGACCTTGCCTATTGTTGGGACACCTCCCTGCGTTACCTTGAGAAGTATCACAAATGTCATGTACCGTAGGCGAATTTACAAATGTGTGTATTGTAGATCGGCAAATTTGATATTGGGTGATGATCCTACACCCCGTCATTCTTGTTTTGTGCGTACATTGCTTGTATTTCAGGTCATATTTCTTGCACAGAAGCAGGGGAAATTCACATGAATAAATCAATAACCTTGGTTCTTGAAAGGTACGACTTAAACCTTTTTATTCTCATTCAAAAGACTCTATGAATCACCGTATGAAATTGATCAATGACCATAAATTATGCGACATGCATTATGAGCAACTGTTTACTCATTTTTATTGTCAACAACAGGGGTGTAATTTGTTGTGTACAATAGGACCTGTTTCTCAATTGATCAAAATGTCATTTAACTACAGGGAATAATGCCCAACAACAGTACTAGTACATCAGCTCTCATCTCTTTTTTTCACTTCATTGTAAGGAAGCACAGGGAATGTAATTTTCTGAGATTTTAGGTTTTACCTGGCATTTTTAACCCACACGTGTATCAGACTTGAACAGTCTACAGGTAAAATCAAATTAGGATTTAGTACCGGTATCTCTGAAAATTATCATTTTCAAAACAAGCAGATGCATGGCCCATTCTTGTTAACTTGTAAGCAAATCAGACAGACACTAAACAGCAGACTTCGTCACATGGAGTGTCATTTTTGGTCAATTTACCAGTGGTATGTAGGTACTATACAATGTACAGTGTACGTGTACAGGGTATGTAAACTGCCGAGACCTTGGAGACAGACCCCTCCACGATAACCTTGAGTCTCAAGTTGGAACACTTGACATTCATACCCAGCACTTGACTGGTAGCTTTATGATTAATGGTTGCTTGCTTCCAAGTTTAAATCCAAGCGCTCCTGGGTTTTAGTCTCTGGTTCCAGTGGGAGGCAGCTATCTGTTTTCCTTCCCCTGAGAGTGTGGTGAAATCCTAACCATGCCATATGGTCAGGAATGCTTGTGGTGTATGGCAGTGTCGGCTCTTGCAGGTCCAACTACCAACATTCTTGGCAAGTTTTGGATTGTACTGGTTTGTTTTGCCAGCATCCTCTCAGAATACTGTAAGGAATGCATGCTTCTCCTTTGAAGAAAAACAGGGGGAAAAGAGAAATGAAGGAATATAATCTCCAAAACTAATATCCAGACGGAACACAAACCTTTGGGACTAATCAAGGTGTATTTTAACTTCTCAGTGTGTCGAAAAAGGCCTCATCACAAAGATGGCCGGCCATTTGGTTTGGTCTTATTCATTTTCACAAGCCAAAGGTACATGTACATGTATGTACATGTATGTATGTATGTATGTAATTTCACCAGGGAAGTAAAAAAGACCAGCTACATGTACATGTAGTTTTGTCTTTTATTGTTGCATATCCGACATTTGTTAGTCATTGGGCTTTACTTTTCTGTCGTGACATCTTTGAAGAATCCAAACTATTTACAGGAACACTAGAATCCAAATTTATGAGACCTTGATCCAACTAAAGGTGAAAAAAAAATAAAATGGGGATTAAACTGTCAAAGAAGTATCTGAGCGCTTCTGCTCAAGATTTATAGACATGGGTCTGGACCTGTCCAGGTCCTCATAGAGAGCTGGAAACCGTCTGGAAAAGGGAACCTCGAAAATCAGACTTTTAAATATCACAGGAATGCCTGGATAATTTGCCCTTGTAGCGGTTCATGTACAAACATGTACACTGATGGTGTCATAAATCTGATTGTTCCAGTTATAATGCAATGGGCCAGTGTGGGATAGAGACCTGTTCTTTTTCCCATAATATCATTTCAGAGGAGAAATAATAAGCCTAATAAGGCTTTTGTGAGCTACATTTGAATGAAAACGGCACACTGAGGTCTTTAAATTCATGTGAACATAACAATTTAAATTATTCATACTAAAGACACCGTTGCTATATATGCATGTACATGTACCGGTACGCGGTGATGCGGGGCAAGCTTTTGCTTGGTTACATAAGTGACGCCTCGCACCAATACACTGTTTTCAATGGAAGAAGGGCACAAAGGAACCAGTCCATTCCAGAGACGGTGGTTGCTGTACAAAAACTTGCCCCAAATCATGAGGTATAGCAACAATGTCTTTAGTCTGGGGAAATCAGATTGTTTATGCGCAATCAGATACATGTACCGGTAAGTCAGTGTACCAGATTTTATTAAAATTCAGCTCGCAAAAGGCTGATTTCCCCCTCCCCACAAAAATCAGCGGTACTTTATTTATCTGCATTCCATGAAGACGCATAATTTCCAGCGTCTTTGAAATTGGTTGGTTGTTATTAAAGGAGGGATAAATTTGGTGCCAAACTGTGCCAAGTGTAGTAGCCTTTTTAAGCCTGATAGCATACGGAGGTGGTTTTAGTGTTCATGTTACCCAGGTTGTACGGTACCGTGATCCACCTCCTGGAACTTTTCATTAAAAAGCCAACAGTGTTGAGCGATTAACCGTACATGTACTTGTAGCAGGCAACTTACATCCAATACTATGCCTGCACAGCCTCTCCGTTGTAAACTTTCCGACAGGAAAGGGAGGGGACAATTGATTTTCTCTGTTTATTTCCTGTTTGGAAGGCCTAATTGAAATGCTGACGTACAGGTTCTTGTAGGGTCAGCAATCTCCCACATTCCACCTGCTGGTATTACCAACAGTGTTCATGTACTAATGGCCTATAAATCAAACCTATTGTTGATCCAGTGGGTTGGTTGAATGGCAGGACACACTGGTACTGTACATTACGTGTATGCTGGCTTGACTTTGAAACACAGACTCTTAGAAGCTGGCAGCAAAGCCTGAACTTTGATCTGAGCAACATTGGCTTTTTATTGAATTGGGAGGGAGAGGATAAAAGATACATACAGGCACAAACAAGCACCGTCATTTGGCCCTCTACCCTGAGGTTTAGCATACAGCAAGAGAGCATTGAATTTTGTTCCAACCGCAGATAAGTGAAACGGGTGTGGCGCTCGATTTTCACAGTCACTGAAACTGGCCTGCCACTGTGCTGTAGATTTGAATGAGAATTTGATTTGAGGCATTTACACAGCGTGCATGTGCAGTACTATATACTACATGTCATGAGGTACATGTACATGTGTAGTAAGTCTTCTTTTTTACTGCGTTCATCATGCTCATGAACAAATTCCGGAAAGTAAACTTTACTTCAGCCAGGAGAGACAATTACAGAGTCCCAATTTTTCTTCCAAGTGCAGAAGAATATTGACTATTTTTGTAAGGCACTGTATACTTTGTGCCCTGCATAATGTATGTATACACAAGATCTTAAAAATTTCTCCATCAGAGAGTTACTCATGCAGCCTTGAAAACTTTTCTCCCTGGTGCTCCACCTGTGAACAGACCTTGGCTTGAAAGTGTGCCTTGGGTGTAAAAATGTCACTCATTATCACAGTGTGGGTCAGAGTTTGACAGGAGGTTTATTGACCTTGTCCCCAAATCCCATTGACTATGGTCATTAAAAAGGTGTTGACTGTAGACTCCTTCTCAAGCCTGCTATGAGGATACTTTTGTACATGTACAGCACAGTGCTTGTCAGTGTCCCCTATTCAGGTAGTCAAACAACATAACTCAGGATACAGAAAGTTACACCACAGTCATGTGGTTTCTGTATGGCTTTTGCAAACTGGGCTGCAGTGTCCTCTGCTGGCATGTTGGCATGCTTTTTTTCCTTTATGGGTTTTAAAGTATTATCCTGGTACATGTACTTCAAAGTTATCTCAGAGACTCTTACATTTAACTTCTGCATGTTTTGGCTACATGTTTACATTCCTGTATTTTCCAAAATTTGTGTGTAGGCCTACACTACAGGAAATACATTGAAGCATTGTATACCAATACATGCGTGTACTTAAAATGCTACTGTTCTTAAAGGGCAGCAATGTAAATGCCGTTTGAGGGTTTTTGCTGATGAGTTTTTACATACATTTGTACATGTATATTCAGAATTAAGCTGTGATGTCATCCCGGGAAAAAAAAACTCTCTGTTCTTTTGGTCAATGCTAGAAAAACTCCTGCATTTTTCAAAAAGGTTTTTCTGGCCCGAGTGTTCTTTTCCTTTGTGATTCATTGTTGTGTTAACCCTGTCTCATAAATGCTTTCATTGAGTATTGATTCCTTGAATTCTCGCTCACCCACAGAAGAGTAAAATCCCCGGAGTCACACTGAAGCCTCTTTATTTTCATGCACATACATGCAATACATTTGACCCCGATTCCGACTAGTTGATGCATAATTTGACGTTCTTGGCACAAAGGGCACATCACATGTGCCATATGTGCCATTCTACCACAACAACAATTCTGGGTTCACAGTTTAATTAAACAGAAAAACCTCTGCACTGAACCATACGGGTACATGTATGCCATTGCTGGATGACAGCACGTCATCAGTACCTGTACCCTCAGTTGTCTAGGAAAGCATGGATAATTTGGAATGTGTAAAAAGTTCACTCTCCAGTGCATTTAACCTGTTAAAAGGTGGAGTATCAAATAGTTTTCTCATATTGAAGGAGACTGAAAAGTTTCAGAAAAATTGTCTGCGGACAATTCACTCCAGGCACACTGTCATATGTATGTACATTCTTGACCAAGCCCGCCAAATTATCCAAAACCTCATGGATGGGGTTTTAGTATCTTTCTTTGATAACAATTAGAGGATGTATTTTTGATTTGATTTTTTTATTCGGCAGGTTTCAAATTAAAAGAATTTGTAGTAAAAAGTTTTGAAAAAATACAGGCTTTTGTGGTGCAAAACTTAGCAGAGTGTATATGGTAGGACTAGTACCTGGAGAGCAAGACTTCATTTAGGCAAGAAAGATCAACAAGTATTCAAGTACCATAGAAATCAAAGTAAAAAAATTTATCATTGACATATCGTTGAAATGACATTTCCATGCATTCAGTGTTCTTTACTTTATTGTGCAACAAGTTTCATGTGTGGGTGTGCAGCCGTGCATACAGCTCTACACATATGCACAGGTATTCTACTGTAGCCTCACTGTGCCCAAACAACAGAGGGCGCTACATCAGGTTGATTGTAGCCACCGGGCTGACCTGAGAAAAATGATTGATTGGATGTTGTAAAATGAAAACAGCATGTTGAATGGCCAGCTGGCTTGACCATGCAGTCCAGAGTCATTTTGGGATATGCCAGCCCCTTGGAATTTTGTTTGATGATTATACATATACTTTCTTGATGAGGGGAGAAAAAGTACATGTAATTGATCTTAGGTAAAGAGATTTGTGGTAACACTATTATTAGCCTTTTAGAAGCATGACAGACACATTAATAGGAGGGCACTCAGTGTTTGACAAGCCCGCAGGAAGGGGGGGGGATGCTATGGATCACCCCTAATTTTTTTGGACCAGGGTACTGGTGCACAAAATAACACCCCTAACTTTGACCACGCTATGCCACAAACACAATCAAACTCACCAATGTCAGAGATCCCTGAACTAGGGCCACATGAAATTAAGGATATCAGTCTTTGAAGTCTTAGCCATCTGTGAAGTACATGTACATGTACAATGTAAATTATTAAAAGAACCTTTTTTCTTGTTTTGATGAAGTGACTGAAGTACTATTTGGCTTTTCTGTAGATCTGGAGACTAGTGCACCTTTATGCCTTATTTTTCATGAGGCCTACAGTACAGTTTTTCCCTGGCAAGGGTGAAATGTTAAAAAGCCAAGCGTGGGGAAAATCCTTCACAGTAAAATGCTGTGGCATGCCACACATACCAAGGGTTCTTCCAGGGGCATTTTGGGGGGGGGGACGGGCACGTGTAGCATGAAGCCCCTGTTGCCCTCTGTAATAAAAGAGTTCAGTTCTGAGCAGATAACCTGATTCCAGGTTTTATTATGACATAATACCCCTGGGGTGCAGCTCTCAAGTTTCTGTGAGCCATGAATGTTTTCATTTGGGATATACTCTACATTTAGATTTTCCTGTGGGGCTGTTCTGGTCGTATGTACCTGCCCCCCCCGTGCAGCTAGGAGGAAATCTGTGTTTAAGTACACATACAAAAAAACCAAGGACTGTGGCCCTTTTTGAGTGAGAGTCTTAAAGCGGATCAGGGACAATACAGTACACCTTACCTGGAATTGTTGTTGACAGAGACTCAGTTGTCTACTGATGCAGATCAGCTTGCCATTTGAGGATCGCTGCTCTGTAGGTATGCTGGCTTTTGATACTGTGTGGTGTTCATTCACGCTTGCCAGCCCCAGCTCAGTAGATGCCTGCCTTCACTTGTTGTGTTTACAGTGTGTATGGCGTAATCAGTTCATTATGTGTACACCCATCATAGATGTCTATCGGCCATTCATGAGACAGGACTTCACTACCGTACATCCACATACATGTATCACTGTATGATTGCAGTTCGCATGTAAAGTGAGTGGTGGTGTACCTTCAGCATCTCTGGGATAGCAAACTCATGCCTCGGAACGCTGTACACGCACAGGTACATGTACATCCCAACCTCTGCTCGTTAACTGCATAATTAGAACTACAGCACCGAGGTCGTCACTCTGCTCGACCAGAGCTCAACGTTTTGGGACGCACTTTCAGGAAGACCTCCCCCATCTGGTTTGTGTGTGTCACCAGCTACATGTAATTTTTCGAACATCACGTACAGCACTCCTGCTGGAATCTTCAAGATCTCAACTGTTGTTGGGACAATTTGTGAGATTCGGGAGCCCTCGCTTGATCTGCGTTAGGGGAATTTTAACTACCAGTACGTCTGGCCCGTGTCATTAATATCCTTTTGACGTTGTCAGAGGTCTGTGGTACGTGCACAAAGTGCTACCAGCAGAATTCTGTTGTGGTGTTGCACTATTTTGGGATTGGAATTTTTTTTGTTCGTTGTTGGCAGTGTTTTGCAGCAACGTCATTGATAGGACAACATCATCAGATATAAAGCAGTGAAAGGTAAGTGAGATTCCATAATTCACAAGCACAAAGAGCTCTCCTCTTCTGTGGATATCTGAAACTGTGACAAATCTTTGAAATCCATCTGTCCAATATTTCATTTTTCTGTATCTGTAATAAGAACAGGAACTCTGCCAAGCTGCATGATTTGGTGATCTGAGCTTTGCTTTGGGGTTTGGTAGGGCCTATATAATGTACATGTATGATTATTTATGGGACATTTTCCAAATCTGTCCAAAGAAAATGATCATGCTAAATGTTTATTGCGCAAGCTTGGATTAAAATTTCGTTGACAACTGATTTCATATCTGAAAGATAATTTATACCAGTTGTGTTTTCCTCTTTACGTGTACAGTGTACATGTACACACATGTACATGTACCGGTACCCGTACCGGTATACTGCTACTGGTAGATTTGAAATGTATGGTTTACATGTATACCAAAATGTTCAATGTAATTTTTGCTGCACAGATCAGTTGAGTCATTTGCTGTGCACATTTGTACACATATACGTTTACTTCAGTGGAAGGGTCTTGATGAGCTAATTTCCCGTTCCGTCGCCATGTTGATTTTAGCGCCCCCACGCGATGAAGTGAACAAAGCTAGAGGGGAACAAATTATCGGCAACAATAACAATCACGGGCATCCATTCGCCAAATGTTACGTAATGTTTGTCGTGAATTCGTTGCCCTCTGTTAAATCTTCTGAGCATGTGCTCGTGAAACGTGAAAAAATGCTAATTGGTATACTTGATAAAAACCACAGCTTCTAGTAATTTTTGTCCGTGTTGGAATTTCCTTTACTTGTACGAAAAATGCAATAAAACTTGACCAATGATTTGCCAGTGAGTACAGTTTTGCAAAAAATGCAATAAAACTTGACCAATGATTTGCCAGTGAGTACAGTTTTGCAAAAAATGCAATAAAACTTGACCGATGATTTGCCAGTGAGTACAGTTTTGCAAAATAGTCCCAGATTGTACACTACAGGTACATTTCCTGGGAACTTCAACACCAGCAAATTCTGTATTAAAGAGCAGGTACAAATTCATTTAGAGGGTGTTTTGTGGGATTTATTGGGACTGGGTAAGCATTTTCCACATGATTAAGTTCGGAGGGAACCATGATTATTGTTAGAAATTCCAGGCCAAATGAGTTTGGAAAGTGTTGTGCCAACTGCTATATTTCCCATTTCTATACATGTACTTGCATGCAATGCTTTGTGAAATAAAATAATGTGGAATTTGTTTTCTTTTCATATTGGCAAGCCGTCAATGAAAAGTTGTTTGCTCTCAGAGGGTTTTTGAAAGTCAACGTTTCAGGAAACAAAACTGAAAAACTCAACCAGGTACATGTACATGTACACAAGTTTGGGTTGGGTATTAGTAACGGGCCATTTAATTTCCAAAGCCCTAAAAATCTGAGGCAGGATTTGTTTCACAGTTGGGTACACAAGTCCAAAAGGGTGTCTTGAAAGGGTGAAGCCATTTGTTTACAGGAGAAAGCGCTGAAGCATGAATGCATCATGTCACACCAGCACATTGCAGGTGCCATAATCAATTAGGTTGGGTTCATGTTAGTGTCATGAAATGTCAGGTGGATGTCAGGTGTGACAATGTTACTGAGTTGGATTGAAAACATGAGCTGGTGGGTTTTTAATTATATTTACCCAAGGACAGAGTTTTGTCCACGGGTAATGTCTTTCTTCTTAATTTTATTGGTATGGAACATGTTGAGAGCGTCCCCTGGTTGATGGTCCTTGTATCGTTAGAGATGATACAGTGTTCACATTGCCACTTTTTAGACAAACACCGGCACCCGTGCTCGTTAAGTTTCATTTTATTTTCTGTAGGTTGGTAGTAACCGGAAATCTTGCTGAATTTTGACAGTTGCTGCATAATTTGTAATGTCCAAATACATGCCCATGCTCTCCAACAAAGCTTCACATACTGGGGTCAATTTCATAGAGCAGCTTGAGCACAAAATTTGTTCAGCGTGAATTTTCCTTGCTTGGCAAATCAGGTTACCAGTCAAAACTCCATGTGATGTATATTGTTTTGGAACGGTGTTCACCTGTCTTTTGGCCATTTTTTGATTTTCAGCCGGTAACCTTTGGTTTTGAAGTCAAGTTGTCTTGCACTTAAATTGGCCTCAATTTTCAATGTCACCTATTTTTAGTCCCACCGACACGTACAGCAAAAACATGCACACAGAATCCAAAGGCACAGAATCCTGGGGAGGGGGACATAGGATATTTTCTGGCATTAGAAATGTCAACAAGTTCTTCATCCTTTCCCTGTTCAATATTTTCTTAAAAAAACAAACCCAACCATTTAAGACAAAAATTTTCGAGAAAAATGGAAAAGATGTAGACAGTTATCAGTCCCTGCACATGCACACTGACTGCTATCAAATGTCAGGGTTTTTTTTGCTTGAGAATTTGTCATGTGGTCCCTGCACACACAACTACAGTATCACATACTGTTGCAGTTTTAAGACTGCGGTTTAATATATTCAATGCATTTGAAGACAAATGGATTTTACATTCTCCCAAGGTCATGTTGTCCAACATGTATTGGCACAGTGACTCACGGCACTTTGCACAATTTTCTGAGAGCATTTTTCTTTTGCCATCCTACTCAAACAATTTCCACTGTCACTTAACATCCCGATATCATATCCATATTAAGCCAGCGTCCCATACCATTCCGATTGCACATACAGGTACACGCTCGCACGTATCTCCCATTGACACACTGCCAAAGCACGTGCCCTACATGGTCTAATGAGAGAGGATCCCACAGTTCGGCAGCTGTGGATTGTTCTCGATCTGTGTATTTATAACCTTCGTTGCCTCCATTCTCAGTCGGGATGAAAATACCTGACATGGAGCTAGCTCCTCTGTTGTGTGGCATAGCTTATAAATGGAGAAATTATTTGTACACACTGGTATGCACTGATGCAGATTATCGACATGTATTGAACGAGTACTAGTGATACTGCCGTATGTCTGACTGTGGGTGAACGGAGAAATAAATGAAATGTTGTTTGCTGAATTAATGCAGAAGAACAAAAACTGAATACACTACATGTACATGTTGTTTTGACCACTGTTTGGTCAAGTATCATACGCTATGCATGTACATGTGCCAGTACCGGTACGTACATGTACATGCAGGCAATAACATGTCCAACGTGTGACGTTGTATTACTTTTGTCTGCAGTGTACACCATGGTACATGTACATTGTAGGGGCCAGTATTTCTACATTGCCTTGTAACAAAATTTTTAATTAAAGTGAATCAAATGTGTACGTAACCGTATTTAATGTAATATCAGTAAATGTACATGTACGTGCACCTTTTGAATTTAAGGTGCATGTAGAATTTAAAATTCTATTAAAATTCACCGGTACATTGTAAATGCATGTATAGCCATAGTAACAGACAGGAAATTAGCAGTGTACATGTACAATTTATACAGGTACTGGTACATGTACTGTAGATGTACATGTCAGCAGTTCCTCAGTTACATGTAAATGTAGTTAACATTTGTTACATTTTAAGCATGTTGCATGACTCTTTGGGCTCTTCAGTTTTGTACGGGTAATTAAGGGTCTTTACATCTTTAACAGAGGGTTTGCATGGCTTCCATCTTGCAGGCCTCTGCTTTAGTCCCGCAGGGTATGCTCAAAGGTTTCCCTGTGGAATAAAAGAACTGCCCTACAAGATGGCTACCATGTAAAGCCTTTATACCCTGATTTATAACACAGCCATATAAGCGATCTGGTTTGTGAACTAAATTGTTCATGTAATCTTGCAATCTATCAATCAATCTTGTAATCATGTAATCTTAATGTAGTTACATGCATACGTACATTTTTGTTTGGCACACTTGGGTGCTTAACAACTGAATGAAATTCGGCCCTAGAAATTTACAGGCCCTGGATTGCAATTGCTAAAAGAATTAGTAATACATGTACGTGTATGTGTTAATGCAAAGTGGCATGTACATGTAGGAGGTCAGGCTGCTTCACCATACATGTATATTAATTCCATGTGGATGGATACACTGGCAATTAATTAAGCATATGATTGGTCCAGTCCTATCCCAGCTTACTGTGACACGGTTGGAGTACCGGTACATGTACATGTACATTTTGATTCCTGAGGGGCATTGGGCTCCGTTCTGATATAATAATCGTTCCCTCACAACCTGTGACATTTCCGAATCATACCGCTTAAAACATGCGGACGTGCTGAGCACATAGAAGTGAGCGTTAATCATGGATCTCAGGCGATCGTGTCCTGATAAAGCTGATGTTGGGGCCTTCATCAGCCATCATCGGATTAACCCACATGCATGGCTTACAGATGAAATGAGATGGGGCAAATTGATAAAATCAACACTCGTTGCAGGCAGTGTAGCATGAAACGGCGCCATTTGTTATAATGGCACTTTTTATTTTTCATCTGCTGTGTTGGTGCCGTGAGGAGAGATTGGCGCATTTAGACAAGTGAACACAAATCATTCACAAGTCTGATCAGTAGTCATGATCCATTTTTAATTCATGTTATATAATACCCTGTCCATTTATGGGAGCCTCCACGTAGTGCTGAAATTTTCACAATTTCCGGATCAAGCGCCATCACTTGTCTGTAATGTCAGATTTTACATTTCGATAAACCGTTGGACAAAAACATCTCCAAAGTTCTGTGAATGTTGTTTTTTCTCCAAACTGTCTTGGAACAAATTAGCAAGTGGTATGATGTTCACCAGGCAGAATTTTACACAGGGAAATTTATCCCGCTGTTTTCATACCCAGATTGGAACGAAACACCGGGAGGGGAAAGCATCCCAGAAATTGCCAGAGAGAGTGAAAAGAGAGACAGAGAGAGGGAGGACTTGGGGGTAGAATTTCGAGGTCATTGACCCCTTGACCTGAGGGAGAAAGCCTGGACCAAATTCCAAGGATTTCATTCATGCCAGGCAGGCAGTTCTAAGACTGCTGTTTTGGTGCTGCTGTGCAGGCCCACTGCAGTGTTAACCTGCTCCATATTTGTTGTGATGAGGAGGGAAGGTTGTTCATGTACTGAGATGAAGAGAAAGTGAAATTCCCTTGGGCATTATTTTTTGGAGCAGGGATTCTGATCAAATTGCGATGTTTATTTGTAAAATATACGGGTATGCTTATTATTGCAAATGTATAACATTAAAGCATAATTTTCAGGGGGCATCCACATTTCTGCCGTATTTCTAAGTGCATAATTTCTTCAGCAAGTTTACAGATTTTTCTAGGAATTTGTCAGCCAGATCTACAAGAATTGTGACATACATGTATGAATACTTTCAGTTTAACCAAATCTTTTTCAGGGTTTTTACTGTGAATAACAAGAGTTCCATTGTGACACTTTAAATTTTGAAGCATTGAAAATGTTAGAATTTAGTTGTCTTGTACTTACCTGTAGATTTGCCTCTTTTTTAGAGCATTATTGTGTAATGAGCATTATTTTGGGAGAGCTATCATTATTATTATTATTATTATTATTATATATTTCTGGTAATGACACCAATGATTCCTCAAAAGCCCCATAGGCACTGTAGCTTGCAAGTCTGAAGAAACCTGTAGAGAGGAGACAGTGAGAAGCAGTTACAGTTTTAGAGGTGGGAGGAAAGGTGGGAAAGGAATATTCTGGGTAAAACTCACGGAATCAGGTAGGGACTGAAAACCCAATCCACATGTGGACTGGGCTGGGATTTGAACCCGGGCCGCAGAGGTGGAAGGCAAGGAAAGAACCACTACGCCAACCTGACTTCCCAATGTGACAATCATTGAATTTACGAAACTCATTTTCTTTTTTCATTGGATTGACTAATGCTTTTTCTTCATGTAGATCAACCCAGGCAGCAAGGCAGCTGTAGCACAGATCCACATAGGGGACACAGTGGAGAGAATAAATGGCCAACCAACAAACAACCTAGACCAGAATGATGCTCAGAACCTCATACGCAACGCAACCTCAAAACTCAAATTAGCTCTTTCAAAGTGAGTATGTTACACAGCTTTGTGGCCTGGTTTACTTGTTCAGTTCAACCTGAAAAACAAGACAGCTGGCCAGTCCAGCAATGATGTGGGAAAACCACAAAAACAAAAGACGATTCTCATGCATGGCTGGGCTTTACCTGCCTGTTGGAAAATAGAATTTAAGTAAGTTATGAGTAAATTACAAAAGTAGGCTATGAAATTGGTAGTACGCATATACCCGATATTCAAACTCAGATTCTGAATATAAAAGAAACTGGTCATAAATTTTTGCAACGTGATAAAATCAAAGTGATCAAAAGTAACCACCCACTATTACCAATAGCAAAAATGGTCTTACAAAAACAATTTACACTCTCGCTTTGTTTTCAGACCACGTCCGTTAAATGGTCCAGTAATCCCCAGTAACAACAACAGTATGTCCGTTCAGACTAGTGCAAGTGTTTCAGGTGAGTTTTACACCCTGCAGATGTTTTATGCCACACGGTCAAGCCCCTACTTGTACCTGTGTGGTCATGCAACGTGTTTGGTGTATAGTACCCGGCATGTCCATATGTGGTATATTGTATGGTTGCTACATGTACATGTACATATGTCAGTAATATGAAATTGCAGTGAATTTGGTGGTTTTTTCCATAGGTATAGTGTACTGGTACCCATGTACACCAGCTGTGTGCATACATGTACATGTATGTATTACATGTACAGTACAAGTGTGCCCATGTTTTGTACATTGTTAGTCTTATCGTACTTTTTGTGTACATGTGCATTAATCAGATCACTGTCACTTTGCAGGTTCAACTGATTTCTCGCCCTTGTCAGGTGACTGGTCAGACTGGTTTTTTGTCAAGTTTCTCATTTAGAAAGTTCTGTAAACCGGATTGTTTTTTTTGGGGGGAAGGGGGAGATTTTTCAACTTGGGAGCTCTGTACTAACCTTAGTTTGCCTAAACAGGCCAGCAGAGCGTTAGCAACTTTGCAGTTGATGATGAGACTGTATCGGTGGATGGCGTCACCTTCCATGGTTTCTCACCCAGTAATGTGTCGGTGACCCGTACCACCACCACCAAGGTCACCAAGACCACCCGTAGCCGCTCCCCTTCTCCAATCCGGGGGCGGAGCAGCTCCTCCGAGAACCTGACGGTCTACCCAGGCAAGCAGGTAACCCTGCGCTACGACTCAGAGCCTGAGAACGACGCCCCTCCTGTCAAGTTCATGTCTGGCGTCATTTGGACGCCACCAGGTAGCAAAGGTTAGTTGGTATGACCTTTGTGTGACCCTTGACCTTTTTTAATGTAAAGCACATAATCTTCAACAGCACAATAAAAGAATGTTCACCATTTCACCACATACACATTACAATGAACATGCTCAAATGCCTCCCATGGGGTGTGTGTGTCATAATGGTTGGAGTTTGTGACCCCCAATGGTAACATTGGGGAAAGTGTTTAAATCCCTGGGCAAGTCACCCTACCCCCACTTGCCTCTCCCCACCCAGGGGTAAAGACGGTCATCTGCAGGAGCAGAGGCTGGATCCATGATGATACGGGCTGCCGAAATTGATCTTGTTGCCTGATGAGTAGGCTAATGATAACTTCAATTTCCCATTGAGCAAAAGCACTGCTGGATTCGTGCAATTTATGGAAATAATCTGTCACCTGAGTATTGAATTCAACATTTGATGGCCTAATTTATTTGAAATCCCCATAATTTTAAACTGGCTTGACAAATGGGTTATTATCTACGGTCAGACGGTACTGTGCCTTCGTACCACACACTCGTGCATCAAGTTTCAGTTCTGGAAATGAAATGAACCATTTTATTAAAATCGTTCAGGTCTGTCACGTTTATTAATTTTTGAAATCCGAATTCATAGCCTTCATTTTCATCTCTAATCCTTCCCCTCATCTGCATATATTTACAGGGATGCTCCATCCTCATTCAGTTGTCATCCCTGTCCGCTCAAATGGTATGGTCCGGTGTAAAAGGCATGACATTTGAGCCATGGCGTGTTAATATCAACTAAAATATTGCATTTGCTGGTTTGCGAGCCGTCAATTTTTAAGCAAGATGTGGCATGATCATTTGTTGTGCTGTTTTCACATTTCTTATTTGGTTTTTAATTCTGCAAACCCTTTTCCTTCTTTTCATTCTCATTGTTCCATTTTCACAACCCCCAATCACTTTTCCTCTCTTTTCCCGGTTTCTGTCCATTTTGCCTTCCCATACTGAAAAAAATTCTGCTTAACTTTCATCTTTTGCCTTGACATGAACATGTACTCGTAACCTTCATTTCCACTCCACTGATCTTCCTTTTATTACCTTAACCATCCTCAATTTCTCTTTGACCTTTGGCTTCTTGACCTTTGAACCCTCCCATAGTAGGGCCATCCGATTTGAACAGTTACTGTACTTGCAATGAAACTGGCTGCCCAACCGTCCCATCCTATACCACCCCTAGTTATTCATCTAAAGACAGCTTACCAATCGCCTCACGTCCACCGCGCCCGCGGGAACCGGTCATCCAGCGAGGTGAACCAGTCAAACCAAAGCGACACCGAAGCAGTTTTTTCATACGACCCAGGTCACGAAGCAGTGATGGTATTTTTCTTTGTCCACTTTATCAGTGAAGACATGTTTTACAGGGTGCTTATTGCCAATTTTATAATACAGGTTTATCCATTTTACAAGTATGCAATTTACATGTACAAGCCTAATTGTTATATTTTGCTATTCAACATAAAGGCCTGACTGAAAATTGAAAATTAATTGAAAAATTAAACAAAAACAATTACAAGAACAACCAGAGGGCGCTTCCAAGAAAATTCTTTCCTTACATGTACATGTAAAACAAGAATTTAAGCAGAATATTTCTCTAAATTTACAAATCAGAGAGTAAACTCCACGTACACGCACTATCCTTGTTGATCAACACAGTAACACATACATGTACATGAACATTCATGAACTCACTATGTAAAATGTACACATAGAATGCCTTAAACAACTTCGTCACTCAGTGAGGGCAAAATATCAAGGGACGCATTTTTGCAAGGCTCAGAAAGTGCTTAAGATTCCACAGAGAGATGTGGGAAGAGCTGAGATTGAACACGGGTCAATTTTCAGCGAGATGGAAGAGTCCCCGATGGGACGGCCCAGGGTACATGAGCTCAACCTTTGACCCCAATCCAATCACACAAACAACATGGCAAGACCTCGTTCATTCATTTCCCCCCCTAATGTGTGCCCGACTGGCACTGTTTTTTGGTGCATGCTGTTTGGGTTTTAAGTTTCATTGCCATGAGCATGCTGCTGTTGTCATGGTAACCCGTGTTCCATATTTAATTTTTTTTGTTTTGAATGGATCTCATATGCCTTCAAAGTTTTTCATCTACCTTTTATATTTCTTGCTGTTACTTATTCAGTTTTGAACAAATCAGTTATTGGTAATGACGGAAAAACTTGTTTGAAAATGTATGCTCTGTTTTCAGTCATAGTTTTTTATTTCCCAGGAAGTTCAAACCGTTATTTATTCAGCCTTGTATTAAACAAGTTTGCCCAAAGGAATACCATGATTTTAATATACAATATATTATCCATTGTTCAGAATTTCACATCTTTTATTGTTTAGAAAAAGAGTCCATTTTTTCAGATATTAATAGTGGATACAGAATTGGACACATTTTGCTTTTAAGAAATCAAATCATTGCTATTTGCAGAACACAATCACACAGCATTGAGATCTTCATCCTGCCATAGCCTGTCTGCATTCATAGAATTCATAACATTGCTTCTTGGTGTGTAAAAACATAATATGGAGGGGTTTCATATTTACATTCAAGAAAAAAAATGAGCAACCAAAAGTGCCAATTTTCCTTCATTGTTTTATTTGTTACAAGATTCCTTGTGTGAAATGCACCGGTTCGTCAGAAATTGTGGCGTGTTCATTTGCAAAATTGTTGCTGTGGAGGTTTTTTCACAATCAAAGTACATGTATCTGCAATCTTTAAGAAGTATTGATTGTGTCATCACATGCGTCTGTGGTGACCATGCAAAGAACAATTCGTCCAATTGGAGACTTTAATTATGTGTCACTCGGGGAAATAATGGGAGATTTGTCTGCGAAATCAAACTAACGATCAGTGCACACTATGATAAAAACAGGAAAATGTTTCCACAATGTTTTAGTGCACTTTTCTTTTATTTGCTGTAAGCACTCGTAGGGCAAAGGTGAAGCTCTTTTTTTTCTAAACATTCTTCGAACTCAGCTGTATTTCTGCAGAAAAGTTTATGAAAGATCAGATCTCCATTTGTCTGAAGTCACTGTGTGTGAAATATCTTTTTGATTAACAATTTTACCCATGAGTGTTTTATATGACATGTTACAGCTTTTCTTAATGTGCTGAAAGCTCTACATTGATGTACATTTATTCTTTTCACTTGCTGTGATTCCCCCCTCTTAAAAAATGATACTTTTTCTCGTTTGATGTTTAATTGTGGTTATTTTTTTCACAGCTTCTAGAAAAACAGCATGGAAACCAGTGACTTTCCAACCTCGGTCCAAGGATGACTCGGCCAAATATGCCTTCTCTTCACCTCCAGTCCCACCCCCTCCCCCTGACTCCGATACGGAGGACATTCCCCCAGTCATACCCCCTAAGCCCAAGGTGGTCAAACGCAAGCTGTATCTCTCTGCCAATCAGCCTCAGCTGCCACCGGGTAATTTGCATATTTGTGAATTGGACTGCCTCAAAATTAACCTCCAATTTGCATGTTTCACTTTCCAGGTAGCCAGTGATTGAGCCACTCCCTCAAGAGCTCTTTTGCATGGGTTCTGTGCACCATTTGATGATTGGACACAAGTTTGTAAAGCTCATTCGGACCATTCATACTGGTCTTCTTCTAATCTGCATGTTTTCAGGTTGAGACAGCCAATGAGTGGGTCCCCTTGCCTTTGAGCTCATTTGCATGAGTTTAGTGCCCCAGATGACGATTGGTCATAAGTTTGTGAGGTTGTCCAGTCAGTGACGAGCATAACAGGTTGATTTGCATGGTGCTTTTCTTCACTGCCTCTTGGAGCACAACTGTCTTGTGCACTGTGTGCCAATTTTTCCCATCCACATGTACAGCATACTGTGGTATTGCATTTCACTGTATTATGCTGTTTGAATGTACATGTATGTGGTTCTGTGTGTTACTTTGTTCAAGGCAAAATAATGCATTTATTTTATTAACTGTTCCCTCCACAGCATTGTAGCCAACATCCTCCAAGAAATAGTTTGTGTACCCCTGTAAATATACAGTATTGTACATGTACATTGTAGGCAGTGATTGAGCTGCTCCCTCAAGAGCTCATTCGCATGGGCTCTGTGCACCACATGTACATTGTACATGTATGCACCATACATGTATGTTTCTGTAATGTCCATGTAGTGTAAAAGTTTTGTTCAGACTTGTAGGGGGCGTAGTTTCAGTTGTTTTCTTTTACACACTGTGTACATGTATATGTACATGAAGACTACAAACCAATGAGGTTGGAAAACACATCGGGCAGGGCAAAAAGCCAAAATTAATTGAATTAGGCTGTGTTATGTTTCTGAGTATTTTACATGCGTGCCTACATGTATACAGTGTTTGTATATAGGGCACTTGTTTAACTGTGAAAACCGCATACTGTACAGTCTTGGTATGTGTTTATTCTAGTGGGAATTGTATTAAGTGGGTGTCATTTTGTACCTGAAATGCTGCCGCTGTTTAACATTATTACCATCCACAAAATCAAGCAGTTGATAACCTTAACCCTAACAGTCCTCAGTCCTCCAACAGGTGAAGGATTGAGGACTGTTAGGGTTAATACAAGGTATCAGTACATGTGCAGTGTGGGTGTGGAAAACAGCCTTAACATACATGTACATGTAGACACATGGAGTGGTACACATGCACATATATGGCATTAAATGTTGATACGCACATGACTTCAAAATTGCAGTGTTATCAATGTTGAGCAGTGTTTTGAAGAATGCTGATGTATCCTTGAAACACATTAAATTTTGTGAAACCATGTACATGTATACGCATACATTTGTACATGTACATGCACAAGGATAGATACCTTGGGATTACAAAAGTCATACTTTCAGTTTTGTATTCAATCCATTTGTAATTCACTGACAGAGCAATTTCTTAATCGTCATGAGAATTGGCCCAGTCCACATTTGTCCATGGCTAGCTTGCCGAATTGGGGCAATGTGCATGTGTGTTCTTCCATAGTTTTTCATATACGTGGTGCATCAACTGAGTCCTTGAGGTCCCTTGTAATTCAATTTCTTCCCACAGTGACACACGCACACATGCCAAACATTTCCTTGACTTGTGAAACCTTTTGGCATGGACCAATTGGGAATATAATTTGGTGAATCTTTTTTCCTTCTTTCAAAACAGCACACCAAATGCATAATTTATTGCGTGAGAAATGCTGTTTTATTTACATGATACTAGTGCATTTGCTATTGGGCTTCCTGTAGAAGGCATTTCATCAGTAACCGCAGGCCTTCATATGGCTGTGCAGTGTTTCAATGGCAGTCATCAATCGTCCATGATTGGCGTGTGTTCCACTTAACATTCTGGGGCCAAATTTCATTCACTGGTACTAGCAAGACAGGCTTCATTTGCGCTGCATTGAAAATGACATTTGCAGCTGTTTATATAGTCATCTACATGCTGTGCCAGTTGTTTTTTATCCTCGGGCATAAAATTACCCTACTGCTTTGTTAGATGATCGGTAAAGTGAAGAGAAAGAACGGTGTGGTCTGTGTGCCAGTTGAGCCTGACACCTTTCGGGCTTTTTACAGTTGACAAGTCAAGAAATACTGGTAGCAGCCCTCTCTTGTCCCACTTTTTACTCTTCGGAAGACTTAATTCTGAGAATTTTGAAGGAAGAAAACCACCTTAGAAAAACAAAACTAGAAAACAGGAATCATTTTATGCTGAGAAAAGTCTAAAAAGTAATGAAAGTGCAGTGTTCCTCTAAGTCACCGGGCAAAATGAGTTAGCCTGTGAGATTTTTGCTCTCTCAAGATGTACTTCGCGTCAGGGAGATGTTAATTTTTAATTAAAGGATTTTACCTGTACACAACATATATATTTGTAAACACTATATACTCAGTGCTTGTCCAAGAGCTTGCAAAGAATTCACAAGCTTACTCGGGTGGGACTCGAACCCATGACCTGCTAATTAGTGCAGAAGTTTCAACCGCTCGACCACCGAGCTTGCCAGGGTTGGCTGTCCGGTCTGAGTCAGAGGTACAGTGTAGCAGCAGGTACCGCAAACTATTTCAAGATTGACTTTGCGTTGAGGAGATGTTCATTTTTACTGTCATCCTTCTTTTGAATGGCAAGTTACCAGTGCAGATATTGAGAGTCACAGTCTTACTAACACTGCTCGTTAGTTTGTGGGTTTGCCACTGTTGAACTGTGCTCACTGTTCCCCTGATCATGTCGTGTTTTTTTTTTTTTTTCCCCCTCTTGTCTTGTTTGCTCTTGTCCACTGCATGCAGAAATCCAATTAAGCCCCGTTGCCAATGGCCGGGTGCGTAAGACTTCACGAGGGGCCGAGATGTTCTTTAAGCGCCAGGCTGAACAGGGTATAGCAAGAGACCCAGGTATTAACGCCACATGCGCACTCTAGAATTAACATGTCGACACTCCAAACCAGTCTGGGGCCAAGAACCCGAGATGCACAAGTACATGTAAATGGCATCACGTGAATGCTCCAGACTTATAATGAAATTATGGTTTGCTGTTAATTCTGTTGAAAAACAGCGCAAAACAAGACTGAAGGAAACAGTCATGTTGTTGTCATTACAAAGTTGAGACCATTCATGGTGAATGTCATCAATAACGTTTACATTAAAAGATTAAATTACTGTATGGTATGGTATGCATGTGTGTTCCAATCCTTACGTAAGGCCAGCTCATACTCCAGGTGAATGCAAAAGTGAAACGAATTTGATGCTACGACAACTGCGCGGCGAAATTTCGCCTGAGTTGAAATGTGTTAGACTTTTTTGAATTCACAACGCGAATATTTGATCTGACGTCACAAATTCACATTTGCTTTGGCTTTCGTGTGAATTATGAACCGGTCTTTACTCACACTATCTGTTTATTTCTACAGATAACACCTCAATCTTTAACCTGTGAATTGTCACTAGATTGAATTCACTTGCACTTTAATACATGAAGGGTTAGTTGCTTTACACTTGCCCTGTAAATGTCACCACATTTTTCTCCAGTTGAGCATATGTTGTCATTACTTAGCCTGTGTATGTATGTTTGTTCACCTGTTTGTCCACATGTTTGCTCACCTGTAAGCCCCATGTGATGGCTTATAGTGATTTTTCTTTGTGACATTTAACCATCCAATTGATTTTCCTTTTGGTGACGTTTTCTCCTTGTTGATTTGATAAGTATGATGTCATGGTGTCGGTGAAGGTTCTGTCATTAGATTTGTTAAATGCAATTAACAGTTTTGCCTTTGACAAAAGTTCTGCAAGAATTGATATTTTACACCCTCTGTCAAGACGGAGAAGAATAAAGAAGCACTTTGATCCTTGCATTGATACTGAAACACCTGTATGTCACTAGCTTAGCCGTCCAAGTCTGCTGGAAAATTTACAGAATTTCTAGGATCAAAAAATGCATAAAAATGGCCAACAAACCTAAGAAAAGTGAGATTAATATAAGCATTTTCATTGAAAAAGAAATTATAATCAAGCAAAAGCTTCATTCATCAAGCTTCATTTGTGACAAGGCACATGCTTCTGAATCATAAATTTTGTCTAGTATAAAACTCATAGTTTTCCAATTTGGAAGAGAGTTTTCCTGCTTCCAAAGGCCCCCTTTGGCCCCCTTGTTCAGTTGGCCTTTTATTGACTTGATTTGTAAGGAGTTGGTTTAATGCATAACAGTAGTTTCTCTGCCTTTCTCTTTCTTGATAAAAGTTCTTGGGTTATTTCCAGCAGGAAGTTGAAACTCAATGCAACTTGAGCAATTGCATTTTGTATTCAGTGATGATGTGTCACAGTGTGATCAGTGTGTCACAACATCCATTGTCCGTCTGTCAATGATTAACCCTAACAGTCCCAAATCCTCCAATTTCAATACGATTTTACATACACCCTAGGGGGATAGGGTTAATGTTGTATTGATGTGATGACTAGCATTAGTCAATCATTTTGTGTCCACTTATTCAAGTTACTAAACTACATGTACATGTACCTGTGCCAGTGTACGTTAGCTAACTATTACTCCCTTCTCCCTCAATCCCTTGTGTCAATGTACACGCAGACCTTTGCATTTAACTAACAATATTAGCGTATTATGTTTATGAACTGAATTAACCATTCTCATATTTGTTGAACATCTCTGACCTGTTCTTTCTCAGGGAAGTCTCCTGTAGTCATGGCAACACTGATGACATTACCATGTAGATCTGATCACCAGAACATCAACAGTTTCAACTCACTGAGCACATTATTTTTTTGTGACTCTAATTCCCACTAATGGAGTTTCAGTGAGACTTGTAATGAGATTGATCAGCACTTTTAATACCTCTTTTTTGGTTTGCATTGATGTGTTTTCCTCCTAACAGAGAACTGAAACCCCTTAGTTTTGATTGTCATGTAATAATCCCTTTCCTGATGGAGCCTACGTGGTAGGTTTCACAATTAATAGAGGGCTTGCATGGCTGTCATCTTGCTGGTCAATGCTTTTATTCTGCAGGAGGTTTCCCTTTGGAGCTAAAGAACTGCACTGCAAGATGGCTACCATGCAAAGCCTTTTTTTCTTGCTCTTTTGGAATTCATTTCACAGTGTGTCACAAAGCATTTGCCTCAAAGAGGACGTGTACTTTTTGACTTTGCTATCAAATTTCTCCAAATACGGTACATTCACATAAACTTCTAATGTTGTGTAGTTTTTTATGGCAGTTCACGAACATGTACGTTGTACATGGCATTGCTGAGACACAGATGGATTCGGAAAGAGTAGAACTCACCACCAGATGCAAAGTTTCTGTAATAGATATCAGTCTAACCTCCACCCTAGTGTTGATTTCACCCTGACTGTTTTACCACGAACTATCCAGATCAAGAAGTGCATGCTGCTAATGAACTAATGTCACTCGAGAAAGTTCAGGATCTTGCGTTACAAGGACATTTTAGTGTAAAATATGGAACAGCATATGGTGTATGTCACTGGATCCCTTGAAATACATGTACTTCTTCAATGTATTGCTCATTTAGATGTTCATATAGTGTACACCTGTTTGAATTCCATAGTGCAAGATTGTTTGTAAGATGTGTAATCAAAAGTACAAAGTACATGTACCTCTACCTCTAGCAACCAGGATCTGGTCTCTCATTCTGTTTTGCTTTTTCACCTATACATGTAAATAATCCCCCTACAAATTCTACTTATGCATGTTCTGTGCAAGTTTGGATCTTTTTGCAAAATATCCTGCTACCGTGTAGAGGAAGCGCAGTTTAAATGATCTGCTTCGTATGATTATCAACTCAGGAATGAGGGGATTATATTTGTGTCAGTCCCATATTTGCACTGAGCGCATGCAGTGAAACCTGGCAGTCTGGGGCTCAGCTGTTGTTGGGATATGTACATGTGGCAATGTGCCAGGAAAGTGCACAGCCAATTTCGCTAATGGCTGATATTTTTCTCCCATAATGCCATAAGAAAAGGGAATGCCCTCTGATAAGGTGGAAGGAAAAAAAAGGATAAGAATTAAACCCAGATCATTTCCGGTGAAATATATGTATATTGCTGGGATTTGAACCTGGCGAGTGAGACGGAATGAACAGAAAAACTCTGCTGAAAAGCTTTGTATACACTTCAAGGTTTATGGGCATACATGAAAACTGGGTGTTGAAAGTTTAACTTTGAAGTACATCAGTTACACCTAAGTTACACATTAAAATTTCTGAAATAAATGCAAAAGTGCATGGTGTCCTTGACCCAGCCTGCATGAAAGGTGTGAGTCACACACCAGCTTTTTTCAAGTCAGGGACAAATTTTGCACTATGGAAGTTCAGTGAACTTGATACCATTTTTGCCTACATGATGTCTTGATTTTGGAGGTCTTTATACCGTACCAAATCAAATGATAAAAAATGAAGAGCTTAGAATATACTTTCTGTTCTTAGCGGCAAAAAGAATTGAAAACTTACATGTATTTTGTAAGCTCAGCCACTAACATTTTGAATCTAGTTTTCATATTCTTGAAAAAAAAATCTTTTCAGTTTGATGAATAAGTTCATATTTTCATGAATTCTCAGATTCTCCGGAAGAGCCTCCCCCTCCTCGCATGTTGGCCACCAACAACAACCAGTACCCAACCTCTCCTACCTCCCCCAAGCAGAGCTACAGGCCCTTCCAGCCGTCCATGTCGCCCGGTACCCAGTCTGCCCCCAGTAGTTACAACCCGGACTACGTCTATGATGCCTCGGGCGAGTCGTGGCCTGCCCCTCCACCCCCTGTGGCCTCGCCCCTAGTCAGCCAGCCACTGCACATTGATGCCAACCCAGGACCGGGAACGTCGCCCCCAAAACCAGGTACAGGCTTAGAGGAAGAAATGTTCTTCGTTGATGATAGTAGTTTAGCTGTGGTAGAAGAACCAGTCTAAGCTTCGGTAATGTAGAATGTTGCACTTGAGTGTCCAGGTTTGTAGTCAGTCCAGCACAAGTCTCCCAGTCTCAAGCCAAGTGACAAGCTTTTCCAGTGAACTTTGACAGAAGCATTCCTTCATCGTTGTTCACCCTTTCACAAATGCCAAGTCTCACGAGAGGGGCTTGCAGTACAGTATTAACACTGATGGAATGTGTTACGAAATTCACAAGTTGACGTTCTCCCATTTCTCTGAAGTCTGTGGAACACTTTACTTTTATTTTTATCTCAGCTGCGTGGTCACCTCAGCAGACCAGCCCTTCATCTTACCGGCCCACAGAGAGCAAGGGCCCCTCTGCCTGGAGTCCAGCAGGACCCGCGCCAGTCAAGGGTTTCAGGCCGGTCAAACTTGACCTGAACCCCAAGCCTAAGCCATGGAAACCGCCCAGTGCATCCCAGCCAGACAAAGTCCCTGTAAGTTGGTGTGTCTGAAGGCCGCTTCATATTTGGCACGCAAGTGAATGTGAACGCATGGAAAGGTGCTCAATTTTCATTTTGAATATTTGCCGTGATATCACGAATCAGTATACATGTACATGTTTAACTGAGCACCGAGTTTTAAGCAAGCTGTTATCTATATATCTAGTCACCCCCAAAGGTAGTCGCAGGTCAAATTTCAAGTTGGTTGCAGGTCTCAACCTAAAATTTTCAAAGGGATCCTTTGTTCCTGTTAGGAGCCACCTTTGACCTCATCCAACCTGCAGCCAACCTGGCAACCACCTCCTCCATCCTCAAGTCAGCCGACCGCACCGGTCCCGAACGGTGACCTCCATAGCCCTCACCGTCAGACCGACCAACAGCCAGCCAGTGAGGGCCCGACCAGCCCTTACCGGCCCAGGGACTACGACCAGGAGAGGTACAATCCAGGCTATCAACCACATCAGCAACAGCCGGACTGGCCTGGTGAGACCCATCGTAAGGAACAGCCCCGTAGTCCCCAGGAAACTTACAAACCTGAGTTTCGACAAGTTCCAGAAGAGTACAGCAGTAGTTTACCTCGCTCTGTCAGTCCAACGGTGACGCTACTCAGAAATCAGAGAGGTGAGTTAATTACTTTCCTGACTGTTTAGCTTGGCTTTTTTTTGCGCAGTGTTTTGTTAACGTAAAAGCAATGGCATTTTGTGTGGCAAAGTGAATTTTTCATGAGATCAGCTTGCTGCTTGTTGAACACAGAATGCTTTCTGAAATGGGCAACGTATTGTTAAGAATTGGCAGAGAGCCCAGGAGATGCTTTGGGTTGCAAAGTTTGCCTGAATTTGAGCTGTGTTGTCCTCGGTCTGATTCAAGCTGCAAAGTAAAAAAAGTTTAGCAAGTTAACGTGTTATTAATAGCAACATTCAGCCAATGATGAACGTTACGACGTTGCTGAGCATTTTGCTTGATAATCTGCGACATACATGTGTAAAGCAACTTGACAGCATCTGGTAGTTAACATGTTGTGTGGATGTGTTGAAATGTTCATCAGGAGATATGGTTTCTTGCCTGAGCGACGCACTTTCTTGCAGACGCTTGTGTGAAACAGCATACAAACGTACATAATTTGCCTCCAGCATTGAAGCATTCAAGAATGGTTTTGGTGTCTTTTGTCATGTGAATATTTGCCACATCTCTCTTTTTGTGAGTGTTGAAAGGGACTTCTTGTAGTCAAGAACTGCTGAATTGTAGACAACCAAACATTGAGCCGAATTGTTCGAGCTTGACTGGCAAAAAATGTTATATTCCCCAAATGTTTGCATTGAGATAAAACATTCCCAAAGGTTAAATCTTGTACAAGGTTGACAGGAATGTTAGTTAGTGTCCTCAACATGGAATGGTGATACTACGAGGATGAAATTCTGTGGTTAACAGAGCTGTAAATGGGGTCATCTCTGTTTCATTTGCGGCAGACATGGGATACCAGGTAACTGGTATCCCATGTTACTAGCTGATATGATTACGTTCATATTGCAAGGCTCGATTTCAGTGGTTGCAGATGTGCCCTGAGCTAATGATGTAAGCGGCAACCCGACATCCATACACACACTTCCATGAAACTGATCCCGAGGGTCCAAGCGAAAATGGGCAGAGAGACTTGAAGCAGAACCTATTGTGACTATTAAAGAGCTGTCGTTGAAGCTGGAATCGTGACCCTTTGGTTCTTCCATCAATCAACTGTTGTTGGCCATGAAGCAGGGGGAAATTGGACTTTGATCTGTTCTACCCATAACTTGTGGTGTTGGCCTTCAGCACTAGATAATGACCCTGTCACATATGGTTTGAGTCAATCTGAAAATGAATGGACAGATGTGGATTTAAAGAGGCCTTTTATTTCTCTTGCTGAGCATCGTGGTCAAGATTAAAGAAAACATCATGAGAAATATTTTTGCATATACTGTAAGACAAATACAGAAAGAGAAGAATATTTGATTTGCCAGTAAAAAAAGCTGGATTATGATGCATAGAATTCCCATTTAGTTCTGACTGAAAGGTCCTTGCCCATGTCATATTTTGGTATGCTTTTCAGATAAAAATGTAGAAAAGAAATATCAAATATGGAAGATAGACATTGTATTCCTCTCAGACAGAAGCTGAAGTACTCATGGTATTCTTTGTTTTTATTAAAAACAATTGAATGGAATAAACTACATGTAACTTTGGAATGCACACACTTGTTTGTATACCATTTAAACTATGTTGTGTGCACCATTTGGCTTGTACATGTATGAGCACTAGTATGTACATGTAGATGAACCAAAACATCTGTGGTCATCCTTAACTTCTTTTAACCTTATGCATGTCGTTAGCTTGCTTCTGGCTCAAAATTCATTAGCGGGAATTCCTAATAGAAAATGTTCACAAGGTGAACATAAGCATGTGTTTTTCAAAGAGGTCATAAACTTCCGTGGTCAGGGGAGGGATCAATGGGATATTTTCCTGTCCATTTTACTAATATAAATACCATCAAGTTTCTTTGCCCTCACAGTAGGGCCATCACAGTCTGACTGAGGATGCAAAATGTTTATTATTCCAGTTCTTAAAGTTACTGAAATGATTTTCATATTTGAAACCTAACAAATTGTCCGCATCAAGATTAAAGTTTAGCTAGAGTTTTTCGTCAGTCTCTCGTAGATTGCTGCTCTGTCATTGGCCGGTCATTCAGAGTTGCTTCTTTTTAACTCATTTTATCCACCAATCATGGCTGCTCTTAGAAAGGGAAAAGGACCACCGGAGCCATGCTGAATACCTTCCACCTGATAGTTCGCTTATGCCGCCGTCTTTAGTGGCCAAAGTGCCCTCTAGAGTAGCCAAAGAGCCAGCCACTCACTCAGCCAAACCGTTGCATGCTGGCACAAATGTGTCAGTCACCACTGGTGAGCTGAAATCACAAACTAACACATTTGTTGACATTCCAGCTTTTTTTTTTCATTCGCACCCCTTGCCAATTTTTGTTTTCTCTAAGCATTGCTTTGCATTCTTAAGTTTGCATGTTGGCTACAACGCATCCATCCTTTCTGTGCACCGTGAAATGCATGGGTTTCTTTATCAGTTCCTTCATTTTAAGTTGCTACATGCAGTTGGCATTGTAATTTTGCCTACATTTTAATGTCGTATGTGATATAGGCTTGCTACTTTTTATTTGACACTGACATTCATATGTATCATTTTGTGGGAGTTTTTTCTTTGAGACAACAAAGTTTTAAGGGGAGACATGTGTATATTCACCTGAATGTTCCGGAATGGTTAGTGGTAGTAATGTCTGTCTTTGAAAAAATGTCAAAAAGCTCAACCTTAAACGGTCATTTATAAAACCCAAATCCAGTTTGTTTCAATTTTGTACAGTTTTCAGTTAGCCTTTACATTGTTCATAGCAGAAGTTTGGGAAAACATTTTTATGACATTGTAAAAAAAATCTACCAGTTAGGAAGAGAGAAGGGTTCCAGAAGGAGACCTTTATGTCTCTACATCTTCGGTAAATATCGAATTATTTCTGAAAAATTTCATTTGTTAAGAACAGCTTTTGCTGGACTCAAAGATAATCAACTTTACTTGGGTAAAATGTGATTTGTTTGCTTCATTTGTAAGCTGCCAATGTTGGCACCTCACATCTTAAGCATTTAATGCTGTTAGGTGACAGAATCATATGGCTTAGCATCCAATATTCACCACTTTCACCGCAGTGTTTCCACTATCTTGCCATTTTTCATGGGCGCTGAGAATGTTAATTACTCAAATTGCTTTTTCACACGTACAGTGCGGAAGATTGTGGTTCACATTTATGTTCAGAGTTCACTGCGTTGTCCTCTCAAAGGCAGCATCTTGTCGAGTTGTGGCACCCATTGTTTCAGTAGCGGTATAGCACCTGTCCGCCGTGCCATTAAGTGATCAGTCCATCTTATTCATCACCATGTTCTTGACTTTGCATCTGCTATTTCATATGTACATGTACATGTTTATCGGACCTCCGCCACCAGGTTTTAATGTTAAATGTTAATGTAATTTACCTATTTTGGCTGTTGTGCTGACACTTTTAATGTAACATATTTCATCATACATTGGCAGGTGCTGTAAGTTATTGCAGAACTCTGGCACGGTGCAATTTTTGTGTGAGGATATCTTATGTGTGATACCGCCTCATGCAATCCTTTTCAGTGAACTGGGAGTGAATAAATGATTTGGAAATTTGTACCAGTTGCTCTTAGCAAGTAATTCTTAAGCTTCTAGATCTATCAAAATCCAGTAGGAAGATTTGTAGGATTTTGAAGGACTAAACATTTGAGACCAACCGCTCTTTCTTTCCCTTTGGGTTGATACCGAACGATTCCATCAGTCAGAAGTCTTAACTTGTAGAAACATTTCAGCAAATTGTCCAGATGGAAATATTTGAACTTTGAAGTTTTGGCTGAGCTGGCTTGGAACGTACATGTATAGTCACTTGCAAAAGTGTAAGACCACCCGGATTTTTTATTGGTATTTCTGTCAATGGGCCTGCATTACATGTACATTGTCTCTCTGAATGATTACTTAACATGTTTTTAAAGTGGTGCGTAACATCAGTGTAGTGCTATACCCATTTGAATGAAACTTTTTGCAAAGGCATGTCTTGTGTGACATTTTGTCTAAGGCAGCGTGGATAAAAAAGTAGCCAGTCTAAGTCATCAGAAATGAGAGAGGGAATATTAGACTGTTAACATTTCAAATCATGGAAATGTAGTAAAATATTTGCAGCCGTTTAACCTGGATGCTAAGGTCACACATTGAAAATAAACATAAGGTGCCATGATTGATGAGTTTAAGTTTGATTTTTCTCCAGGTTAATGCAGTTTGTATGGGTGGTCCTAAACTTTTGTAAATGACTGTAAATATGCATGTGTACATGTGTCAGAAATAATCAAGACAATGTGTACATTTCTACATGTATGCTTTTTACCAGTATTTACATACACTGTACATGCAAGGTGGCTGGTATCTTTAAAAAACAAAAGCAGTTTGCTGTGCCGAATGCCTCATCCTACTACGGACTGAAAAAAATCTCCCCTTTATCAGTAAATTGCTGAACTCCAGTTGTTTTTTTAATTCAGGGACACAACTGGTTGCTAATATTACACCTCAATTATCCCATACATGTGTTGTAGCACACCACTCCTTTCTACCATCACCTTGGAATCCAACGACCATGGCTTGTTATATCCCATCTTCCCACAACCACCTCCATTCTGTGTTACAGCCTGTCTGTGAATTGGTGCAGTAGAGTGCATATCTCTGATTTTAGGGGGGCATCAGCGAAGTTTTATCTGCCCTTTGTTTTCACTCATCATTTTACATTACAGCATGGGTATTGCAGAGGCCAGGTTTTATAAAAATTTGTAGACATCTTAAACTTTCCTCCGTCGGAGTTCGAATGAAGGCAAAATTGTACATAGATTACCAAGAACTGTGGCACAGGAGTGAAGTTGCATCTGATTCACTTTTTGTGTCATCAACCTTTGTGGCAGCAGCATGGCTTCTGGGTTGTTTTTGACCACAGAGACCATACACCTGTATAACCAATTTTCAAGTTAGTACCTGTTTACTGGGTACATTTTAATTTGGCAGTCAGGCCCATGGCTCATCAGGGCTGGTCGAAGTTAGCTGAATGGTTTTGATTACCATGCAGCTGTTTGATCTACAGACACTCACATTCTTAATTTGCATTCTTCTGGTGTTCAAAGGGCTTCCTTGGACCTCACAAAAATATTTGGTTGATTTGCCTTCATGCAAGCTCGGTCAGTGCCATTCTCAATATTCAAGAGTTGTCCCTGTATTTGGGCATTCCGTCTTTCAACGTTTTGCCATTTGAGTAAATTCTTGAATTCATGACTTTCCACTGTTACTCATGAATGCCATGAAGACATTTGTACCAGTAAACTGAAAAATTTGACTTTTCCAGGATATATGAAAATGACCTAGACAAACATTTGTACCATTTTTAGCATTTTGATTTGTACACATTACAGAATGGGAATAATTTTTCATTTACACACTGCTCCTGTCTTCACAGATCCCAGTGATCTTCCAGAGGGGGCCGTTTTCCAGAAACAGACAGTAGAGGGTGATGTCATCCACACCGACACCTACTACCCGGTCAAGACCCGGGAAGTGACCAAGAAGACAGTGCACAAGGAGGCACCACGATACCAAGGCATCGGCCCCAAGGATGAGACAGGACTGCCCATTGGCTTGAGAGCGGTAGGGTTGGCAGGAAGGAATCCTTAGAGTTAGCTAGCTTTGACCTTACTAACTCTTTGCCTTTGCATCTGGCTGTAATGCACATGGACTTTTTATATACACCGATTAGCCTGAAATAAACTATTATAGATGACAACGATAATATTAATGAAAAACCTGCCCCATGACATCAGAAATGTAGCGCTGTCCAAGACGTCTTTGAGACAGTCGTCAAATTTAATCTTAAAGCGTCATTTTTCACCCTTTATTCAATTTTCTCGGGTAATTCCAACATTCTGGTTAAAATTACCCAGCAAGGATGATTGCCCCTTAAAAAGAATTCCAAATCCTATCACAGTTTGGAGAACAATCCGACACTTCCTGAAGAACAGAGGTTTCATCCATTGCTTGTGACTTTTGGAACTACGTACATGTATAACCGATAAATCAACTGTAGATCATGTCTTCATTACCTGCACTTTTGCAGCATGTGAAAGAAGAAAACAGGCATGACTGGTACAAGGAGATGTTCAAGACCATCCACAAGCAGGACAGGCCAGAGGGTAAGGTTGCGGGTCAAAGGTTGCGGGTCAAAGGTCGATGGAGCATAGGCTGTGCCACCCCCTTTCGAAAACCTACCCTCATTTTGTGTAATAAACTGTTTCAGCCGCATGTGAGATCGATTCGGTTGATGCGGGGTCAGGTTTGATAGAGAGCTTGTTTTCACCTGAAGCCTTGCTTGTGTTTTGTCAAAATGGGATCGGGACATGTGCAGTCTTCCAAACTTTCCTTTGCTGTGTTTAATATTGCAGTAACCAAAAGTTTACATATTTCTCTGATAACATCTTTCAAAACAAGTACTTGCTTTACAAACTTTTTTCTTTCCAAAAAGTCTTCCTTGGGAAAATGAGGCTACTGACAGTTTGACACATGGCCTAATTTTCACTTGACCACTCTGTTGATGGATAAGAAAATCTGGTTTTCATTCAAATTTTTCTGAATATTTGAAGGCCCCTTGAGGAAATCAACTCTGCACACTGTTTGGACCTTGGTATGGAAAATAACCTGCGGTGTTTGGTTTGCCCTGTTGTTAGTTCAGATGATGTGCATTATAAAAGGCTTTTGAAAGCACACTGTACATTTATGATTACCAAATATATCTATATTCCATATTGCCTGTAGGCTGGGCATGTCTGCTGCCATCTATTGGCCGACAGCTTCCTTCAAATGAACCATATGAATATTGGCTAACTGAATCCAGATTCAAACTTAATAGTCCGGCCTCCCAAGTGCTTGCTGAAATAAAAATGCAGTTTAACTTCACATGAACTAACATTTGCTCGTTGAAAATTAAAGGAAAGGACTGAAACAGTCGCACTTTAGAACAAGCTTGACCTCACTGAGTACAAATTCAGTATTGATTGAAAAGCATTTGTCCCCTGCTTGAATTTAACTGACTTGTTTGCACAGTGGACCGATAGTTTCACGTATCGAATGACTGCCATTTTCTTCTGTACATTACCATGCATGTGTTAATTTGATTAACTTCATGTCATGCACTGCACATTTTTAACTCTTTACTAACCTGCCATTTCTCCCCCTATGTACTTTTCTTTCCCCCAGATGAAATTGACCAAACGTACATGGATGCCTTAATTCAAGGTTACCAACTTTGCTTTTCATGAATACGTTTCACACTGATACCCGTACCCTTTGGTGTCCATCTATATCTCAATTGTGGTGATTGGCTAAAGGTTGCCAATGCGTAATGATGTGCACTTGATGTGGCATACCAATATATTAATTCCTTGTGATGGTTACCAGTTTTAGTGTGGTGCAGGCTGTTGTTGATAACAGTTTTGAACCTCACATACCTTACCATACCGTATTGCAAATAGAGCTCCTCAAAATGGTGTTGTGATAATTCTCCACCTGAGCGTTCAAATCCTCCATTACCAGATGCATGGTTTGGAAGTAACATGACGTATGCATTATAACTGTTATATATACTGTACATGTTAATGTTCATCTTTCTGACAGTTTCAAACAATGTTCAGACGCTCCAGTTTTGGGTCATGCTATTTCATGGATGCTAGAAAAAGTTCAAGTTGATAAATGTAGCATCTCTTGAAAAGAAAGAACTTACTATGTAAAAGACAAATCCTTACAAATGTTCAAGGTACATGTACTAGTACTTGTCACTTTATTACAACACTCTCGGGTCAGTCCAAACAAGTCCCAACAATTCCCTTTATCCACTTACTATAATCAACTAAAGCACCAAATCCTTTCTAAGTTCTAACAAATAACCCTTAATTATAAAGGAGGTAGTCTTAAGTACACACTAGCACTTCACAATGTTGATGTGAATTCCTAACTTTTATGTTTCCTTTGTCCCATTACTTCAGCTTAAAACACTCAATCCTTTTACAAAACTAACGTGTCCCAGTACAAGTACTAGGTACAGTACATGTATTGGGTTTAGGTTCCACATTAATACCTCAAAATGCTAACTTCATTTTCTAATCCCTTGCTATAACCCTACTATTAACACTATCTCTCTGCCTATGCAGAAGCTAACTCGTATGAACCCAGCTACAGTTTCCCGGATGCTGTGGATGTGAAGGACAATGGTAAATAGCACCTCAGGAACCTTTTGTGGTGGCCTGATTGTGAATTTGGTTTCATATCTCGCGTTAGTAGTGTGTGGTACATGTGTTATTTGGTGGCCTGCTATATAGTGGCCTTGACCAGGTTTATCTATTGGCCGGATATTCATTGGCCATGGTATTCATCTAGGAGCCTGATTCTTAGTGGCCTTGACCAGATATATCTATTGGCCACGATATTAAGTGGCCATGGCCACAGATGCCATAGATGCCATATTTATCAAATGGCCTAATGCTTAGTGGCCTCGACCGGATATATCTATTGGCCTGATATTAAGTGGCCATGGCCACAGATACCATATTTATCAGATGGCCTAATGCTTAGTGGCCTTGACTAGATTTATGTATTGGCCTGATATTAAGTGGCCCAAGGCTATAAATTTATATAGATGTACAGTGTATATACATATTTAGTGACCTGATTCCTATAGTAGCCATGCGGTCTTAACCTATTCAGTTGCCTGATGTAGTGGCTGCTAGATACTGGCCTTGGCTTGCATTTCTATTGGTCAAAGTGGCCTTGGCCTGATTTGTTGTTGCAAAAGTGGCTTGGGCAAAAATGTTTGTCTTTGTGAATTACTGTGTGAAGCCCTTTTTCCTTGCACCACTATAACACCTCCGCAGTTATCTTGTATCATGTCACATCTCGGCCATCATATCCTTAAAACTTAAAACTGGCGAAATATCAGTGCTGTAGGTTCACAGAACACTACGGAAAAGTCTTGAAAATGCTTGTGTCGGTGAATGAATCCCTTGCATGTTTTGGGTTCCTCATATGACAGACCATTTCTGCCTCATTAAATTTTGAATTGGTCTTAAACTGACAGTTCTGAATTCTCCAGTTTCAGCAAAGTATTTCACGCTCTGTAGTTGATTGGGGGTGCTCCAGTGCTTAAATGTGGCTCAACCATGTCAACCCAGACAGTTTTTGTTCACACCGTTGTTTCTGTCACTTTTGTTCAGTATTGTGATTTTAGTCATTCATTTATTTACTAACAAACAGGAAATGGCATGTGAAGTTGTGACTTGGTCACCATTTTGATGTTCTTTGTTGAATACCAAGACAGATGGAAAGATTTCAGTATTGGCATTCAACAGAAGTACTACAAATTGGGCCAGTGGATCAAGTTGTACTTTGCAAGTTTCCCTGACATTGGGCTAAAACTTTCTTACTGTGGAGAATGTTGATTTGATTGTGTTTTACTGTCAGTGTATTCTGCGATTGATTTTATCCATGCATTCTTTCCTTTTTTGCATTTGTATGATTTGGGTTTCTCTTGGCCTGTGTTTTCTGCCTGCTTGGTTCCTCCTGCACCGCTCGACACTTGTGTCTGTCCTTGCACCCACACACCCACACACTGGTTCCCCAAACTCAACAACCATGCAATGAAAATGCTTGAGTAGATGACAGTGTGTTTGAAGAGGAAGCGCCCCCTGTTGTCCACTCATATCCAGGCAGGAGAGCAGGTGAGAGGTAGCTGGTGTCTGAAAGTTGCAGCTGTGGCAGGAGATAATACGTAGTCCCAGTGGAAGCCACTGGCTGGAAAAACTGCTTCCATTTGCCATAGGCATAGCGAGTAATTTAGACTCAACTACTGCCCAGCTGTCATGAGGTCAGAAATTGGCAAGCATGTCATTGACCCTTGACACCATATCTACTATTGCCTGTGTAAAAGTACACTCTCTGTTTCACCTGTGCCTTAATGGAGCACATGTAGGCAACACCGATGGCAAGGAAGGTACCGGTAAACCATCATGGCAAGATAAATGTCAGAAGTTTTTAGGTTGTTGCCTATGGAGTACCGAAGTGAATACGTCACGCACACAATTAGTGTGTAAAAGGCATTAGCGTGAGAACCAGCGCGTGAACCAACATGCGCGCGTACTCCATTCGTTTGCATTGCCTTTCTGGTTCACAGTAACGTCACACGTCAGTACTCTATTCCCCCAGGGTACCAGTCTAGGTGACAGATGGCCCATAGGTTATCCAATCATACCTTGTGTTCTTCCTGTTCAGGCATGAAGTCAATTACAGAAGTGTGCTTGATATCCAGAAAAGGCACTTCTTTGTGAGCAGCGTTAAGTTGGTTCTGACAGGTGTGGGCATGCTTGTGGTTTTGATTTTGTTTGTAATTCCTTGTCACCTGTTGGATGTTAAAGCACCGACTAGCGGTGATTATGTACATTGTAAATTCACAAGGGACACAGGTTCATTTCCATGTCCGTTGCTCAGCCAACTTAAGTACAAAGTACAGTTTGACTCAGCAAGTTTCACAACTTCCCTGAAAACTGTTGGTTTAAATATGCACAGGGCACAATCGCTTATATTTAGCACAGAATAATTTGCACACCAGACAATAAAATGGTTTTTTTTGGTGGTTTTAAATTATTCTGGTAAGTCCTTTTGATTTGAACAGCCCACTCTTGTATTCAGCATAAATGTGATTTTTCTGAGATTTTGCTTCCACTTGTAGTGTTACTTTTCATTGTTCTTTCTAGTTTAAATCTGGTCTCAATTTCAACATATATCTCAGCAATTTATGTGCTATGCGAAAAGCATCCGGTAACCAGTCACAGGCAGTACTAAATTGCATGGCATGTTGACTGGTAGCCTGCATCAGCTGAGCCACTCGGTGTTGTGCTCAGCACATTTTTGAGTCTAGCAGCTGTATGAAACTGGATGTGATCTTGGATAGCGAGGGAGTATTGGTCCTAGTTTATTGGCCTTACTTTATACAAAGAGACTCTGCTCAGTGGTAACTCTAGGCATATTTCACAACTGTAACTCTGGTATAATTGTGTGTACATGTACTCGGAAATTTCCATTGCCCAAACTCTCAAACTTAATAATGCCAGTTGCAAAAAAGTTGCGGTTCGCTGTACAGTAAGTGATGGAACTGGCCTTTCATGCCCCAGCTATAACTTCACAAAAGCATTGCCCTGTAATTATTGAAATACACAATCATTGGATATTCCTGGTATTGTGCTGAAGTGTTGACAAGGTGAAATTTAAAGTAATGTGTACAAAATATATTGTTTCAGTTTTTGTTTGGCAATTTTTTTTTTTGGACACAGACCAGTGGAGTCATGATCCAACGTTGCATGTGTCACCACCAAAATCACCACCACACAGGTACGCACCGTTGTGTTCTTAAGAGTCAGAAGACAAGGACCCAGTCACTTCTTGGTCATTCCATGAGCTCGGGATCCAGTTTTTTCATGTTGCTGTCACATCTGATGCACGATTGTGCAAGTTTAGAAGACATTGACATTGGTTCCTAGAGTCATGAAGTTATGCAGATTAGCTGCCAAACAAATCAGCATAGAATTCAATTTCAGTGACACATCCCTTGCCAAATAACACAGGTCAAGTGTACCGGTAACAGGGGCAAAAAGATGTCACATATCGGAGCACAAATTTATAGAACGAGCCGACTACATGGATATAAACCAAAGTTTTCTCTAATCAACTTTCATCAATTATTTTCTATTCAAATGAAAATCGTCTTTACCTTGGAATCAATTGGGCAGATCCAGGTTCATTGAAATTGGGGAATCCAATGGAACACACAGGGCCATGGCCCCCCTCTGTCCGTTTGTATTCCTGTATTTACATGAGCTCAAATCTGCCTCCACTTGGAATATTCTTTTGTTTTCTGATTAAACATTTGCATGCCATGATCGAATTTTTTTTTTAAGTACTGAAACGAACTGTTGAATTTTACAGCACAAACATATAAACTAACTCCATAAGCTCACTGGGTCGCTGGGAATTTTAGGTTAGTGACGTTGAAACTCAACCAGGCTTTCCATCCAAGGCTTTCAACCATTGTTTGCTACTCATTAATGTTGAATTTCAGCAATTGTTTCAAAAGCCTGCTCTTGACATTTTTACAGGCAACATTCACCAAACACCAGCGCCCGCAACACCATTGACCGCTACCACCAGCAACCTCGCAGTATCATTGACTATGAGCCAGGGAAATCGTCGCTGGCAGAGAGAGACAAATCGGTCAGTTCTTTATGGACTCACTCAAACAGCGTGATCTGTATAGCTCATTACTCAAACTCCAGTGGAAGTTTGGCCACTTGAACACTCACTTGAGTTTCTGCTTGATCTTCAAAAGGTTCAGAAGAAGCTTTGCAGGGTAGCCATCCTGTACAGCTGTTGTTTTGTTCCACGGGGAAACCTTTGTGCATACCCTGTAGAACAAAAATACTGACCTGTAAGATGGCAGCCATGCAAACCCTTTATTGCACTTTCAAACATCAGTCTAATTGTAGACTAATTTTTTCAAGTTGAACACTTCATCATGATAATTTTGCAAATCTGGGTATGATTAAGTCCAAGTGAGAAATGCCTAATTCCATTTGTTTGCCTCCTACTTACAGCCGACGGCACAGTTGTACAATCCACCAATTGAGCCCATATCAGCTGTGTGAGTATCATTATTCTTTGGATTACATGAACCCTAACCCATGTCCGTAAATTATGTTGAAATCGGATGATTGAGGACTGTTAGGGTTAAGACTGAAACCATCTGGTGTCTTTGTTCAAGGGGCGTCATTAATGTCCTTCATACAGTTTTGAAGATCCAAATGGTAATCAGTACATGTGAGTCAATGAAATCATGTAGCCTTCATTAATATGCCACCTGTGCTTGTGAATCTGTTTCGCTGAATGGAACACCTAGTATTTTCTTCATGGTCTTCATGTATTTATCACAGTCATTGAAAAAAAAATTGTTCCTGCAGGCAAAACACGAAGAAAAGCACAACCCTGCCAAGGGATTTTGCTCAATTCAACCAAGTCCCATCTGAATCGCCCTCGGCAAGGCATCTCTCCCCTAAACAAGGTAGGTCACCTTCCCTTCATGCCAATTTTCCCATGTGGATTCTCCGTTTGTCGCTTTACAGGCAGTTTTAGGTTGCCTTTGATCTTTCAGCTACAGGCGGGAGGATAGCACCATGGCAACCAAGTGCAAGTCGTCTTGTAGCTGGTAGTCTTTAAGGTGTTGAGTTAACCTTTTGAGATTAGCAGGGATCTAGCTTGGGTCTGTTGGACCTGCACCAGACCCCTTTCACAGCCACCTTTAACCAGACAAGGTACAGGCTAGCATTGGCTCTCCTCTGCGAAGTTCCCTAACTTCTGACGGAAAGGGGGTTCTGTTAAACCCTTGTGGACACAAATCAACAACAGGAGTAAATCTGGTCAGAAACTAACCTTTATAGCTGTTTCCTTTTCAGTAAAAAATGACACGGTGAGTCCTCTAGATCCTCGACATTCACTGGGTACCTCAAGTTCTTAGAGAAATAAGTATTGTGAAAAGAAAGGCTGACACATTTCAAAGTAAAATTGTGCTTTTTATGAGAATGACACTCTCTCGGTGTTATGCACAGTAAATGTCGTTCAGTATAGAGTTTAATGAGGAACAAAAAAAACACTGAACACAAACCTGCAAATCTGCAACAGGTGCTACAGTGTATTAATTTTAACCCACCACCCTGAATGTCACCAGTAGCCCACGGAATTTTACAAGACGGATCCCATTCAAAGTGTCAGGAATGGCATGGTTCGTGAAAGAAATTTCCAAAGCCTGAACAAAATGTCTTTGGTCCTTTGTTGCAGTTAACAGGATAGAGCTGCAACTGCCCATCCCTTTTGACTCATCTGTAGCATGGTTAGAATTGTATGCATCAAGCCAAGGGTTTAAATCAGTCTGAATACATTGCTCAAGCAAATCCAAGCTTTCAAATGAACATTCTACTGGGTGGAACTACATGTGCATGTGAAGCACTGGTGACAAAATTAGCAGGAGTTGAGTTCAATTTATGCATGGTTTTAACAGTTCAAGCTCTTCAGACAATTCTTAGTGCTGGCTTCACTTTAATAAGCTTTACTACCAGAGTTTGATCTGTATGCTGCTGCTAATGTGGTACCATTCATCTAACTTGTAGACTTGCTTCAGTCTGCCCACTGACAGAAGTTAAATGACTTGAGAGTGCTGTGAAGTGCAGATTGCGGAGAGAATGTTGACTTGTTTTGATTCATAAAGTCTGTGTAAAGTGATCAGTTTGCCCTCACTGATAATGGTTGTCAGCATCCGATGAAAATTCAAAATGGCAAACTGTGAGCACAGTACCTTGCTGGAAGCATACTGGCGTATTTGTCCCCGTATTTGTTACTGTCGTCAAATTCTGATTCAAATTTTGAAAATGGAAGCACACTGACATCACAGTTTCTACTGATCTTTGTTAGCCGAATTCAACAGCTAAACAAATAAAGAACCCGTTCCGCTTAAGAATAAAACAAAGAAGTTGACTGCAAAATCATCAGCTGTACGGCCAAAGTGCATGTGAGGAATGCTGTTTGCTGCACTTGAAGTCATCGTATGGCATTGTTCAGAATACTTTTCGTGCATAATGTTAAGCAGGGCATGTTCTTTCAACGTTGGGCAGAATTCAGCACAACCCAAACTGAGAAAATGTGGTAGACTAAAATTATGGGAATCATATTTTCAGGTTTTATTCAAGTTTGCAGGCTTCATTTTGTCTAGAATCATTTTGCCATTGCTAAAAGCTAAATTTGATGGACCTATTCCATTAATACTGACAGTCATTTCCAACACTTGAGTTACAAAATTCAGGACTGCCACCGGTAATCCTGATCAAGAAGTCTAAAACATCCTAACATTGAAGAGTGCGATTCACAACTGCAGTCGACTCTCGTTAATACAAAAATGGCTATAACGAAATTCCAATTATAACAAAAAAAACACCTGTGGTCCCGGTGAAAATGTGCAAAATGTGTGTTTTGTGAAGAGAAGAAAAATGACCAAAATAAAATGGGTTACGTTTTCTGACATGTTTAGAAAATCCATTTAGAATTAGATTTACTTAGGATATGACTTAAAATGCACAAAGTGGAATGGATACAGTACAGTTTGTTGTAGCACCTTGGAATTAGTCCTTTTAGATGTGAAAATCCTGTGGAAGTGAGTGTAAAACATTTGTTTCACTATAACATGCATCTTGCAAATTTATTATGTGAAGAAAACCCACTGTTACTGGCAATGGAATCAAGGAAATGCTTGTAATTACACGTAGGTTCAACCATTTGCAAAACTTAGCTTTTTTTAAAACTCCAAACATAAGGTGTGTGAGTATGCATTGTTAGAAACCTCAGAATGCTGGCTAATATTCTTATTTTCCGTCTTTCCTTTGTTCTTTTACAACAGGCACGATCCCAAGCATTTTCTCTACTAACCCTAACCTATGTAGTCCATCGACATTCACCACAGTGAATTGCTTGCGAGGAAATAATTACCCATCCACTCAGAGCATGATTCCCCAAGAAACTGCTAGCCATTTAGAGTTTCGACCCAATCAGGATGCTGTCTTGGACAACATTGCTAAGAATATCCCTCTCTCTATGGATGTTACTGAAACAGACCCCATAGCAGCAGTAACATATAATGTAACACATTTTCATTTACAGAAATTTTCCAACTGCTCAGTCAAAGACATGTCAATGAGCAGTGGTCAAAATTCCAAACATGACTCCGTTGCTTCTTTTCCATGTCAATATCATGAATTACCACAAAAGATGACTCTCACACACTTGAACAAAGTACAGTACTCTCAGAGTCCACCATCAGGAGTCTTCAGGAAGCCTCTTTTGGACTTAGGGGGAGCCCCAACCCCCATCCGGCCTGATGGTACCGCCCAATCAGAGGCAGCTTCAAGTGGGAATGAAGCAAGTTCTCAGGGTAACTCCATTAGAGAGCAGGTGGACAATGCCAGCAATGGAAGTGATGATCTGCCTGTGAGGTTTGGCCCAAGGGGAACAGCTGACGGGTGTTCAGGAGTTGACTATGCTGGTATTGTGTGTCAGGTAAACTCAGATGGTAAAATTCAGTGCCATGACTGTGACACAGGAGAAAATTTTGAACCCCGCTACCTCCCAAGACCCACATCTTTGTTTGAGCCATACTCCCTCGAACGGGAACAAGAACGCAGTGCCTCTCAGCCCTCATCTGCTCCTAGAAATCAGGGGATCTCTTTGAACCTTGCGCCTCGATCGTCTGCATCAGCTTCAGTCAACAGTAGCCTTCCAGATCTGGCTTTAAAATCAGAGGACAGTGTCATCTCGATGGACACACAGAGTGACAAATCAGGCCCTTCAGTTGATGGCGACGACGGTCAGAAAATCCCCAAACCAGGATCTTTAAGCCCTGACCAGCTAACAGCTGATGGAGAGCAGAAACTCAAGAGAGGTAGAATAGGTGTGAAACACCAGAAGCTGAAGCACATCAAGAAGCACCGCTCAGAGAGGCATTCTCCTAAAGATGAAGACTTTGATATGCTTCCTTACAGTGAGCGTCCTAATGCCAGAAACTTTGCTCCTTTAGAGAAGAGACGGGCCATCTCAGCTGAGAACCTCTCCCTGGCTGTCAAGTCACCTGCTTTCAACCAGGAGTCTTACCAGAAGTATGCCACAGGGCTCAAGAAGGCCAGCCAACAGTCCAAGACCTATGAAGACTTGGTGAAGTTCTACTCAGAGGTGAATCGCCACCTTGAGCAAGATGACAAGGAAAGAGTGGAAACTATGAAGGAGAAGTACCTGCCCAAACCAGCCCAGTTGGAGAGGTTTTATAGGACACTTCAGTACTTTCTTGAATTAGAGATGGCAATACAGTATGGAGAGAAGATAATGGACAAAGGAAAGATAGACGGCTTCTCCTGGCACAAGAACACTGATGCTGGGCTGAAGAAGAAGGAAAAAGACATCTTTGAGCTCTATGACTTTTTTGAGAAGTTGGAGCGTGGTGCCATTGGATTGCCGATCACTGAGCAAAAACTAGAGCAGATACGGATGCACACTTACTTGCAGAAAGTCAAGGAATTGGAATCCAGGCAGTTACGTGTGGGCCAGTTGTATGAATGGTATGAAAATATAGAATCCTTGGGAAGCGCCACACCCTCCTTGGCCAACAGTCAAGTAGCATCTCTACCAGATTTTGAGGACCCTGGAGAAGGTGGTCCAAATGAGTCATCAGGTCTCTCACAAAATATCATGTCTGAAGGAGAAAGAAACCGGCAAGTGCCCAAAGTAAACCTTAGTTTGGAGGAGCTTGAGTCACTTATTCCAAGGGTTCCAATGGTTGACCTGCCGTTAGAAAGCTTCCCCAGCAAACACAGACCTCTTGGAAGGGCCAGCACTTTGCCCCGTTCGTACATCAAGAGCAGTGATCGTGCATGGTCTCCTGTTGGGATGCCCTCTGTAGAGCTCAGGATGGAGGAAAAGCTAAAGCCAGAGGACCAGGTGGACAGTCTCCAAATGAAAGTGGAGGGGAAACATGAGACCATTACCAGACTTGCTCAGCCCTCATCAGTAGTCTTAGATGCAGGCAGAAAGACCCCCCCATTCATGATGACTGGCAGACCTTCGCCCGTCTCCCGACGCAGGAGCTTTGACGAGGCCATTGCAGGCACAGAAGGTCAGGAGGAGCTTGAGGATCGACTGGACCCAGTCAGTACCAATGATAGTTACAGGAATGATCCAATATTGTGCAGAAAAGGACCAGAGAATCTGAATAGTCCAGTTGATGGTGGTATTTCTAAAAGCCACCGAGTCTCTCCACCAGTTTCTCCAAGAGAAGAAGTTGTAAGACCTGGAAGCCCTGATGCAAGTGCCCCTCCAAAGCTTCCAGAACGCTCCATGTCCACCGGGGTCCTTGGAATTAGGCGTGTCCTCGGTTCCATGTACAATCCAGGGCTTGGAAGGCTCCAGCGCTGGAATAGGGCAGACCTGTCTCAGATCGAAGATGAGGACTCTGAGCCAGACAAGGAAATCCCATCCACGCCCGAGTCCAGGTGTAGGGCACCCCCTATTGGCCAAGTTGGCAAGATGCAGTCTGATTCTTCGCTCCCTTCGGTGCCCAGATTTGCAGGGAAATCCCTGGACAAGGGTGGCATGAAGAAATTCACTCAAAGCCAGAATGAAGTGGGACAAGGCAGAGGTTGGCGAAACTTCAACACCAGCCCACAGCCATTTAAACCCCTGTATCAGATGAAGTCACCAATCAAGGAAACAGACCAGGAGTCCAGTGTGGCTTCATTTGACCTCGAGCCAGTGGAAAGTCTTGTTGGGGATAATCAAATAGATGACCTTCCAGTAACCTTTGATCCCTTCAGCCAAGTCCAGAACCAGCCCCGGCTTCAAGCTGCTGTTAAAACACCACAGTCTCAAATCTCATCGAGCCATTGCACAAAGTCTCAAAGCTTGACTGACTCTTCTTCTGAGCTTGACCACAAGTCCAAAATTCAACTGTTTGAGAAGAAGATCATCGAGCAGCGAAGCACAAACTTGCATCATGCAGCACCATCACCACCACCACCTCAAAGGCAAACTTCAAATGAGCCAGTCATGGTCAAGGAAGACCAGCAGTCTGACAACTTGCGTGTTATTCATGTCAGGAAGTTGAGTGAGGAGATAAATGCGCAAAAATCCAGTGAGGGGCATGGTGGCTTAGTCATTGGAATTTTCAGTAAGCCACAGCCCAAGCAAGAGGCAGAGATCCCCAACTGGCTGCCCACTCCATCTCCCCAGCCAGAGCTGTATATGCATCCCAGAGATAACTACCTGGCCCAGTCCTTGCCCGACAATTTCCACTTCTCAGCTGGTGGAGAAAAATCAGGGATGCCCCCCGCAGGAGTAGTGGATCAACTAAGGAGTGTCTCTGCCAGTGCTGATTGCTCTGGTGTTGACTGGGGCAAAAGGCCCCTTTTGAAATCCCAGAAGCCTGACCAACCTGAGAGAGTGATCACTAGGTATGCTTTCTCCACTGATGAGGTTTATGAGGAACGAACACCAGTCCCTTCAAGGAACGTCAGTCCCTTGCCTCCTAGTATCAGCAGGTATGACATCGCTGGTGCTCGACATTGGACAGATGCGGACAGACCCAGATTAATACGGGGTGATACACAGGCTTTGAAGTCATCTGCAGAGTTGGTATCTCCCCGCTCTGAGAGCAATGAGGAGTACACCCCAGTTGCTTCCAGAAGTATCAGTCCTTTGCTTCCTGGACTGGCAAGGGACATCCCTATCCACAGAAAAGAGGAAGTGTTAGATGGTGCCAAAAAGGCAGAGAGTGATGTACAACCTTTCAAGTCTTATCCCACGATGGAATCCACTCATTGTCACAGTCACCCTCAAACTGAGCAGAGTGCCAGTAGTTTAAGCAGACAGAGGGGCAAAGCTGTTGAGGGTAGCCAACTCCACCAGGACAGCAACAGGGCATCTGAACTCCATCTTAATCTGAAAGATTTGGACGTTACTGACAGCAATCCTCCTGATTCTCCACAGGACACATTCACCCCGTCCTGTTCGTACTCCCCAAGCCCAACCCCCAGTCAGGATTACCTTGATGACGACTCTTCCATCCGGAATCGCTGGTATCTAGCACGTGACACCAGCCAAGGAGTTTCTTCGAGGCTCAGGCAACACAAACCACACAGCCAATGGCCTGAGCTAGAATCGGAAAACGTCTTCTACTGGGACACCTACATCCCAACCAGATACATAGGAGAAGATCAGTCTGGTGTCATTCCAGAGCAGGGGCCTCCTCCCAACAGAGAAAATCCAAATTCCTGTGATCTTACCCCAACAAATGATTGGTCCGAGTCTTACAGCACCCTTCAGGCTCTGTCTCCAGAGCCTCAAAAATATGACTCACACTCATCTCAGCACACTCACTCAAGGCCCAGACTCACAGATTATCAAACACAAGCACCTCCTGAACATCCCAAAAATAGATCGGTCCAAAATTTGAGGCAGAGGGTAGACTCTCCGGCAAATATAAAGGCAGTCCAGGCCAAGTCCTATGCACTTCCCCAGTCTAAGGCCCATTCAAAGACTCCTCCAAAATATCCTCGGGGACACCCTGTGGACGAATCGCAGAGTCCCCTCCCTTCAAGCGGGTATCCGAGTCCCAGGGCGCTTAAGGGGGATGCCTTGGTTCCCCAAAAGTCATCGACCTTGCCGCAGCAGAGGAAAAGCCCCAGATTGAAAGGTTACTAATCAGTTTTTGAAACTTCATGACATGTGCCTTGTGGAGTCAGTATAGTAATTGTCAGATGTACATGTAGTTGGTATTCAAAATGGTCTTTCTTGTGAAAAAATAGATAAGCATCAGTTTTTCTGTTGTAATCCTTATTCTTTTCTGGTGTCTCTGAGCTTGTAAGAAGTTTTCATTTGGTAGTGCTATGGTGTATTTTGGGTTGCATGCTTTGTCATTTTGCATGTTTCATTTGTATTTTGCTTTCTTTGCAGTTTTATGTGCCCGTTGCAGTGCATGTGTTTAGTATTTACGTAGTTTTTGAAAAACAAAGCTTTTTCTCTTGAATATCAAACACTATTGCCGTATTTTTTATCATAATTTATAGAAATGTGGCCACAACGGGTTTGAGCCATGCAATTTGGAAAAATGCATACAGTTTACAGTTGGCCACTTCTGGTTTGTAACTCAAATATATCCTTCCAAGGCTAATTACAGAATGCTGCAAAAATGCATTCCATGCTCTCTTTTAAATTGCTTTGCTATTATCTGTTGGCAAAGTATTGAACACTTCAGGAACGTTGGTAGACATTTCCATGTGTCACTTGTTTTAATGGGAAACACAGAGTTTTACAGTGTGTCTGAAAGGAAACATGCATGATGCTTTCCTTGACATTATATTAATCATTCTAAATATCCGACTGTTGCTCTGCTTCTGAGTTTAGCCAATATGCTGCCTATGTTGGAATACATTTCATTTACATCAGCCTGGTATAAACATTCTAAACTTTGAAAATTGAAGAAGCGCAGAAAGAAATTGTTTGTTCCTTTAAGTTTGTTGGTCAACTCTGTGTTCATAAAAAGAATTGAAAAATACTTGGAAGTTGTTTGCACTTGTCATGGAAGTTAAGCCCTGCACAGTCTTTGTGTTTGAAGATAATTTGTGAAATATTCAAGGATGCTAATGTATTCAGAAATACATTCAGTGTCCAGTGTTGAACTTCAGCTGCAGTTTCTCATTCTTGGTGAAAGTACACTGTAGGATGGCATAAAATATGTGTACCGGTATATCTGTTACTGTGTTCATTGACAAGGTATGTTTCTGTACACCATAATCTGTGGCCAGGGTGGAATTGTGGGAAAGGGGCAGCCATTTTGTTTCTATTTTTATTTGCATGCAGATGATTCTCTTCCCCCCCAGTGAGGCTATATTTTGTTTGCTTACAGTGCATTTGTTTCATGTACATGTATGTGGTTATGGATGCATGGAACTGTCACTGGTGGTTTCATTTTTGAATATTTGATTGCTTGATTGACAAACCATGTGTGTAGAGAGGATATATAGAGGCTCAACAATTCCACTGACAAATTCTGACCCAAAGTGTCCCTTTTGGTACCTTTCTCGATCAGAACTATTTTATTTTAATTGAGGTTTTATTGTTGTTTTTCTAAACTACTGTCAAACATTCAAAAAGCAAGCTTATTTTATTCAAGGCCGTCTTAACTTCTGCGTGAAGTTCCCACCCAAACAGTATTTCTCATTTTTTTTGGATAAGCTGGGTAGAAATAACAAATATTTTTTTTCAAAATCTTGCCATTGTAATCCATAATTCCTGCAGTTTTTTCATGAGTGTTTAAAATATTTCTTAAAGGGGGCTGTTTGCTTTTTACTGTTTTTCACGACAAAAGCTGAAACAAATTTAATATTTACAAACAGCTAATATTCAGACATGTTCACTTTAGTTTGTACTTTATAAAATGATTCTTGCATTTTGAAAACTAGTTTGGCTTTTTTCAGAATTTTTTTAGATGCATTTATGTACCATAGTAGCAACATTATTTGTTTAAAAATAGTCACCCCTTCCTTTTGGTGTTAGTTTCTTCATTGGTTTTCTATTATTTTTGCACATTTCCTTCTCTCCATTTTCATCAACTTATTTTTCTATAAGAATTTTCTTAAATTGGAATTTTAAGAAGTTATTATTACTATCTTGGGTGCTTTCCTTTGCTGCGCAACAAGCCTTGTATTTATATATGCAGATTGCAAAACATTCCTTTGATCTGATTGGATATGTGGGTCTGATCATGTGACTGCCACCAGCCAATGATTGTTTGGTTTGATTTGGTGATTACAAATTCCCCTATTCTGTAAATTCAGTCATAGAAACAAAAGTTGGATGTCACTGTTAAATCCCTGCCTCTACGCCTCTACACACATTTCATGGTTTGTGAATCAAAACCGATATAAAAATTGAATTGGTTTCCTATTACTACATTGAGTAGACTGTTACTGTTAATCCACATAGATCTTATTGCCAAATCATTAACACTTTACCCATTACAGTCTGACACATAAGAACTTTTACAGTTGTCACTGTAGCTGCTTGTAGCCAATCACAGAGCTCCTTACATCCTCCTCTTCCCATTCTGCATACAACAGAGGAGCCCATTCGTTCATCTAGCAGGCCACAGTCTTCAACTTTGCCTCGGGCAAAGACCAAGTCACGATCCCTCGAAAGTAGCGGCCTGTCCGCTGCCGAACGTCTGGGCATCAAAAGTCCACCCCCTCAAAGGACTCCCTCGACAGGTGCATACATTTGCATATTATTTACATAAGTTTGCACAAATTGCTGCATTATTTTGCTATTTTAAATTGTGAAATCCCACGTGCAGTGTTACTCAGCAGCTTAGAGGCAATTCATCTAATAAGATGCTTGATCCAAACTTTGAAAGCAAATTTTTCAATTTTCTTTCCCATGAGCATTTTTTTCTCAATGAAGCATCGGTTTTACACCATCCACTTTTAAAATGCCATATTCCAAGACCATCCCACCGAATTTCACTCACACTTTCAACTTGCAAAAGTAACCCCCTGGCTTACTTATCTCTGTCCTTTGATCTTATGACCCTTAACCTGTGACCTCTGATTGTCTGTCCTGTGATCCAAATAAGTGGAATCCCTGAGCTTTCTACCTTCTTAATTTTCTCCCTTACATGTATTTCTAGTGCCTTTTGACCTCTAACCTCATCTGATTTCCTAATATAGCATATTATGTCATGACCTCATTGTGCACTCACAGTTCAAGAAATTAATCCTCATGTATGTAGTGTCAGCGATCAGCATCACATGACATAATTGTTTACGTTGTGAGAGGTCCAATCAGGGATCCTCAAGTTGTTCAAAGGTGGATTAGGAATTTTTTGAATTTTTATGTTAGATGGGCACCTGCTATTACCACTCATTAATACCGGCCACATTCAGTGCTGCCATAAGTTGACAAGTGCTGCTTCTCTGAAACTCTGCTTATAGTGCCGCAGCATACAGCAGCGGTTAGCAAGCTATGTGTTGTAAAGTATTCACAGGCAGCATAAGTACAGCGGCAGGATGCAGCATGTAAAGAGCTGCTGTTCAGTATTGGCAAGGAGCAACGAGCATGTTGTTGCATTCGGCATGGTTCTTATTGTAGATGTGTTGCATTTTGTTGCATATGGTGCATACAGAGAAAGGCCCTATAGAGGAAAATATTGGCTAAAATTAAAGCTATAGTTGCTCTCAATTTCATCATTTATGGTATTAATTACATGCATTTGCTTAATCAAAATTACAGTTGTACTGGAGATTTTTTGCGGATCTCACACTCCTTCGAGTATGGGGCATCTTAGGGGTGTAAGTGCGGTCAGAGCCACTACATGTGCCACTTTAAGAAGCCCACAAACTGGCTAAGCACCAGAAATATTTGCTTAGTGAAAATGGGTAGCAACCAGTTATGCAGTGGTTATTGCTTTCAGCCATTTTTGTTCAGCACATACGTTTCTTGTCAAGCAATTTCTTTGTCCGTCGAGCAGGTCCAAGATGTACATGTAAGCCCATTTTGCTTAATTACACTCAGTGGCTTCTGCAGCTTTCTTGCTTTCATCTTGCTTCAATTGCTGTGAATAGTTTAACTTACCCACATGCTGATGATATTGAATCACTGATGCAGGAGTGAGAATTTTTCCTGATTTCAGGATTTTTTCATCAGAATTTTCTGTATTTGTGAATTTATCAACCTCTTTTCAAATCTGGAAAATCCTCCAAATACCATAAGGGTGTTTTGTTGTATAAAAGCTGATATAAAGAAAACCAAAAATGGTATTTTAGGGGATCTAAAGTGACCCTCTAAAATACCCCCATGGGGCCCTCCAAAGCTCTTATCTCACACCTGCTGATGTACCGTTACATGTACATGCTATGTTTTGAGTGTTTTCTATATCCTTGCAGGTAAGTGTGAATCAAATATATATTCACTTAACATTTCCCTTTAAAGGTTGCTGCAGAGTATATTAATAGAGGGAAATGTTTCTTTCCCTGCTTAATGTCCGAGAAGTCAGTCAAAATGAAATTAAAGTCACAACCATTAGCTTTTTGAGTACTGCTCAATTTTAATGTAGTGTTTAGTGTAGTAGTTGTTTTTGGAATATAATGCCTAATGAGCTGGCTGAGAACTTGCTGGCATGGACTGGGAAAGCTGTAGTCAGTTCTTCCATGTGACAAATTTTAAGAAGTTTTGCTCAAGGGAGGAACGGAAGTGTACAAAAAGCAGTGATGGAGAGAACTAATAGGTAGTGAACCACATAAAAAATCAATAAAGTGAAGGAGTATTTGTTTTGAAATAACTGAAAGCAACACCGGTATAACCAAAATGATGTCAACATGTAAACTGATTTGTTCTGAACACAAAAAATATATTTCAGCCTTATTTGATAAGATCGCATTGCATTTTAAGTACGATAACCTTTACAGCCCTTGATATAATATGTGCAAGAAACAGTTTCCCCTGAAAAATATCACTGCATTCCAAACTCAGCTGGCTTGCTTGTTGATAAGATCTAAAAAGGCCAAGATATTTAAAGAATTTTTTTTTAGTTTGGAAAAAGGATAGATGCATTGATGCACATATAGCATAGCGTATTCTGTGTTATTTTTATGAATGGTCAGATTTTGATATACATTTCGTGTTATTTCTTGTGAGCATCAACCTTTTGGTTTGTACCTATTTAAGGTAGTTTATCGAATTTTCTTTTTATGTTATTTTTGTTATTTACTGTTTATTTAAAATTCATCAAGAGTAACAAGTGATACCTTGGAGGTCAGTAGTTTTCTCTTCTACTAGAAAATTCCTTACATTGTGGGTCCTTTTCAATGACCACTTAAAGAGGACTATAGAAATTGACAGAAGAATGAGTGGACAAGCTTAGAATGTAATGTTTAAGCTTGGTCAGTTTTTGTATTTGCAAAAATCTGATTGATGATCGAAAGCCTTCAAAGCAAAGTTGGATTCTTCTCAGTCTATGGTAGAGCACTTTATATTTTAAAATGTATTCCGAATTGTGACATTCTTGATAAGACTGCGTGAACTATCGGCAACCCCGGTCAATGACACCAATAAACCTGTCAAAGGGCTTGAATTCCGTTATCACGGCTCAACCACTCCTACCCATCACAGTTATTTCCAACTCAACAAGCTCCGACACCCGGGAAAAAATTAACTCTGGGAAAGGAAAAAAAATAGGAATTTATCAGCAAATTTCTTCCCTACTGAGATGCCAAAATTTCTTTCCTCCTACGTGTCGGTGAGATCACCAGACTTTTCAATTACCAGGCAGTGGCACTCGAGTCCTGGCCTGACCTGGAATTCCTGGTCACGATAAGGGTTGGAGAGCCTGCTGCTTTTATTCTGTCGCTTGTTCTGTTTCAAATGACGTACTAGTTTCAAGCATTGGATTGAACTTATCAGTCAAGGCAATGTGTGTATGAGCAAGAGATTAAATGTACTGAAGGAGCAGTCTTGCCACATTTGTGGGGAAAGAACACAGCCTTCAAGTCACTGACTGTGATGTACTTTGGAGTTTGAAGCTCTGGAGGGAGAACAATTATCATCATAATAAGTGAGCCAGACTGACCTGGCTTAGAGCCAGTAATCCTCAGTTAAAACTGTCAGCATGTGTGGTTTGGGTGGCATCATATGATCCTGGAAGCTGGACTTGTGTGGCTGTTAAGCATTGCGAGATGAATTAATGCTGAACGTAAGGAAGTCTGGATTGGAACCAGTACTCTCCAGATTGCAACTTTGCATCCCTGCGATCACTCCAATTTTCTGCTGTGGTTGGAATATTTCCCCCCTGATCATGAACAGTATCTTTGCTTGGAGACTTGCAAGTCAAATCAAAGTGGTACTGATTAAAATCTCTAATTCCTAATTCTTCAGACTCTGGCTCCAAGATTGGTGTCCTTGCGCCATGGTCTAAATGCTGTCTGCAGTACGGCTTTTTCCCCGCACTACAATGTTCATCATGGAGCCTGTGCTTGAGTTATGAACAAGTTCACCTGCCCCAAGGGGAAGACACAGTTGGACTTAATTAAGATGTAAGAGCTGCGCTTGCATCAAAGTGCATATCATTGAAATTTATCCAAGGATGCTCTCTGCTCTGCTGAGACTAACTCATAAACTACACAGCAGTGGTTCTGAAAGATACATGTACACCCAGCTCATGTTGGTGTAAATTTCTGCAACTGTATCTTCCCTGTCACTGGCATCTTGAAATGTTGATTCTGCCGTAAGAATTTACAGCTTGAATTTACTGCAGGGCAAGGCAACATACCAAACAGAACAGATCATCTGAACCTGGGTTTGGAATCTAGACTTCTCGCTCGACTGCACATTGGTTTTGCATGTGAATTGCCAGCATATGTCTGTGTGGGCAGCGCCCCACCGTGCCATCCAATGCATTCAGGAAGAAGTGGCTTTAGTTCTCTTTTTTTTTGTCTCAGTGGCCAGAAACTGGGAAATCACTTACAGGCACGCAGGTTGGAAATTCTCAAGATTATTCAAAGCATCTCATATGGAGATGAAAGGTAATGTCTTTATGAGGAGTGCATTTGGAGCCGGAGAGATCAGATGAATCTGTAGAAACTGGGTGCTGATTTGTGATGCCTGTTAAGAAAGAGGTTTACATCAGATGTGCTCATAGACAACTGTAAATTAAGTTGATGAAGGATATCCTTGTTAAATTCATGTGTAGCGAGTTTGAAAAGTAACAGCTTATTGAGGCTTATATCAGCGGTCAGTGAACTGTGCAGTTGCCTCCTATCGCTTTGTCTAAATCAACACCTTGGCTGTTCAATTTGCACCCAACCAGCACAACTACAAGTTGAGATCTTCTGGTGACACCAGCCACTTCAAAGTCTCGCCGATTATTCTGACAGCTGACCTGCAACTATAAACAGTTTTTGTCAGGGTTCAACTAGCCCATGAAAGAAATGTTTCAGTTCAAGCAACTGTGTTTTATTCGATTCAAGCATATCACATAACATCTCTGAGAACTAGCATTCTGGACATGAGCATGGTTCTCTTTAACTTGTCTCTCAACTCGTGCAGCTGTTGGTACAAATATAGCATCAAGTGCCTTCAACGTAGATAAACCAATTACAAGCTCCCTTGATATCTCATGAAGGAGTAACCTCAGTATCCTACAAAAACACTGGCCTGTAATGCTTTGACCAGAGGAGATAGATATCGTTACTTCTGACATTGAGAGATTTGTTCTGAAGCCATTCACGTTTTGGTGTAAGTGCCGGTCTTCAATATGGGACGTGCTCATTGGTGAAGTTCAGTGATGCAGCGTTCCTTTAAGGTTACAAACCAAGCAATAGGATATCAGTGTTCAACTCCCAGCACATGTTTTCTTTACAATTGGAGAAAGAGAAGACAGGCAATTCTACAGCATCTGCTCTCAGACTCTTCTAATCCTTTAGCCCAGGGATGTTGATCCAGCCATGGCGGCATAATTTCCAGCCGGTTCGTGGGATGCAGCCCTGTCACCAGCTGCCAACTGCTCATCAGGTCAGCCGTCCTCATATGCCCAGGCTCGGATTTCTAGCCTGGCAGGCTGAGTGCACCTTGAGTGAAAGAGAGGACAGGATGAGGAAGCTGCCGAGATGATATTCATGCGGGATTCTCCTTTCAGTAACAAACCCAAGCGGGGCCTCTTCTGCAACAATCCCAGCTTTGAGATGGCCCAGTACACCCCCAGGTACGGCAGCACAGATGACCTCCGACCTCCCAAGGCACCCCGTGGGAGGACAGACCGCCGCCACTGTACAGACCCAGATTTGCGAGCCCTGGATGCACTCCTCAAGAGTCTGGACATCGGGAAGTTTGCTGATCAGAAGAAAGTGAACATGCCAGTACCCGCTTCGCCTGCGACCACCACATCAGGGCCACCTGTGAAGCCTCAGCGATCATCCCGGACAAGTGGATGTGCAGCGAAGTCTGTTAACACTGGAAATGATGTGCAGGGGCCTAATAAAGCTGATTCATACAAAATACCATGGAAGGTCCAACCTGTGAAAGCAACCCTCATACAGCCGGTGACAGATACCCACAAAGTAACAGTGACAAGAACAAACAACCCATCTCAATCTCAGGTGAAACAAGAAGGTGCCACAGTGCCACTGGACCATCTAGTGAGAGTAGCACATGAACAACCAGTCTGTAAGGGACATCCTGTGGTAGGACAACCCAAGGGAAAACAGGGGACAAATCCCCATGGACAACAGGTGCCACAACCCCAGAGGAACAATGTGGTAGAACCCGTAGGGAATCAGCTTTCCTCACCCCAGCATCAACACTCATTAATACCTCAGCAAGGCAAGGTACATGTACCTAACAAGCATCATGTGTCAGTAACCCAGGGGCACCAGATGACAGAACCCCAGAGACAGCATGCCAAAGTAGCAATGGCGCAGCAAATGACAAATCCGCAAAGGGAAACAGTGTCTGTTGACAAATACAGGACAGCACCCTCAGTGAATCCAGTGCCGTCACCCATGATGCAACCACTGACAGAACCCCCAAGTCACACCGTCCCCCAGGGGAATGGACCTCAAACCGAGGCAGACTCAGTGATACTCGCTCAGGGACAAATGATGGTACACAGCCAGGCTGATGGAGATTCAAATGAAAAAGGCCAAAGTAAATACATCTTGATTTCCCTATCTAGTAATGCTTCATGGTATTCTTTTAACTGATAGAAGCCGTGCCATGTGCAACAGCTGTTTAGTAGCATAAAGTTTGATCCGTGGGCCCATTTGTTCAGACAGCTCTAGATCTCAATCAGTGATCCCATCGCTGGTTCACTCCATCCATTAGGTACATGTAGGTTTTAAAGTCAGTGAACCAACAGATCACTGATCGCGATCTGGCTTTGTATGAAAGTATTGACTCTCAAAGTGCCTTATAGTGATTTCTAGGAATGCCAAAAATATAGACATTTTTACATGTACAAATGTTTTACGGAGTAGGAGTAAGGCCATTCAGTTTTCATTAATACTAGGCCTTTATACCTTCTGAATTTTGGATTTTTCTAATGCATGCTACCTTTGGTAATAATTCTTACCACATATGGTTCTTTCAAGAAAGGAATGCAAAGTTTCACAGTTCCAAAAGAACTGCTTCATTTTTCTGCAGCATTTCAGTTTTATAAATACCAAGTAATTTCTCATAAGTGTAGCTACATGCAATGACTCCGATTGATTGCTCTAGCTTATTCAGTCCTTGATGACTTGTTTATTTTGATCTGAGTCAATTGTCACCCCAAAAAAATGACTTCAATTGCACGTACACTTATTTGGAAACATTTTATGCACTCAGTTCGGCTAAGATCGTCCAATCTTATTTAAACCCAGTATGTGTACTCATACATGTAAGGTTTTCAAAATGCCATCTTTGACATTTCGTTCCAATTACTTTCCCTATCACTTCATGCAACAGAACCAGTCCTTTCAATTACCCACAAGTCCCTGTTAAAACCCTGCCTGTAAACATGGACCTGTCTACTTGTGAGGCCAAGTTATTTTAAAGACCACTTAGCCTGAAAACCTACTTTTGGGCCACCCTAAGATTGCTTTTGATGGTTTGCCGTGACATGCCTAATATTGAATGAGTGTGGCTATGGAGAAGTGTTATGTATTCAATGTTTATATTGGGGTCTTATTGCTGTGTAACTATTCTGACACACAAACAGGACCAAGAGGGCACTTAGATTTTAGAAAGAGTGTGTTTGTCAAAAATGAGGATTGAGCTGTTGGACTAAGATGAAGTGTGGATGGAGGAACACAGTTGTTTTGTGTAGTCCCATGAAGTTTATGCCGTAAATCCCTGCACTGCATGCAGCAGACAGGGAGGCAGCTAAAGTTCAGGCAAAATGCTGCTGACACAGATCAGCACGGCTAATGTTACCACCAGCTGGCATGCTGATCACCAGCGCTTGATTCTGGAAAATGTCAGAGTGAGATGACCCAAGCATAGGGGTTACCTTCTGACAAGGTTGGTTCAGCAAGGCAAGTTTGTGGTTCACAGTGTAGCAGTCAAGTTGATCACAAGTCCTTGTATAAGTTCTTGCAAGCCCTTACAAGCTCCTGTCATTCAGACCCAGGTCACAAGCTGTTCACTGAAATGAACTGTCCAAAAGGCATTCTTTTTTTACTGTTCATCCCCTGTTACTTGTGATCAGACTTGTGATTTCAGTTGTGCCTAAATGTTGCTATGCTTTGGACCAGACTTGACTACAACTCGGTGGAGTGCATCAGTCATATCAATTTAAACAATATGAGTGACATTTGTGGTAAATAACCAATTTTGAATGTCTAACTTTTGCACAACAACTGTAGGGAGTTGCACAGACAGCATTGCTAAATTCTAGAGAAACCTACGATGGCGACATTAGTCTGCGTAATTCAAGTGCCGGTACCTTTGCCAAAATCAAACAATATTTTATCGATATCTATACGTGTATGCCCGTGCACTCAGTAACCCCAAGGAGCAAATGAACCCTACCCATTAGTATGTGTGTCAGTAAGACAATCCCGTTCGCTCACCATATATGTATAGTGCATAGCACTGTAGCTGTTTCTCATCTTCAGACAGGGTGAAGTATCCCAACTCCTAGGTCAAAAGAATCAAGTGTAGCCTTGCTAACGCCTTTCATACCGTAGGCTTGTCAGTCACTCAAGCAAGGTACATTGGTTAATATTTGAAGCAAGGCCAAAAAAAATTGTTCCCTACTTGCTAATTGCCTGGTGTAAACTTTGATCTGTCAGAATTAAATTACCGGCAGCCTTTTTTGGTGCATTAGAATTCAGTAGACAGATGCCATGTTTTGATAAGTGGGCTATAATGCAATGCTGCCAAAAATTGTGCGTCTCACATTTGCAAAGAATTGTGTGAGTTTTGTAATGCATGTCAGAGCGACTGCAAAGTATGAGGAAGTTAGTGAACGAATGCTTTTAGGGTGGTGCACTGTCGAGGGCACAGACAGAAGGATCAAGGAACATGATACTGGTTTGACAGCTATCGGAATGTGTACAAGATGAGAGAAGCTGCCGTTATGTGTGCTGCTGACCCTGTTAAATTAATGTTTGGTTGGATAACAGTGTAAAGGTTAAAGTTTGCCAGAGGTCATTTTGGCTGCATTGTGGTATAGCCAGCCAGAGATATAACTTTGCTGCTCGGCCCCAGTAACTTCATCTGAAATATCTCTCTTCAAGAGCATTTCTGCTGGGCTATGCCTTTGCCCTCCAGACTTGTCTGTGCAGCACGGGGATATATATATGTTGGCCTCCAGCAGTGGCTTGTGACATCATCAGTGGCCATCTTGAGTTTCAGGTTTAGCTCTCTTCCTGAGGTAGCCTTCCGGAACATTCAACATAGCCGAGGAATGTTTGCACAAGATCAACTGACCCCAGTGTTATAGCACATCTTCTGAAATGTGTCTGAGATGTTCAACCAACCAAGAGTACATGTACTTGTATGTTCTGCACTTTTAACACAACTGGTAACCAGGCACAAGTTTACGTCAGTTGCTGTTCCAGAACATGTCTGAACATCTGGTGAAAGGACAATACTTGTGGAGTTTTACAATTCTTCGTGTGTACAGCATGCAGGGAACCAGTCATCAGTTGCTGTTTTAACTGAGCAACAAACACATGGAACTACAAGTATAAACTGGACGGGGAACCAGTCGTCAAATTTTGCCAGTGCTGGTAGCCTAACAGAAAAGTTTCAGGGCTACGTGTAGTGGCATAGATCTGAAACCAGTCGTAGCCATGACCCAACATGTCTGACTTTGTGAAGAATGTTTGGCCGGGGCCGAGCAGTTGACTACCCTCTGGAACACTACTTGCTGTTCTGCTTGCAGTTTGACCAACGTCAGAGACGTGCCTGTAATGACAGTGTAGATTCTAAAGTGTGGTTCCAAATTCTGCTTTGGTCAAATATAAATTCAACTTAAACCAAAATGGTTCCATTTATAAGTTTTACCTTTGATACCATTTATATGGAAACATATACCAACCAGTTTTAACCTTGGTGCTATGAAGGCACAAGCCAGCAGTTGTAATTATCTGTCCCCTGTCCTTTTTATCTCTTTTGCGTAAGTCACCCAATGCAACTACCCACCACTGTCAGTAAGCGAGGTTCTTACATCAAAATACCAATACTCAGAACATGGAAGTAAAATGTTACCATTCTATTTGATATGGGTACCAAGCTAATATAAAAGAGGCTCAAGTCAAATATTTTGCCTTGAATAAAACAAACCTCAAGCCTACAAATTTGGGCATTACATTAAATAACCTTTAGAAATTTATCTTTCCCAAAAGGAAACAGGTTAAAAGTCCCCTAGTGCAATACTGAACCTTTTCTTTATCAATACATTACGCAAGCCAACCCGACTGGACTTCCTTTTTTTCATTCATCTGTGCCAGTGACCCAATATAATGATGCTAAGCCAATAATATGTTACGAACAGTGGCTTTGCTTTAAAAACCTTGTTTATAATAGTAGTGGGTAGTCATACCTGACGAATGGTGCACAGGGTGGTTTGGTTTGATTATTTGTTACAAGTTGGTAGTATTTTTTTTAATAAAATGCATTTTACTTAATACACATGACGCTGAGACCATGGTGTTAAAATGCTTTGTGCAATAAAACACTCAACTTTCAACGTTCATGCTGTCCTACAAAGTAGTTGCAGTAACCAGGTAACAATCGACAGAATTTTAAGTTTTTTATTGCCTGGGTTAATCATAACCCTTAAGAAAATAACTTAGATTGTCCTAATACTTTCAAGTCTTCAGCGCAGCCTCATTAGATAGGCACATGCCCTGGTAAGATTGCATTAAGTGCTTCTGGTGACAATTCCTTGTGTTTTTCTTTGTTGGCTAGGGTCCAAGCCAAGTCGGCACTCGTCGGGAAGTGACAAGATCTACAACTATAGGGACCCACCCCCAACATTAGACAAGACAAAAGCAGAGGTGAGAACTATTCTATGATCCGTTGGCACCTGATGTTTGGGTTACTTCCAGCACTGAAGTCGTGTACTGTTCGGGTACTTCACAGTAGTTTTGCGGAGCACAGTTACAAATAGTTTCACAGTCAGTGAGTGAGTGAGCAGTGACAAAGGAATGTCTTTGCATAATGTCGGTGTGTTTGATAGCTTGTGAGACTGACATTGAGACAAGGATTTGTGTAGCAGGAGCAGGTAAATGTACTTGTAACTGAGTTGCTTGGGATGACTTTAAACCCCAGCATTCCTTGAATCTTTGCTTTTTGTGGATGTTGAAGTTCGGGGGGACATTGTGGTTTGCAAGTGCCAGTCCATCTGAGGGCCTCTATGAATGTAAAATATCAAGTTGATGGATATCCTCCATCACTTACTGATTTAGCCCGTGATCACTTGCAGTGCATTTTTTTTTGCGGACCCTGTAGGGTTAGACAACTGACATTTGTGGGTTTTTTTCAGAAGCTAATCGAGGAGGAGAGGAAGAAGAGGGAGCAACTCTTAGCGGAGGAGCAGAGACAGCGACGGCACTCGGACTACACGCCCCTCAAGTCCCCCATCATCACCAACGAGAGGTTCCGAGATCCGGTCATCAGCGCCAAAGAGGATGGCCGCAAGCAAGAGGTGAGGAGAGGGGGATCAGACCGGGATGGAAAGGATGGGTGCGGCTGAGAATGATTGATGTTGATGAGGATGAGTCAGGGGACAGAGCAAGAATGACACTTGGAGGGAAACCTACACCCAGTTTTTAGAGTGCTGCTTAAAGTACAGAATCACCTGGACGTTACCCAGAATGCTTTTTTCTCTCTTTCTTTTCAGGTTCGAGCATGTGCCATCGCGCTTTACCCCTTCAAAGCACAGACGCACAAGTGAGTAGTGCTTAAGATGATTAATTAGCTACACATTTGTGATCAACTCTTGTGTTCCCTGCTGTTGTCTCCTGCTGTTGGTTCAGTTGCAGTGTTGAGAACTATTCGAGATGTCTTGGTTAGATGCATGTTCATGGCATTGACATGCACACTTTGCTATTTATTCCTGAAGGGAATTGAGTTTCGGGAAGGGAGACATCATCTATCTCCTGCGGAAGATTGACAAGAACTGGTTCGAGGGGGAACACCACGGCCATGCAGGGATCTTTCCGTCCAGCTATGTGGAGGTAAGGGAACCGGCCAGCTTTGGAAAGAAAACGTAGCAAGCCGAAGACCCAAATTGTTGAACACAAATGAAGAAACTTGGAGGTTTCGTTTTGCAGTCTGAGACAAATACCAAGTGACACTAAAGCATCTGTGTGAGGAATCATCACTCTTGTACTGTAGCTGTAGGGTAATTGTGCACAAAGTCAAATATCCAGGTCTAAAACCAGGAGCCAATTTCATAGAACCGCTTCAGCACAAAAACCTTGCTTAAAACACAAAGGTTACCAGCTCAAAATCTTTGTAATAGTCATGCTAACCAAAAGGCAGGTGAATGCCATTCCAAAACAATGTACATCACACAGAATTTTGGCTGGTAACCTGATTTGTCAAGCAAGGTTTTTTCAAGCTTAACAAATTTTGTGCTTAACAGCTCTATCAAATTGGACCCATCACAGTTGACAGGACATTAACAATTTGTTGTGTTGAAGGTACAATCCACTTATCTCATTTTTGTCAATCCTTTTGCTGATGGTTTGAAACTTGCTCCCAGTCAATATTCTCGGGTTATGGTTTGAACTCATGTAAGTCAGTACTCTTTGATCAAGGTTATCTAATCTCATGTTGGGCTTTTTTTTTTGAAGTTTGAAATCCTGCTTCAGTTTTCATTCCGCTAGTTTGTTCCATAATCTTAAAGTTAACAATTGCAGTCAGTTTCTAATGTAACTTATTCGACAAGCTACTTGATTTGCCAGGTTGTCACCTCCCTTGAAGATGCCAAGAGGGCTCAGATCCACGGACCAGGTTTGGAGGGCAAGGCTAGGGCCAAGTACAGGTTTAACGGTGAGACACAGATGGAACTCAGCTTCAACAAGGTGAGTTTTAGGGGTGTGGTCGAGTGCTTCACAAGTACTCATAACTCTTTCACAACTGCTTTGTACCAGTAAGTACCCACAGTAGATTGTGCTCAAGCAGCCCGAGTAGGTCGAGTTGTGAAATCTCATGTCTTTCTTAACAGGCATGTGATACCTCAGGATTTTTCTGGATTTCAGGATTTTTCTCAGAATTTTTCAGAGGTTCCACCTTGCAGGTTTTGCCACTGTTTTCACTTTTTACTCTAAAAAACCCCAATTGCATCATTTACACAGTCGTAGCCATTTGGGTGAAAACTTTGCCGTATTAGCCACTGAAAGCTGATCGTAATTACTGTCGTTTGGGTCTCAAAGATTCATGGAGCATTTTAGTTCTTCAGTCTCACCTCGGCTTTTTGATGACCCAAAATTCTGCTCTTTTGATGTGAGTAAAAAGAAACCAGTCTCTTTAAGAAAAGTATCATCGTGTGTTTCTTTGTTTTTGGTGGATGCATGCAAATCCATTGTCTAGATCCAGGTCGAGTTCTTCACTCACGGATGCGCAGACAGTAGACATTTCAGGCTCGTCCTGTGTTCTTTTTCAGAAAAGGAACACATTGTAAACTGCTCTATTTTTTATGTTCATCTCCAAACTAGGGAGAGTACATAGTGCTCATCAAGAAGGTTGATGCCAACTGGTGGGAGGGGTACATTGGAGACAGAAAAGGAATCTTCCCTGCCGCTTACGTGGAAGTGCTCCGAGAACCTACAGGTAAGATACAACATTGGGACTGATTCATTTGGTAAAGGGGTGTTCTGTCATTTGTTTTTTCTGAAATATGACTGCTGCTCTGGAAGCCCCAAATTATGCTCCCTGTTTCTCTTTCAGGTGTCCTGCCAGTGAACTGCGGCTGTTTTTTGTATATGTGTGTAAGAGTTGAAAAGTGGATGTTTGCAACATATTATCTTTGGCCATCTTAATCAATTCCTTTTTATATATCAACTCTTTGGTTGCATTTTTTATCAGTTTTTTCAGTGCTTGCATTGTTCCTGAATCCCAAGTTTTAAATTAACAATTTCTGGTCCTAAACTATTGAACCTCACACCCTCACATTTTAGATGCATTTGTCAAATAGCCTGCATTTGTGGGTTAGATAATTTATTTTATATTCTCCACCGCAGACGAAAAATACTGTGCACTTACTTCTGTAACCCACTTGCTAAGGGAGTATCAAGAAAACAACGTGCTGTTCATTTTTGCCAGTACTGCATGCCCTACATAAAATTTCCCGGTATATAGTTGAAGTATCTAATTAATTTCTTGAACTTTTAACTGAAAAATCCATATGGTACCCCAGCACATATGGATGAGCCATTTCCCTCGGAAAACATTGTATATCTGTAGGTGTGTGGATATATACGTATTCATCATGCCAAAGAAGCCATCTACCCTGCCAAATGGTTTCAGGCAGTTCCAAATTGCAACAGTATCTTTCATGATGACCCTTGCCTGTGATGAACTGGTTTTAATGTACGTCTCCTGGTCTGCGAGAATCTGGAGGAAGTTGCTGCGGTTTGTTGGCTCCCTACCCTGGGAATTCTGTGGTTTTCTGGGAATCCTGTGGTTTCGATCATACAAGACACTTAACCACGTTTCCTGCAGATAGGGCTTTGTAGTACTACTTGCACTTTCACTGGCTTCTAGTTTATCATTCTCGTCATTGCCCTAAACTTGTTATAGAGGAGCACTTGAAAGCCTGTGAGATGTCGGCATATCCAAGTAGTATTTATAAACTGCTAATTCATGGGTGAATAGATATACATAAATCGGACTGTTTTTGTCTTAAATGGACACTAAGATTCCATTTACTTTATAACTGCACAAGATGTATGAGTGCATTTGAGTGGCGATGCGTCAATGATATGCCTACATGTATATAGACAAAGCCAGTGCCGGAATGAAGCCACTTCAAATTTGGGGTGAAATTATTAAGTTTCTATTTTCCCATTTTCATGCAAAAAGTGTTTAGTTTTTATAACTTGATAGTCTTTGAGAAACATGTTTAGTTTTGATATGATCTTGCACAAGAGGAAATGACCAGAAGCATAGGCTGAGTTTGGGCGGCTTGTTCTCGTATGTTCACGAACAACTTGATTTGTTTCGTGGGTCTGCTGCTGGAACGCTAGGAACAAACAACCAGTTATTGCTGTAGTTAGTGGCAACCAGCATGCAACATGGCCGCATCCATGTACTTTATTCGAGAGTTAATGTATGGGTGAAATGAATTCTTTTCTATTTAAACAGGAACATTCATTTCTGTGTTATGGAAAATAATTTATGTTAATTTTGCAAAAACTTTCCACAGTCTCTGGCTTTGGAAGCCATCTGTATACTTTTTGTGGCTGTTCAAAAATCAAAATCTCGCGAGTTTTTCCGCATTTTTCCTGTAAAACCCTGACAAGGAGGTGGTGTGTGCATCCTGTTCCAAGAACAGTGCTCTTGAGTCATGTTCCGGCCACTCAAGTGCGAGAAGAAGAAACCCGTGTCAAGAACAGGCCGCCTGAGCTCGACCAGAAGTAACATGGACGAGCAAATAACAGAAATTGCAATGAAAAGCCTGTTTGTCTTTATATGTAAATGTACTGGTAGCATATTGGGGATCAGGTTTTTACAGGGTGCAGCAAATTGCTTTGGGAGGTAATGTACCGTATACCCAGAAATGAAAATATGACGTGATTATGTTAATGTGCTTCGATCTGAGATTGGGTTTACGTGCAAACTTTTCATCTGCACGTATGTGTTCTAAGGTTTCTGCTGAAGAAAGAACTCTTGACGACGAGGTTGCTTGGATACTGTTAGATCTGCACAGCCCCCTCTGGTGTTCAGTGATGGCCAGTCTGGCCAGCATAGCCAGCAATCCTGGGCTGTTTGACATTCCAACGTCTGCGGGGAATGCCGAGGCGAGGCAGACTCTTTTGGCCATAAACAGCTTTGGTAGCTGCTTGGCTCGGTCTGATTGCTTGATTAGCTTACAAGGGACGGCCCACGGTGCTCGGCTCTCCAGCTCATTCCCTTTCCTCCCACTCATGTCAGGGATGAAATCCGGATAAGTTTAGGAAATTTGGTCTCCTCCAGTTCGTAACAATCTCCCCAGGAAACCTGGTCAACATTTTTCCCTTTTTTGCCTTAGATAACTGTTTAGCATTCAGAGACATTGGTGCTTGCTGAATTCTAATACACTGGAATGTGGGACCTTGGTCTTTTTTAGCACCGGCCTTCGGAGGTCCAACACCCAAAGACATTTTAGCGCTGATTTTAATCATACTGCCCGGCAAGCATCAGCCATGCTGTCTAAAACAACAATATCAGTGCCAAGCTGAAAGAATACAAAGAGCATGTAGTTTGTTGAGAAATTGTAACTTGTTGGCCCAAAGTGTCAGGTTTCTTGGTACATGTACAGTATCAGCAGGCATAAATTTTTACCTTAGATCAGCTTTCAGATTTGTTTTTGAGTTTCCACGTCTCATCACAAATTAAACCACAACACTGCTCAGTCTTTCTAGACTTAGATTTTTTTAATCCTTTCTCGTTTCTTACATTTACCTGTCTGTATTAGCCAACAAATACATTTTTGTGTTGTTTTGCAAAATTAGCCTGTCTCATATTAGCACTTGGTAACAAGGAGTAGGAATTTCTACAGATAAGGTGGTATACATGTTTATTTTCCTGTTTATATATTTCATTGCCTCATGTACTGTACAAATAAAGTGGGTCAGAAGAAATAACATACACAGATAATGCCACCAGAGTGACCAGACATACTACCGACAGTGGCACAGCTCTCTTTCTGGGCCGTAAGTTTTGACATTTGCTCTGGATCAGTTCCCCTGGGGGATGTAATAAATGCCTTTAATATGGTGGGCGCAGTGCTTTTGTATGAAGACTTCAAAGGGTTTCCAACTTACTACCCCTGTCTGGCCAAGCAATAAGTCCTTAATGCTGCAGCTCAAGTTCTATTCCCCGCCCTGGCTGGTACCTCATTTGAACTCCTAGGTGGAGAGAGGCAATTGTAGTTAAGAGTCATCTTGCCAGACATGCATGTACATGTAAGCTGGGTTTGAACTGCACAACTTCAAGTCACACAATAGCCATTATGCCATTTGTGCCCGGCTTGATTCCATGGTGTGATACCATTTTAATGTCCCGGAAACAGTCAGTTTTTAGCCAGTGTTGGGTTTTTTGTAAATCAGGAAAGTCAATCTTTCTTCAGCCAGAAATCCTGGTTTCTGATCCACTGGCCAGATGTGCAGTTAGGGATACATGTACTGAATTTTGTTTTGCTGTGATGCAACAGAGTGTATCCAAGCGATGTTCATACTAAGGCTCTATTTGAGTACAGAGTACAGCTCTGCCAAAAAGTGACTTTCTGAATCACCATTACGACCCAAGGGGGACTTGGCCAATATGTATTCTAGGCCATACTGAATAGTTCCTCTAATGTGCTTCCAAGAATCCAGCACCATGACAGCCTTTCCATTAGCATTGCCTCAGAGGCACTCTGCAATCAATCAGTGACATGAAAGTCCCTTTAACTTCCTCTGGTGAGTAATGGTGCATAACTCCATTTCCCTTACCCCTTTGGCCTTACTTCAAACCTTCGAGTGCTGGTATTGTTATACATTGTTCACACCAATCTAGGTTTGGCCATCATCAACCACAGACCAGCAGTTTTTTCTCCATGCAGATGAAAGAATAACAATCTGATCAATTGGACTGGCCCTCTGGGCCTTGTGACATTTGAAAATAATTCCAAGCTCCTGTAGCAAACATTAAATGCGGAACAATTTGGCCCGAACCCTTCCAGCTGACAGACTAGGCACAGATGAGGGGAGGCACTGCAGGTTTTATACAGCTCTCTCAGGTGCTGAAATGTCAAACCCAAGGCATTGTGGGTGAGATCGGTGTGCTAGATTTCAAACATGATAAAGCGAAAAGTGGATCCAGGCCGTTGCGGAGAGTGATGGGAGCATGAGAGAAACGTGATCCACTGTTGCACAATCAGGGACCTGGTTTTTTTGTGGTGCTTAACATGAGCACTGTGATTTAACTGCAAAATACGCTAAATGAATAAAACATGTAATGAGTAATTTCACTTGTGTTGTCGCGGTGTTGTTGTTGAGACCATGCACAAGACCAGTCACAAGTAACTGGATACCAGTGACAAACGAATGCTTTTCGTGCACTTCATTTGAATAGCCTGTGACTTGAATACTGACTGGAGGTTTGGCAATGGTCTCTGATGGTCTTGTGTGCTGGTGTGATGGTCTGAAAGGGTCCTGGCTACAACACTGGTTTCTGTAACCCTAGTTGAAGTCCTTTTGATCCTGTTTAAGGATCTAGATTCATTTACTCCTCCAAATTTAAAATACACTAAGAATGCTTGTACATACATACACCAAATTATAAAGTTCCATTTCTAATCTTCGAAATGGCACACTAAAACATCAAAATCAATTTTTGGCAGTCCACATCATCACTTTCCTGTTGGCCAACCCTTGCTGCAGGCTTCTTATGCTTTCCTGAGACATTACCATACCCTGTACAGAGAAGCGGAACATTTCCAAACTGCAGTGAAAACCAAACAAACGACGTCCACAAGCAAACACATAACCCACACCCGTCACCCATACCAACAGCCTGTAGGCATAGCATTGTATTCCCTGTTTTCCCAGCATCTTTCTGCCGTAGCCTACGTGCAAGTAACCAGTAATGTTGCAGAACATTGTAAACAAATCAGTGATTGTCATTCAGTAAATTTGAGCTTTTTCATTAGTCCCCTGGTTGGAAAGGTTGGCCATGACCTCTGAACTCTCACTGGTGGCAACATTTTTAAAGGGCAACTGAGACATCATTTGACATTTCTTAATGTGCAATTGATTATGATATGTTCACTTTCAACCATTCTGACCCCTGCTTTCCTATTTTCAATTTTATGCCAACATTAAGGTCTGTATTAAACATTATTGTCATTAAAAGTGTTGAATTGTGCTCATTTCATTTCCCTTCTATGTATCTGTCAGATTTATTTTGTCATCCATTCTATGAAGTGAGTGCAAGGAATTATTCTAATCAAGTGGTATCTTGCTTTACAATCTCAAAGCAATTGTTGCTGTCAGCATGTTGTAATAACAGTAATGTAGCAAAATATGAATAACTCACTTCTGGCACTCCGGTTATGCTACTGTCTAATAAACTTTGTAAATGTTCATGTAAATTGAAATTCATTGGAAATAATGACAAGGAACATCCAATTATCATTCAAGTTTCAATATGACTCACCATGATATACAATAAGGCCTGACATCTCCATCAAAGGCGGTTGAATGCAGTGGGCTGTACTTCTTACATGTACCTTCCAAGCATCAATCACAGTGCGTGCCTGCTCTTAACCAGTGATGTTTTGTGAAGGTCCCTCAACCATGCCAGTTATTTTATCTGGGTACCACTGAGCCAGAACCTTGAAGGCTCATTATGGGACATTATGAGAAATGTTGCAGTGCTTCTGGAGCCAGAGACCTGCACTGAATTGTGGTACATGTATACTAGTCAGCAGCCACAGGACAGCATATGCCAATGGCATTGACTTTTTTGGCTGAGTTTTTTTTCCCTGCTGGTGGGGGACTGTTCACTGTTTGACATTTACTGTGAATATTAAGAGGCTGTCTTGGTTTGGGGGTTTCTTCAAATACCTGGTAGAATCACAGACAAGTTTTGTACATTTACGAATGACAGCTGTACTACTAATTTCTTCCAAATTTATCGTGGGTAATAGAGTGTACCTACCAAGGTTGTCAAAGCAACCTTGTTCCTGTTCTGTTGAGAAATAACCTACCACAAACTGCTCTCTCAACCTGGTGCATTCATCCCCAAAAACTCTCGGATATTTTGGCGTGGGTTCTAGATTAATTGTCGTAGAGGTCCAATAAATAAAAAAAGGAGTGTGTTTAATAATTGCTTTGTGATAATGATGACATGAAAGGAAGAGGGAGACTTACTCATGTGGAGGAGCTATTGTTTATGATTTCAAAAATGTTGATAATTGAAAATCATGAAGTGGGCAATATTACAAGAATCTTTTCCCTGTCATTGTGGTGATGAAGGAAGATCTTGGAAGTAAGTGATTACTCCATTCAGTGAGATGGTGCAGTCTGTCTTAAACTTTGACAGTTTAGGCACTCTGAAGTACTCATAATTATACTCAAACTGCCTTGAGTACTTCTGAACAGTATGCATAGTGACTGTTTACTCAACTATGCTTGACACTTTCAGCATCCAATAGCCCTCTAAAGGGACATTTCTTGCAATCACTATTTGTATGCTGTCTATCAAAAAGTACATGTACCATTACTACTGGAGTGTTAACACATTGCCACTGAGATATATTCCAAACCAGGTACTCCCGATGATATCTTTTCCATAAGTATTCCCTTGTGGCCATCATTTATGTTTAGCAGACATCCGAACAGTTAAGCAAACTTGAATGGCATTTTCAGGTAGGAGGTTTTTGTGAACTGCACAAGATCAAGAGGTCACTGTGAAGATTACTTTAGCAGTCTGATGAGATTTGCATCTTTAGCGATATGATGCCCTTGAATTTGTAGATATAATGAAAAGCCTGAGTTATAAAAGAGTTTTTAGACTTCTTAAAACTGTCTACAGTGAAAAGTGAAGTCCTTAAAATGTAAGTTTATGACCATGCAGTGAAGAACAGTGACACTTAACTGTAGTGACTGAACTATATTTCACAGTGATTGTATTAGAGAATAGAATATTCTCATTGTTGTCAAGAAAGATGTTAATTGTACTCATATAATAGGTAACTATTGATGGTGCATATGTTCATACCTTACATAAAGGTGTCACAAGTTCCCCGTCTGGGAAAAGTCAAGCAACAACGAGTCACACACCTTATCAACCCTCCAGCCAGCAAATGACACAGTCCAGTCCCAAGCATCAGCAGAGACTGCAGGCCGCACCAAGCAGCCAAGCGGGGAGGTCGTCTTTGGGATCATCTGGTAGTCAAGGCTCGTACGGTAGTAGCCAGAGGGAGCCTGAGCGATACTTTGAAGAGCATGCTCCTAAGGTAAATGACCACCTAAATTGGATGTATTGTATCACATGTACTCAAAAGAAACGTAAAAATGTATCCAAACTTTTGTTTACTGCTTCCCACCCCATGGCACCCGCCCCCACCTCTTTCCACCCTACCCTGGTTCCCTGACCGCACTCCATGATTATCCCTAGCCTCATCCTATCTAACCCTTCTGGCCTATGTAGCCCTTGTCTGCACTCACCTGGTGGATAGTTTAAAATGAAAAGTTCCGATTTGAAGCTCTTTTTAGTGACTGATCTAGTAAAGTGAAAGTTATTTAAAAGGTTAAACCAAAACGGGTTCTCCAATTACATGTATCTTCCCCCAAATGGTGGCAAGGGCCCAAGTAATAACAAATGCAGTATATAATCTGCTTTTTACCTGTCATGCAGTTGAAGTGCATTGAAAACTTCTCTCCAGGCATCATTGTCAACACTTAACATTTCTAATTTTATACTACAGCCTAGTAGGACACTTGCAGCCGCTCAAGATCTGTGAGTACTCTCTTTTTGTTTTCCGATGTTCTTGTGTCTGTTTTTAAAATTGATGAGTTGAGGTATTTTTAAGAGCCTACAAGCACAGTTTAAGAGGCTTTTTGACTTTTGAGGGACTGTGGAAATCAGTACAACTCCACGTTGTGTTGGAATGTAGGTAATTTAAATGCAATGGCATTCAAAGAATGCAACATGCGTTTGCACGGAACTATTGCATTTACAAAGAATTTGTTGGAGTCTCAAGATCTCTCAGTAGCCTTGCTAGGCGAAGGCGCAGACTGAGTTGCCTGGCTGGGCTTTGATGACAGATGGTGTGCAAGTTTGGTGGGTCTATAGGGGGATCTCAAACCGGCCATGAGGATTTTATGTAGAGCGCCAAATGTCCGAACTCTGGTCTACCAAGGACACGCAGTACATCTGTTGGAAGCCCTTGACACTTATCAATCATAGACCGATTCTGAAGATCCTTCAGAATCGCTTGGGATGCCTTAAACTTGTGCCTGCATGATCAGGTGCATTGGTATGGGGAAATGACCACGTATTTCCGTGTTTCCAAGCTGTGGACTGAAAAGTTGTTTACAAAAAATTTCATAACAAAAACTGGTTGAAAAAGAGGATGGACAATTCTTTTCCTGGTCCCCAATAATGCTAAATTTAAGATGGTAAAGTAGGAATCTTGCCAAAGTCCTGAAGCTGTATTGACTGCAGAGTTCGTCGGTGAACACATTTAGAAATGTGAGTGTTGGTAGCCTGGCACTTGTAAGAAACGTAAAACCTTTTGGACACTTTGGCATTCTTTTTCTCCCATTTCTCAGATTCCTACCCACCATCAAGAGCATGAATACCAAGAACACACTGTCTTGCAATCAGGCTTCATTTCTACTGGTCCACTGTTTGTTTTAGTCCCCTTAGTCTGCCAAACTTGGTGGGCTTGGACGAGGACCCAGCTTCAGCTTGGATGCATTCTCCATGCCTCCTCTCGCTACTCTTCCATCTATTCCTTTCCTATATCGAATTCTCTTCAGTGGATAATTTGGTGATTCTTTGCAGCTATGTGGCCTCGTTTGCCTACATGCCGCAGAACGAGGATGAGATTGAGCTGCAGGAAGGAGACTTGGTGAACGTCCTTGAGAAATGCGATGACGGTTGGTTTGTCGGAATGTCAGAGAGAACTGGAATGTTTGGCACCTTCCCCGGAAACTACGTCTACAAACAGGTAACGGAATTCTGTTCTGTTCCTTTGTGTTTGCAGTACATGTAAAGGCTGCGTTTAATCCAGTGCACTGCAGAATGAGCTCTGCTGTAGAGTTAGTCTTTTAACTCGCAGATGTTGAATTTGAGGATTTGTCTGTCTCCATAAACTAACCCCTCTTGCCAAGGCATCTCATGAACTTCCTGAATCCTCCTGAACATACGGCAGTTCAGGAACTTAATGGCACATTCCTTGTACTTTAATTTCCAAGTGACGTGGGGCCCCCTAGTGAAACAAAGATTGGCCTGGTCCAGTCTATTTGAATTGTACAAAATCCTGCTAACCTGCCGGTGGATTTGAAGGACCTAGAAGGGTTAGTATTTTATATGTTCTGATATGTTTTTTGCTGTTTTTGTGTCTGCCATATCCCTTACAGGAAACATGAAAAACTGAAGCCTCAACCTATCTTTCACTCTTGAAAGAAATCATCTAGTGTTTTGACCTGTAACAAAACTGCCAGAGCTTTCCCAGAGGAATCCCCGAGGTAAACATGCGTCAAGGTTATCCTGAAGGTCAGAGGCCAGAGGTCATGCCAGTTGTATCTTGTCTCTGCTCAGCAGGCCTGGGATAATGAAAGGCCCTCACTCTGTTGCATTTTTAGAAGATGAAGAAGGTGCAATTTCAGCTGCACTCCCATGATGCCCACTTCTTGGATGTGCTGAGATACCATCCCTAACTTGTTCATGCGTATGTAACCCAATACAATAATGATAAAGCAGGCATGTTTCTTTGAGATGTTCTGTACATAATTGTAGCTTTGAGGCCCACTAATTTGTTGTTTTTTTTGCCCCAAGCATGATTTCTGGATTTAATAGGTACAAACTGTAAAGTGCCTTACCTAAGTGCATGTGTGTGCTACTTTGAACGATAGAGAAAGGTATTGCCAAAATATTACAAGAAGTCTACAGGTAAATTGAAGTCATTAATTCAGTAGTGCTTATTGTTGTTCAAGCTCAGTGTGTCAATTCTTGCTTAGAAACAAATTCATAGTGAACAAAATGCCTTCAAACAGTGCATATGATGTGGCACCTCACGTATTTAATGTAAATAAGATTGAGCTAAATAGTTTGACAAGAATAGATTAAAGTATGTATTTTCACCAGTTAGTGTATTCACAGGGATGAAATATATATGAATTTATTAAACTACTAATTGATATCAAATGATGGGTACTAAAAAAGTAAACAAAAATTGACACATGAAACTAAAACTTCTGTGCTGCCATAAGTTAAAATTTGTGTGTATTTAAATGATTTTGTAAGAAGCATATTCAAAGTGCAGCATTGCTTTGAAAATGACCAGGTAATTCATTTAGAATAAACACCGAAAGAAATATGGTTTCGTGTGATGCCCTTTGTTTATGTTTCTAGAGTAAGATGATCAGTTTGATATCTGGAGGGGGAATGCTCTTCCCCCAGCCTATACATAAATCCAATAGAAGTTGTGTAGGGTGGAGGAAAACGTAAACCCTTACTGGAAATAGATAAAGTGTGGTCCGATCAAACAAGAGTTTGTGATAAGCCACCAAAGGTGGTATTGAGCTGCTACTTTGGTAAATTGAACAGACCGTGTTTGCCGATTTAGATACCTGGGGCTGACTGTTTTTTAACTTTGAGCATAGAAGTTTGCTTAGTACAAGACTACCAGCAAAATGTCACTTGGCCTTACTCTTAAACCAGCCTTCTTAACTTCAAAGCTTGGTAATACCCTTATAAATTTCTGAAAACTTTATATAAGTGGGAATGGAATTATGTAACAGGGCAAACCTTTGTAACCGTCCTTGTTCTCAAAAGAGTGATAAAAAGTCATGTTAGTGTTTTTCCCAAATGACAAAAAAGGTTCAAAGCGAGGCCGGGTGCACCTGTCATTTCAACACAATAGTCAGGCACCTTCCCATTTCAGAGTGTTCGGGGAGCATGATCCAAATTGGCTGTCTTGTGAATAAAGCTCATTTGCTTGCCACACGTTCTTGGATTTTTTGTGGTAAGTGCATAATCAAAGCACAATTTTTGGTTTAAAATCTTCCCCATTAAATTTGCCCCTGATGACAGATGTACTCCCAAATGCTTACACGATGGTAAACATTTGGAAACCCAGACTGTCAGCAAGACTCAGTTTTACTAGATCAGTGTTACAAGTTTCTTAGTGATTCACAAGAAGCCAGATGCACAGCTATCCCGATGAATGTTTATTTATCCAGATGACTCGGAGACTTGTGCTATGAAGCTGTCAAGCTCACTGTCATATTGCCTGAAATTTATTCAGTAACCCCCCCCCATTATGTTTGCTTTGGATTGCTTGCAACAACTTTCAGCCTGCTGTGTTGTCCTTAAATTTTCTGTCGACAATTCAAAATATACTTGGCTGTTGTCAGGACTTCTTACTGTTTGATCATTTTGAATGTCATGGTTGTGCAAGTAGATGGGACGCAATATGGGTGGTGCATTACGGTACATGGTGTAGCAATGAGCATTGTGGAATCGATGGCTGTGGTGTCACTCTGAAGTGGGTCATTACAAAATAGAGCTTTTTCTCCCACTTCAGTTGTGTGGTCTCAAACTGAAGGTTTTGTATGTCTTTGAAAAGTTACTGCCCACTATCATGTGTACATCTTTTAGAAATGTCAAAAATCTCATTCGTCGAGTCAATTTATCCAAACACAGACGGCAGTTGTGATAAACGAACATATCCCGAATTTTAGTAAGTAGATTTATGTTTATCATGCCCTACATTTGTACCTTTAACTTAATAAGGGAAAACAATATTGTGATGAATAATGTTTACAGCGTCTCTATTGAAGTTAAACATATAGAGCTGATGACTGATTTGTATCGCTATTTCTAAAGATAGATTACAGCCTAGCCATGAGGTTTTCAGACGGCTTGAAGAATTGATACATTACCTCGACAGTGCAAGTTTCAGCTGGAAAATAATAAAGGCGCTAATGTTAAGGACAGATTGTTGGAGATGCATTGCGTTCGATAGACTGTGTAAAGTTTTTGCTGCCATATGTTCTAGTATGCTGTTTGTATCATTTTGTTTCCTTTTTTGTTGTTGGCAGGATCATGTTATCCATTTCTTTTTAAGCAAATGAAAACCTGTGTACATATTTATGTGTAATATTTGTTAGGGCTGTAGATTAAAAGTAAGTTGTGGGATTGAGTTGTGTCAATAGGTTTTTTTTTATTGAGTCCAAACGTTCTTGATGAATATTTTGTGCTAGTATTTTTGTGGCAATTTATCTGGAAGAAATGCCGTAATTCACTAAATAAGTATTCAACTGAGAGTATTGTTTAAATATTCTTGGAACTTAGAATATAGCGAATCAAATTTGATATTAAACACCATCAATTTGAAATTTGGTATTGAAGCTTTAATTACTCTAGTACAAAACAGAATTTAAGAAATGATAGATTACTACATTTGCAAAATAGCTTCAGAACCGTGTTATCTTATTAGAAACTATGTGTTGTCGAAAACGAAACCGTTCTCCCCGGAAAAGGTTTCATTCTCCGTTTTTAAAGGGATTTAATATAAACTGTGATGTGTAACATTATAACATACCTGCACTTAGTAGGAAATAAAATAAGCTTCACCCATGCACTTACGCTTTTCACCCAATGAAAATGTGATGGTTTATTGCGTGTAAAACGTAGGTTTGTGTTATAGAAGTGTGCAGATTCTAAAGTTTTCGATTTTGTCAGAGAAAGTTTATTTGTTGTGTATGTTTGAATATTAATTAATTGCTATTGCAGCTTGCAGTTCGAAGCTAATATACAGCTAGTCATATTTATTAGTCTTTACGTATGTTTCGGCCTTAGCGAAATTGGCTATTAGTAATACATATTTCAGGTAATGCCGATAATGTTCCTCATGCTATGGAGATGAAAACAAACTAGATTTCCGTATAGTGTTGGGTACATACTAGAGGAGTTCTCTGTTGGTTGATATGAAATCAGCTGTTTTGAAATATTGAAATTTATAACACATTTTGTACAGTACGTTTCCAAAAGGTGTTGAATTATTCATGAGCTATCGAGTATTCATGAGTTTATTATAAAAGTCGTTAATCATTATTTTAATGCATGATATAGTAAGCATTTCACATGCCTCAAAAAGTAGGAAAGCTATTTGAAGTAGCATATTCATAATTTAGTGGCGGATCTGAACTGTAACATTTTTGTATTTCCACTAAGGCTACCAGGGTACGGTGATAATTAGTTTACTAACGTCCATTATGACAGAGATAAATTTGTACCTTTTTCTGTTGCGTATTCTGCGTAAAAACTTTAGTGATTAGAATCGTCCCTTTTCCCCCCAAATCCATAAAATTGACTTCGGAAGTTCTTAATAAAGCGATACCGGTAGCTTTTTTATAGGAATTTTGCCAACAGCCCAAACCACGTTTGATTTCACCACGCCTCAATTTATAATGCACCTAGTACATTTTTGATGTTAAGTGCATCTTTTTTCACAGCGCTTGTATGTTGTATGCGTCAAAAATATTAATTAATATCGTTCTGTGCGTATTTGCAAAGTAGCCAGCTTATGAGCATATCCGTTGTAGAAACAAGCAGGAAAAGACGACAAAAATATTTAACATGCAAGGCATTCATTGCTTTAAGTTGGACTAGATTCAGTTTATATCATCAGCAAAGGCGTACTAATCATCGATGTTAGGTTTAATGCCTGCGACTTTGAGTTTATTCGGAATGTTAAGATTTCTGTCATTAGTAACTTTGGTCTGGGCAGAGACACCATACCGATATAGCGAACTGCATTAAAGATTGGAAACAACACTGACATCCACGGGAGTGAGTTGACTGATTCTTGTTGGCGTCTGAGTTTACCCAGTCTTTTGCTAAAATTCCATTCGTATTGATTTTCCTGTCAAGATGGGGGGGGGTATTAATAAGAGCTATTCAGGGAGGTAGTACCGGCAGGCACTGCCCTGGGACACACTGTGGGATACGACCCCCTGCCAGAATCTCGTATCCCCGTTTCCGCTCAAAATAGGGATAAGATAGGGTTTTGTTTGTAAAATTTGATGTCATTGAGGCCCCCTTGTCCCCCGTGCAAATTGCTGCTTGTTCATGATCGTTGGTAAAGTGGTAAAGGCTAGCCCAGTTTGGATGTCACAAGTCCATATCCATATAGTAGGGAGTCCACCATCTGACTCTAAATTCGATTGCTTGTTCTGCTTAGGTTCGTACCAGAGTCTGGGTTTTTTTTTAACAGTGGATTGGGTTTTTGTCTTCTTTTTGCGCTACCAAATCCGTCGACCAGATACACCACGAGGAAAATTGTGTCAAGATTGAAGCAGGCCTATAACGCCAGTTAAAATCCACTTGCACTGACACACCTTTGGGTAAAACCACTGGATTCATCTCAAGAAAATAAAAACCGGCACCTGTTCGTTCATCTTAATGTTTGTCCACCCACTGCAACGCCTTGTCTCAGAGCTCGACACACACAATTGGCACATAATACCGCTGAAGAATGCGTTAACACCTGTGCACTATGGCAACGGCTTTTCATTGGTTAAGAACAAACTTACAACCAATGACAGTACAAGTAAGTTGATGAAAAGCATTATGGGATACTGCTGCGCTGCATGTTGCAGTCTTGTGCGACCGAAAAGTGGTTGTCTGAAATAGGACGTCTACGGCTATGGATAATGTATATGTACCGTTACAGCAGACGTCAACGTGTAAGCCAAAGTCGCAGTAGCCACACAGATAATGACGCGAGGCCATTTTTTCGCTGTGTGAAATACATGAAAGAGACCAGTATCGATCATGCTGAATCTTAGGCACACCTGTGGTTTTCAAAGAAGAAAGGCTCTACTCGTTTGCACCTTCTTGTATCTGTTAGCTACGAAGGGAACAACAAATTGTTCTTCACTCGAGGAAAAGTACATACTGCACTATGGACTCCGGTGGAGACATTTGTATTCGAGGGTGTTTTCTGGGCCCATGCACTTTCAGAGGATTTATGTTGCTAGTTGTCCTCGGACGACTTTGTTCGGAGGACGAAACGGAATGGCGGACTAATTAATGATGCCCTTCGTCTGATGTGGAACCAAGCTGAGGATCTAGCAGACTATCATTTTGACCAGCACTTATCGAAGGAAAATGTTGCTTCGTCAAAACGGTAGGTAGGCCACAAACTAACGTTGTAGTTGCTTAATGGTCAGTGTTGTTGGGGATTGCACACTTGTGGACCCCCGAGTTTTTTGTCTTGCAAAACTGGTAAGTCCCCGAAAAAAACAAAGGCAACACCCTCTTATTGTGCTGACCCTATTTTTTTGAGATTTTAAATTGTAAATTGTGAGAAAATGTGACTTTCGTATCGAAAAACTAGCCATGCAAATTTGAATCCACCATGTTTCGTACAACACTCACAGTACCCCTCATAATTTCCCTCAAAACTCAAACCCATGCCCTATTTTGACAACATCAACCATACAGTTATTGAATATGACGTCACAGTCATCTACCAAGGTGAATTCAAAAGTTAAAATGTAGCTCTCCCTTCTATTATAGGAACAGGGTCCCCAAGTTTACAATTCACGTGTTGTCATGCCGTAGGTGCAGCGTTACCTGTACCGATAGCCGTAGTGCCTCGAGATTGAATCGTGTCAATTGAAGCAATATTGACTGCGTAGAAACTCATATTAAACTGTAACCGAGAGAGATTATAAGTGGTAGATTGGGGACTCATTTCAACTTGGGGAGAGTGTGTCAATTTCCCAGTCACCTCGTGCCTTGCCAACTCGTATACCCTAACGAGGGTACGAGTTGACTTTGTTGGTGTCGGCTCAGGCAGTTCCGCGATTTACAGATGAAAATTATGTCAGTTTTCAAAACGCAAAGCAACACCCCTATTAAAAGCCAATACTTTCGATAAGCATGTTTATTTCAACTGTCAACAGAGTAAGTAATTGAGTAAGCATCGTTATACAGTCGGCCTACAGGAAAGTAGAAATAACTTTTGTTTGTTGATCCTTGTCACTGCATCTTTATTAAGAATGGAAGTTTGGCATATTCTTGGTACAAAGCTTGAGTGATGAAAAGTTGAGAACTCTACATCAAGAACGAGTTTTACAGACACCATACTCGTATTGACTGCAAACACAGGTTTGTTAGTTTGATTAAATACTGTGTACAAATCTAATTAGTTAAAATTTTAGTCTAACAACTCATTTAAATTCTAAGTACTGCTAAGGTAGTACACTTCAATTCCTTCGTCACCACGTATCTGTTCAAAAGAAGAGCACAGGTGGAAATCATTGTGAAAGTGGGCTGTGACCTTTTACCCCCTGAACTTTATCTAACTCCTCGTCTGCATTCCCTTTGTTTCTGAAAATCAAGGCTTGTTTGAGAGAAACAGAGCTTCCTCAACCATAATGTGCTGGTCATGTTATTACAGCCTTTCGACCTAGTGTTTGATGCATGTTGGAAGTCTTCCAAGTCAACTTTACCACATATTCAGATGCTTTCATAAGAAATGCTTTTCTGTCACACTTCCCTCGCCCTTCTCTGTGTGCCCATGTGTGGGACTTAAATATCCCGATTCCCACAAAAACTTTCGACATGAATGCAAATTTCACCCTACACTGCTGGCATCCGTTGATTTCATTTTTTTCTAGTGAATCACCTCGCCATCTGAGAAGTTAGAATCAGGCTAGTTCCGTTCACCTCTCATCCATTTATTTCAGTCTTTTCAACTGAGTCTTGCAGAGCGTACTTTCACATCTCTGTCCGCGTATCTGTCAGCGCTCATCTTTGAAAACTTAAGCCATACTTTGTGTTTTCAAACAACCCGTCCAATAACTCTACCGCCTATTTTTTCTTCTCAACTGAACTGCAGTTACACATTAAAAAGAAACAGGGTTTATTGGCAGGTCTAAAAAGCCAACGGCATGTCCAACTCAAGGTTAACCTTTTCTCGTACAGTCCGGTGAAAAGCAGTTTGTTACTGTCTTTGAACTTTTTTTTTTCCAATAAGGGCATTAATCGCACCAGTTTCTGGCCCATGGTTTCATTTTTCTCTAATGTTTTCTTTTGAAAGCAAGGGAAAAAAAGAACTTGTGAAAAAAATAAATAGCCTTCACTTTTAACTTTAGATGTACGTGTATTTCCATATAAAAAGGAAAGGAAATTTTTACCTTTTGTTAAGCTACAAACACTTACACCGAAACTGAAGTATCGATAAGCATGCCGCGAAACTTGATGATAATCGAAATTCCATACAGTCATTACCCATTTATTTTGGCAATATCTTGGTGATAGATAGTGAGTGTTTTCTTAAGGAACGTACCTTTGCGACATCAGGTTTCTAGTTTATGTTTCTTTTACATCCAACAGAGTGAAGGTCAAAGCATTGTAAAACGCCAGATGTAACTAAAAATACATGTAAATCGTTCGTAGTATAATATTGATGTGGTTGTTAGCATAAAAACAAAAGAGTAGTTCAGATGAGAGTCTCTTCAATTCAGTAATTCATGACTGGATACCATCTTGAATGAAAAGCAGTTCATGTCTCCGTGGCATTTTTGTAATGCTCCATCCGAGTTGCCAGTTAGTTGTTAGGGTCTGTTTATTTTCGCACGTAAACTCCGAAGGTGTAGATCCACAATGCAAAAAAATTGCTACAGTCAAAAGATAGTAATCCCCCCCCAAAAAGTGACGTCACAAAGATCATAACAGTGGCGATAAAAAGAGGTTTAAATCGATTGGACTTCTAAACGGTAAGAGTGTTATAAGTCATCGCTCTCGCCTGCCCAGGATCGCGGTCCCACTACGTTTTGCACCACCTGTCTCGACCGAGCAACCTCAGCAGACTTCTGACGGCCGTACTGGGGAGAATATCCATCCTCGTGGCTCCAGGATGTGGGGCGCGGGTTGTATCTTTCACCGTCTTCGTAGTCGTCGGCTTGTAAGTTACCCTGGCTCCATCCCCGAGCAGTCCGGTTGTAATTCATTTCGTAGGGCCGGACTCCAGGGTGGAACCTCATTTTGCTCAGGGTGTTACCCTCTGACTTCCACGTGCAGCCGATCTTGACAGGCTTGCTTCCTGGCTGACGAGGGGCTTGCTGGTGCTGGCGGATAGAATCAACCTGACTGTATCCAGGTGGCCCTCGTCTCTGCACTGGGGCTGGATTCTGTAGTTTGGGCTTTGGTTTGGGCTTTGGTATAGGCTGCTCAAAGGCCCTATCTGGGAGACCTAAAGGATCCTCAGCGGCTGCCTCCCATGGGCTCTTTTGCCAGAGCTTCTGCCCGTGATCTTCGCTGTACGGACTTCCCTGTTGGTAATGTCCTGGCGCGGTGGACTCATCGACAACATATTGATCTGACCTGTCTTTCATCCGCTGGAAGAGCGCCGCCGCTCGACCATCCCTCCTCCCTGTCATCAGCTCGCGACTCGCCATCGACCTACTACTCGGCTTGTACCCTCGACTCTGAGACGGTCCTCCAACGTCCCTGGCCCTCAATCGTATCCCTCTCCCAAGCGGTGGCTGAACCTCTGGGTGTCTGGCCACAGGACCTGAGTAAAAGTCGTGCTCGATGGCCTTGACCAATTTCTTCAGGTGTCCCCTTTGTGGTCCGGTGTCTCTGAACTGTATTGTGTCTTCTGGTATACCCTTCTGCTTAAGGTACATCAACGTGCCCCTGTGGGTGGGGCGGGTTCCCGTCAGTTCTTCCAAGGTAAGCTCGTGTAGCTCTACCGGGTGGTACTCTTGTGCGTACTGGGGCCACATACAGCTCGGACATCAGGTGGCCCGGAGTGATACGTGTGATTCAATTAATCTTGGCCTGTTGTGAAAGGCGGAGCAGGTGTTGTCAGCACTGTTCCATTGTCACCTGCAGCAAAATACGAAACAAATATCACTTGCAAAAGTGCATCGCTGTTTGGAAAACGGACGCTGGAGTTCACCACCCATATAAATGAGGATAATCGTCCAATCCTACACACTTTTTTCTTTATCTCTTCTTTATGTGGTCACTGTGTCTTGTCTTTCAAAACATTCTTTTAAAACCATTACCACCACTTCCAACATTGGTGTTTTACTCATGCCGCTATTATTTCTATCAAGCCACAGATTATCCGTTTCGCCGGCCCCTATCCCTTGGGTCTAGTAACCTCCTCCCAACCGAAACATTATCACTGACTTTTAACCTACGCACAGAACTTATCAGTGCTTCTGTCTCCCTTGGCAGGGGCCAGATCCGGCGATGAGTCATGCATCGAACGCATATGCAGCAAGGTATGAGACGGAGAGAACCCCCCCTGCTTTGTGTTGGTCATTGTCTCGTAGGAATCNTAGTCTGGAATGTGTATCGGGATTGGACACGTTGGGGGGTACCCCTCGGTCTCATTTCTTGCTGGTGGGTTGTAGCTCTATGGTATAATTGAACGAGCAGCCGGCCCTTCAATACGGGCGTTTCACAATAGTGCGCCATCAAGAAATTGCAATGCGTTGACCAATCATAATGCGCGAAATTTGTCGACCCAATGCGCGTTTGGAAAGGGTCGACAAATTTCGCGCGCTGTGATTGGCCAACGCGTTGCTATTGTGAATCGCCCCTATTGTTTTAATCGAGCCCGTTTGCGCATTGTTTCTCTCTGTTCCAAGTACAAAAGTCGTACTGAGCCATACCTCATAATCATATGTTTGTGTAAATCAATTTCAGGCAGGCATTTGACGACTGAGGAGTAATTTGTGACCTACCAGGTTCTTCAACCCTCGCTGGCCAAGTTTGTAATTATCTTCCATTTTCAAAATACCGTAACAGCAGGAGCGTTACTTTGCAACGGAATTCTCCACACAGCGATTACGTACAGCTATTTCTGCAGTACTAACATTAATGTCTGTTATTCAGTCCTTGAATCTCTTTGATATTTAAGTCTTTCCCAGGATCAGATGGGGACGGGTAAAAATTGAGGCTTTGTGAAAATGTGTCCTTGTTTTGTTTTGAGCATCACAGATGAATGAAAGACTGAAGAACAGTAACATGAGTGATCATTTGCTTCTGTGGCAGTATGCATGTGAATACAATTTCCTTTTCGTATATGCATTGCGGCACTTCCTGTCGAGGCCGGTTGATAAACAGCCACTCGGATCAAAGGTGAAATTCTTTACTCTTCGTCACCTTTAAAAACTAAAATCTTTCTAGTAATGTTTAGAACTTTGACAGGAAACTCCTTAGAACTGTGGGCGAGGTGAGACTTTGTTTACTCACAATTTCCCAGGAATCACATGGTAATGTAATCGTAGGAAGTGGCATTTGTAACTTGTCATACGAATGAGTTCAGTGACATTTCGAACGTTACTAAATTTGATCTCATTCCGGTAAAACACCTTTCTTTCCATACTTCCTTTTAAACGGTTACAGTTAAAGGGAGTACATTTCTGATACTCCGTTGATGGGTTGTTGTAGTGTACGTTATGTTACTTTGTATGATTCCAGCGCGGGAAGAACTTCTGAATATTTCATTTCAAAATTCCCACAACCTTTTTGAGTGTGTTCCAGAGCGTACGAGTATATTTTGCAAGTCCTGAAGAACTCCCGAAAGTTCAGAACGTGAAAATCCTTTTGTAGTTTGGGAACCTCGACGCCCTGCCGTCTCAAAAAGTACTTTGTTGGGTCGTTATAGATTATATGCCCTTAAAGATGTAAATAACATATGAGGTTTGACGTTATGCAGAGAGAAAATCAGCGAACGAGCAGTTCAATTCAGAAAGCAACGTGACATCAACCCAACAAAGTTCATCACAAAAAATTTCTCAGTTGTCCAGGAAGAGACTGCTTTGCGTTTTTCAAACACATGTCTACACCAAGCGAGACAGCAACTTTCACCCATATCCAATTATGAGCGAATGAAATCAGTTTAGCTTCAGGCTCTGTCACATACCACAGACCACTACAACCAACAAGTCTCTAACACTGTCGGACAACGACCCACCCCTGGGTCCTCTTAACATTTAAGCCTTCACCTCTGGAAAAACCGCCGCCTTAACCTTGGATTTGTAAGGTCACATGCCTTCTTGGTGACGAATAATCAGGAAAACCCGTAGTTGTACGGTGGTGTTCTTTGTTGTTAAAAGTATAAAGGCATGACTCAGAATATTCATTATTCACACTGTCTGCAGTCAACTGAAAAGAAAGGACTAATCGGCAAAGTGCCGGTGTTATGTCTTAGTGTGTAATGTCGTCGCCTGTTATGCAGTGGATGTTTTATTGGCCATGCGCTTTTGAGGATGAAACATTGATATTTATGTTGCAATGACGATTAATTGGTCAGGGCAAAAGCGAAACAAAGGAAGAACAAGTACAGACCCGGTAATTTATTGCGTGAATCAAGTTTTGTTTTGCGGAGCTGTGTCTGAAAAAAATCTAGGCCTATTCCATGTCAAAGATAAAAATGGAAATGTATGTTGGGTGTAGTTGTTTTGCGCTTTAATTTTCTACATTAACAACACGAGCTTCCTGCGTTTAATGATGGAACCAAATCAGTGTCACAAAACTCGTCTGTAGGCCAATATGAATATCACACCCATCACACCTGTTATTAGAACATGTCCCGCATATAATAGCTCGGTGATTTGTATATAAAGTTGACATAAGACATACACAGCCTTGGGAAACTGTATACCCCTCGCGTGAAGACACCACATGGGGGCCTTTCTGAAATTAATATTATTCTGAATTTAACAGTCTGGCAGTGCGAGGCGATGAACGCACTTTCCATGCCCTTGTTTTCATAATCGAAGAAGAGAGACCGCATCACCCGCGCGGCTGCTGTACCGGCTTAGTAATAGTATACGTTTTACACGCAATTGGATATTGCCGGCTGTCACTTGCATATGAGCCCCAGACTCTAATGTGGTAAATGGAGCATGGTCTTCAGGGAAAATTAGTTTTCGTTTCCTTTCCTCGAGACGGTAGAGTGTTTCTCCGTGCCTGCACACGTTACTGGAGTACACTGTGTATGCCACCTGGATTTGTAATAATAAAGTGGGGCAAACAGGGTCGCGTGATGCTTGCTGATTTCGCATGAGCAAATTTTCCTTGCTAGGTTTAGGAATACAGCACAAAATTTGACCACCATTCGCCTTTAAATTTGTCACACATACCACCATAGCTCCAAGCACAAACCATCACCATCTTCCACCACACAAACATTCAAACTATTTCACACAACAATTTCGATACATCACATCATTTTGTCGCAAATGTAGCCGTGAGACGGATTCTTTCATTGGTTGCACACACTGCAGGGTTGTGTTTATAATAACCATCAATGGCATTTATAATAACACAGTGGTCGGCACGCACGATTCGTTTTCAGAATGGTTTTACCTCGTCTTTAAATTATTAAGATTGGATTAGCACTAATAATTAATTGTTTTAATAATAGCTTACTTTTTTTGTTCCATTTGAGAGGTGAGAAGTACCTCAGTTCACTCGTGGTGTGATTTATGTCATTAAATTGTCTGAGGTTATTTGAGCAATCATCTCTTAATAACCAATTTCGTGTTCCCTGTAAAGTGCATTCGTTCTTCTTTCTGCTTATATGCTCCATAATCATATCAATTATCATCGTATTGTATTCGTTCATCGGGGAATACGAAAGTATCCGCGACAGACGTGGCGGTTTGGAACTCTGTTTTGATCTCTGACAGGCTGTAGACTTTGCGAACCATACTTTGTACATTTATACGGAGGTGTCGCCCCTTTGATCAAAGAAGACTAAATATTAACATCAGGCCTAATGCAATTAACTTACCTTTGTCTTCGTGGTACTGGTAGGGGTTATTGTCCGAATAGTATACCGTTTTCTTGGAGAGATGATGAGATCCACTCTCTTATTTTCATCAAATTCCTGTCTTTAAATTGTGATCTGACCCCTGGACCTTGGTCCGGTCGTAGCCGGACGAAGACTAATGGCGAACCTTGAAGACCCTCTCGACCACGGCTCCCCGACGGGTCCCCAATGTTTCTTGCCACCACGATTATCACTGCACTTCTCTTCAACTGTCTGGTCCTATCTTGACAGCAGTTTGGTTGGTCGGTGTTGTATGCAGCAGAATGCAGGGTATGTTCAACCAAGCGGGTGAGCTCTGGGTGGTGCTAAGTAATATATGCGCGCCGGGGTTTCCAAATTTGGGCATGGGTTGGCTTTGAGTTGTTGGCGGTGCTTTAGAGCGACACCAACGGATGTCTGATGTGGTAGCGACACTGCGTCATCTCAAATAAAGAACGGAGACTACCACTGACGCAGATGACCTACAACTTGTACAAGATCGGTCACACCACCACCGCAAACAATAACAAACATTACGAGGAATCATACACCCAACCAGGAACAAACCTGTGAATCCGCTGTCATAAATGTGCATATTTTTGTTCTATGTACTTCTTTGTTTATAGGCCTAATTATGCTGACGATTTTCTCGATGGAAATTTAGGAAATAAACTGTGCATCATGACTTTTCAAATATCGTAATTTGTGTTTGGAAATAAGCTAAAACTAAGCTAAAAATCGAACATGCAGTTGCTTTCAAAGCATTACTTGCACCTTATCTGCACAGTGTAATACTTCATTGCATTTAGCAAAGTGTAATAGGCGTTGAGAGTAATATCTATGTTTAAGTATGTGGTGCGACAATATCAACTTAGTGTAATACTCTATACGCAAACCTAACTTAAGAACTAAGTTCATTATTTGCGATTTTGTGACAGACGGTTAAAATGAAACGCACCTTCCTCGTGTCCACTCTGAATGTGTTCCCCCATAAGATCTGCCAGGTTTCTTTTTCATCGTCGAATTTCAGTTGAACCCTGTACCGTGATCGGGGAAGTTTCTCATGTTGTCTTACCTTTGACCTTGGTTCATTCAAGGTGTACTGCAAGATCTTGTTTCGAATCAAAAGATTTGACACCGAGATAAGACATATATTCTATACATGTACATGTAACTTGTAAGTCTGATATAAGATCCATAAACCGCAAAAACAGAGGCAGTGTGTCAAAATACTTTTTCCGGTCCCAGCGGTATCCGAGTTCATCATCCGAGCAGTCGAGTGCCCGATCAGTAAAGAACCGAAGATTGTCAGGTTTTCCGCGGGAAATTCCTGCAGCGCCTTCACCCCGAAACGTGGCTGTTTAGTCAATCACAGTGTAACCATGAGCAAGCAAACAGAGCAAGCTGAGTAACCAGCCTGTCAGAAATTGTAAACACTGGCTGTTAATCGATTACACTGTTAGTAACAAAGAAACACCTGATGCCACTTTCTATTAGTGACAGTGAGAATCTCAAAGTTTCCCCTTTTCTTAGTGATACAATGCTGGGGCCTGGAACTACACGGTAGATCTGAACTCACTTTGTCATAAATAACAAAGTTTAACGGAATATCCATTGTTGCCTATCAAAGTTTAGTTTCTATTGTACCGTAGAAATCGAGCGTGAACAGAGCCTAATAGTATGTAGAGTACATTTCCGTGGGAATATCAAAAAGGAGCGCCTCTCGCGACGCAAAATGTCTCCTTGGCCGAATACCTCAACTGTCTACCATTCACTGCCGGGCGAGAACAAACTAATAGGATTTGCGCAGTTGGGACGGGAGAAGGTTAGATCGTGTTTCATTTTAGTGAGGTATTAAATTGGAGATGGTATTCGTCGAAGGTTACTGATAAAAATCGGTGACGCATATCACCCAGCTTGTGGGAGGGACGGTGTTGTTCACGCCGGTGATATTTGTGACGTAGGTATGGCAAGGGCAAAGGCGACTCCTCCGGAAGATGGGTTTATACTTTGTTCACTCCCGCCTTGGGCACTGGTAGGTTGATCGGTAAACGAAGGTCCTGAAACCTTGAGCCCCTGATAAGCCCTACTTCTAGGAGAGATGAAATAGATGAGAATGAACACTGACAAAAAATCAGTGCAGTCGTCCAGCATTTAAGGGTTTAAATTCTGCTCAGAAGAAAGCAAAATACAGATTAACAACGAAATTATATATCAAATCGATGTTAACTTTTGACCGAATGTATGTTTTAAAGGAATAATGGACAGATTTAGTATCACAAATCCAATTGAGCAGTTGAGACAAACTGCCCGGTGTTGAATGAATATTTGATTAATGCATGAATATGAAATAATGCTTAAATTGTTTTGCTATTAACTAAAAATACCAGCCTCTCTTTTTTGACATAAATGCCAACTAAAGCTTCAAACATTAACTTAATTCTGAAAGGATTTGAGTTCTTTCTAGTCCTTTTGTCTCTTTCGAGTCATCGTTTATTTACTCTCTAAACATCAGTTGTTTCAGCAGAAATACAACCCCATAACTGCACAACTTCCAATGCGGCCCTATCTCACACTAATTACACACTTAAATACTAAAACAGTCGTGTTCAAAGAAATTTCGACAAAATCACTTAAAACTCGACAATCTTCATTTCAAAATGACATGCTGGTAATTCAGTATTCCAAACCCGAAGACTGCAAAAAGATCAACAGCACATTTGAGTGTTTTCTTTTAAAGCGAATTGAAATTGCTTTTCTTTGTTCACTTCTATTTAGTATGTACTTTTTAAATATTAAATTAAAGTGGAAAATTATCCTTTTTAGTTTGGGGAATTATATTTTTTACACTCCGACCGTCAATTAAGCTATAGTCTCATGTTTCACTTGTGAAGCTTTCTGGTTAAACGGCTGTTTCGACATGCGGATCATTCAAAATTATGGAGAACCACACTCTACTAAACATACGGCAAACCTTTGCTCAAAACGTGGAATTTTGACCCCTGTTGGTCAGAACGTCAACCACCTATACTCTCTATGAAAACTCTCGCTACGTTGACCAAATTTTACTTGAACTAACCAACGACTGTGGTAATTTGATACCGCTTTGTCAATGAAAATAGTACCATCTCCTTTAAAACCAACTTTACACTTTAACAAATAAACCTGAAATGCATTACTGTTTACCAGTCCAGGAAGCCCAGCGTGTGATGTCCCTGAAAGGTCTTTCTCTTAATAAAACTTTACAAGTTGTAATTTAAATCAAAGATGGTATCTTTAATGGCGACCCTTTTACTACTTCGACATGTTACTTTTGTCCTCTTGCGCCAAATTACAGAATCACGTTTGGGATTTTGCATCCTGAAACGTCCGATAGCTGCACGGGCTTCTGCTGCCTCAAAACTGTGCTATCTCAGTAATCACCAAAATCTCCAGACACGACCAGTTGCTAGCACCAGCAGTGAAATTATCCTTTCCAAAATTGCGACCAAGAAATTTTTCACCAAATGATTTTGTGGGCCGTCATTATCCAGGAGCATTGTGGTGCAGTTGCTCGCAATGCTCAGTCATCCTTACGGTAGTCATCATTGCCTCAAACTACTTAGTGTTCTTTCTCGTCAAAAAGAACTAAGTAAATCTTTCTGCTTTTATACTTAAGAATCTCCATCGATTTTTATCCTACCATGTTATCTTCCTGCAAGCCCCAACTAATTCTAGATCTCCGTCACGATGCGCCATTTTCATTTTCTCACGTTTGCGAGAACTAGTCTGCAAAATAAGTTGTGCTATTTCTGCCTAATGATCTTTGACAACTCTCCTCAGACTCGACTTCAACTATAACTTATGAATATGTAACCCATGAATCTGCATTTGGCGCCAAAACACCTGTCCATTCACCTTAACCTACTTTTGTTTACCATTATGCGCCCTCCTGCATGTTTTAAATATCAAAAAAGAACTTGTATTCATAGACGTAATATCAAAACCTCCTTCGCGGTAATTCAGTGAGGAATTTTCTGTAGACAGCTTGAAATACCAGTTATTCTTTGAGAACTCTATGAATACTTCTTGACTCATAAAAAGAAGAAACCAAACCCTAAAATCCTTGAATCTGATAGTCAATGTATAACAGAAACGCAACACGTCTGTTTCCCTGTTGAATGCAGTGTGCTGTTTCTCTCAGACAACACAAATAATCTTATACATGTATGCATATGAAGAGAAGGTTACATGAGCAAATATACATAACCTGTTCTATCAGAAAATCTATAGTGTTTCCACTTCAAGAGAAACAATCCTTAAATGTTACAGTCTCTGAATATTTTCAGCAAACGGGAGAATTTGACCAGTTTTTACACGTTGGGCTGAATGTAAATATTGATATCAAGCAAAGCTAATCGATTGACTTTGTGCATTGCAATGTACAAGCTAACATATAATGGTGCAAAATATGGTCACAAGTTTTCAACAATCTCTATTTTATAAATTAGCAATTTCTACTTTTCAGTGATGGTCTGATAAGCAAACAGTGGACTCACAAAACAAATTTACCATTTTGTACAGGATTAAATATAGGTGCTAAATAATACAAAAGCATTCGTATTTGCTATTGCTATAATTTCCAAAAACTGCGTGCCCTATACATGATCAGTTTTATCTGACAAATCAGGAATCAAAATGTGGGTAACATGTTTCAGTATCCTTTTTATTGACGTCTGATCTCATGTCGTAGCCTGATTTCATTTTCATTAATTAAAAGTTAATATTTCGATTACATAGTTTAAAATGAACAAGGTGCTTATAATAAAAGGGGATGTGTAAACGGCCAAAAACTTACTCACAATCACAGCAGTAATATTCAAGAAAAAAACATTGGCATGCTCTTATTTGATGCTCCTCAGCCAATCATAGGTCGGCAGTTTCGCGTCCCGTATGTACAGCGAATCTAGCGGGCTTAGAATAATTGTAACTTGCCGGTCTGCCGTTGGCGGCAGCATTTGCGGTTGCATCACCGGTGGCTGTCCATCCGCGAGGCTTCCGATTATAGTCTGAACCGACTCTGGTCGGCCTTATGGCGGAGAATGTCGTAGTTTGTCCATCATCGGCCGAGTTCATTGACGCAAGGGGCGTCTCGCCCGAATGCACTGGGGAGTTCCAGCCGCGAGGCTTAGGATTGAAGTCGTTCGACTTCGTGATGCCACTTTGCGAAGTCTCGGATGATACCATTCTGGCGCTGAATTTAGGTTTGAAACTCGGAGAGCCAGATCCTGTCGGGAGCTGTACGGCAGAATTGGGATCGTTGGCTGTAAACCTTGGCCTGATTTGGGCTGGGTCAGAGTGAGCTTTTGACAGCGTGTCGTGGCCCATTCGTGATGCCTGCGGTTTTGGTTTGGTTTGTGGAGGAGGCCCTTTCATTGAACTGTCTACCTGCGTAAGAGATGGTCTCTTCTTCTGAATATGTTCAAAAGCGGCATCGCAACTACCTACAGGCGATTCCATTGCTGCTTCCCAAGGGGATTTCTTTGGGAAGTGTATTTGGTTGTCCTGTTTCATGGTAATACTGGCTGAGGCGATTCCTTTTGGCTTAGCGGTATTTTTCATGACCGGGGGAGCTTTGACGTTGCTCTCATCGATGACGTATTGATCTGATCTTTGGCGGCGCCTCTCGAACATGTTAGCTCCTCGGCCGCTGGCAGCCTTCAAGTCTACGACCAGGCGGCCCATCTGCTCGGGGCTGACGATGTTGTGCTCACAGACATCCTTCTTTTTCAGGTTGACCTTGAAGTTTGTCGGCTCCACTTTGAGTCTGTACTTAGTGCCCGGTGGAGGGGGTGGGGGCGCTTGTGGTATAAAAGGCTTGCCTGGTTCAGGTGGTGGTGGTGGTGGAGGGAGGGGCATCCCGATCGGCACAGCGCCTGGCGGTAACGGCTTCCTCCCAGATGCAACCAGGGTAATCTCCACGCCTCTGTCCATAGCCTCCTCTTCCTCCTCCCCGTCTTTCTCCTCTTCGACATTTTGACCCATACCCTCGACCGACCACCGCTCACTTCGCTTACGCCGCTTGGCAAACATCCGGGCTCCCTTGGCGTGTTTGTCGGCGGGGAACATAAGTAGGTCAGCTATGGTCTTGCATGCCTTCATCCTCATCTCTGTAGTGATCTCTGGATCGTCCTCTGAGTGTTTTCCCGGATACGAATAAGGCCTCTTAACTGAAACAGTAACAAAAAAGTAGCATCTCCTTTGAATCATTTGATAAAGTGATATTAAATTTCCTTATAAATATGACGAATCTGTTAAATTAAATCTTGCAAATTTGTTGGCATGCCTATGCATTTGCGATACACCTGTACCAAAGCCAATATACCCCAAAGGCTAGCTCTCATCATTCCTCTGAAAATGGAGAATGATCTTTTGACGAATTGTTAATTCGGAAATTCAGATCTGCGGCTTGAAAACTTCCATTTATTAAATTGAAGTTAATTTTGGTACTTGTTTTGAACTTACTTTCTGATTTGTCTGTTTCATCGATTGTGCTTTTGCTGTCTGGTCTGTCTGGAGGTGGTGCTGCACGTCTCAGGATGACTGTTGGCTCCTCCTTGTAAACTGGCTTTTTTTCGACTTCGACTGTGGTAGAGGCAGAAACTGGCTCTTCCACAACTGGAGCGATAAAAGACGGTGGTTTCCCAATGTCGACGGAAGGCCTCTTAGCCATAAACCCTTGAGGAGCAAAAGTGATGGTGACCTCCTGACCGACTGATGTCCGTCTTGGTCCGCTGACGGAGCCACTCCAGGTCGTGGTTGAGGGAGCTTCAGACTCCATCTTGGGCGTGGTCGAGTAATGGATCTGCGGCTCCCAGCGCATGGGCTTTGTCGGCACATTCTGTTCCTGTTTGCTCTCCAGAAAAGGTGTCTTGGGCTTCGGTGCCGACCCCGTCGGCACGCTTCCAGTGTACTGCACATGCGCTGTGGTGGCATGCGCCGGTGCGCTGCTGGAATATGCTAATGTGGGTTTCTTGACAGGTTGCGATTTTCCAGGTGGCGACCAGATCTCTGGTTTGGCCGCCACGTTGATCTTAGGAGCGTGAAATGTGACAGCGCTACCTCGTCCTTGCCTGCCCGTTCCTAGAAAGAGTGTGAAATTCATTTACAATAATCACTGGACTCAGGTGGTAGTTGGTGTCTAGTTATCAGCAATTAATAGCGATCATCAGGTTCATAATTTAGATACAGATATGGGAACAGTGATAGGAAATCCCCTCCCTGCACGATGGAATTTCTAATGGAATTACATTTTTCCATTCAAGGGCATTTTCGTAATGTCAGTCGCGGATGCCTCTTAAGTAGGTTTCAAAGCAAACGTTATGGAGCAATTGGACGTCACATGGACGCGACTGCAAGGCGTTAATCTAATTTGACCTACAACTTGAATTTATTTAAACTTTAGATTGCATTTCTCCGAAGGGGACTCGATTTGTTCTGCTTTGTGCTTCACACGAGGCGGCAGATATAATTACATGTAGATGTGACATTTTCGTTTCAAATGTTTAGAGAGACGTCCTTTTAGCTCAGACCCCATGCGAATGCAATCAAAGTGTAATAAGCACACTCGTCTTCACCTGTGCTGTCGGTTGTATCCTGCGGAGCACCGTACGTCTTGACATCCCGTTTGGTCGTGGTCTTCGCTTCCTCCCCGATGCGTTCTGTGATTGTCTTAGTGATCGTCTCTTCCCTCACACCTCCATCTGTTCTAGTTTGCACATGCGTAGTCGTAGATGTCTGCTTGTGGCCGGCGTGTCCTTAAATGAAATAAAAAGGCCAGATGTGAATGTCACTTACTTGTGAATATCGCACAGTTGTGAATGTTGCCTCAGCACGGGGAATAATTAAGGCACACGACACAGAGTTACGGAGTGGTATCATGGTTACCGTGAAGCTTTCCATGGTGAGTGAATATTCACGATTTCGGTTGACCACAGCGCCCCCACTGGCGGGGATGTAGGGGTGTCATCATAATATGGCGAATGACACTTCCCAAGAGAGTTGTGAAAATAAGTTTGAGAAACTTTGTCTCTATGTAAAGAGTTATTGGAACAAATCGCTGGTTGTACCTGGTTGCCTTGGCTTTTGCGAAGTTGTAATCTGGTAGGTTGGTACCCGTCGTATCTCTGTGTTACCATTCATGTGTTCTGTGGATGAAGCGTTGATCGGCATGGTAGGGGCACCAGATCCACGTCTACAGTATTGAAATTTGAGAAAAAAAAGTTTTGTAGTTTTATCTCACAAAATTATGGATCATTCTGCAATTCTGCATCCTTTTAGTTCTCAAGGAAACGAATGACAGCCTGAAAAAGGGAGGGAGTGTGGAGTATTGAAAAAATGTTACATATAAATAAACTCTACGTGACTTTGTCAAGTTATTAAAAAGTCTAAAAATATATACAGTTAACTGTTCACACTTCCACAAATTAATACAGAAACGACCGAGTATTCGTCGAGTAATTGCAATTTGGATCTTTTTCTGCTTTGCACATATCAAAAGAATTTGTGTTCATTTAGCAGAGGCACCCTAGTTCTAGAATAAGCCAGTTCGTTAATCCAAAAAAGGAAAGCCATTCAGGAACATGACACGCACGCTATAGGCCGCCCCGGCGCGGGCCGCGCCGATAGGGCGGACTTGGCATGCGCGTCCAAAGGACCTCGGATGCGCTTCATGTGCGTCATACGCTGTTGGGATACGGGCAATTCACAAAAGTGCGCCACCATGAGTTTGCAACGCGTTGGCCAATCACAGTGCGCGAAATTTGTCGACCATTTCTGAACGCGCATTGGGTCGACAAATTTTGCACATTGTGATTGGTCAGCGCGTTGCAATCTCGTGGTGGCTCACTATTGTGAAACGTCCGTATTCCGAATTGGCTCATTGGTTGATAGAATTAAAGAATAGGAATTGTCTGGCACTCGATCTCTCAAGTTATACCTCACAAGTTCTAGGTCTAGCGTATCCACAGCGGCATCTACGTAACCCATGGCGATGTCACATGCCCCATTGCGAACGTTCCTGCCGTTGACACTTAACACTTCGTCTCCTTCCTGTAAGTTGGCGTTGAAAGCTTTACTTTTTCGTCGGATCTAATCCAATGAGATAAAATGAAAAGGAAACAACGTTTCAGCGTTTCGCTTCAGGGAAGGTGGCGCGCTTCCAGTAAACCCTTCTATCGCTTTAGAAAACATATGGTTGCGGCTTTTGCATGAACGACTATGAAGTGCAAAATCAAAAAATAAAAAAGGCCCTAGTAGCGTTTATTTTCCTTTTCATACCCTGTTTTGCCAATTACTTTCTTACTAGCGGAACTTGTTTATCAGCGAGTAGAGGGTGCAAGCTAATTCTCGCTGAATAAAGTTGCTACATGTATCATGGTTATCTCGGTGGCAAACATGTAAGCCCCCGTCACGTAAATCTTGCAAATAAAGTGACTAAGGCACGTACATCTTGCAAAGTGACTCAAAGCAAAAGTCTGATGATAATAATGCTAAAACTAGTGAAACGATGGACAAAAATGTATTTTATCGAGCCAAGTTGTCCACAAAGGAAACGAAACCTCCTTGTTTGAGTGCAACCGATATACAGTTAATTGATAAACAATACCATTTTCGAAGTTTCATCTTTTAACAGTTGTTGATGTGTTAAAACTGGAGACAAAAAATTACTGTAAAGTTACTTTGGTCTCGTGGTTTTGTAATCAATGACAATGTGAAGCTCCACATGTAATTTTCATATATGGCGATTTGACTGCAATTCCCAATTGCACTGTCACGTATCCAGTCCTGGTCTTACTCAGTCTGCCAGGCAGGAAACGTGCATTTCCACGTGCTGTAATTCACGGGACCTCTGTCACACATCACGTCGCTGACACCAGCCAAAAATGAACAACTCAACCAATTTCAACTGACACCGACGCCGCTCTGGTACGTCTTGCATCTGAGCGAATACTTCTCAATGGCAAGTGATGTAACACGCGATTCGGTCAGAGGTACCTACAAATTCAAGGCGCGTTTAACCCTGATCCAAAGTACTTTTATTCAATTCGTAGTTTCAATCGCCATGTCTGTTCTCAGAGCAATTACGCAGTCATTAATTAGCAGCCATGTTGTACACGTACTAAAGACCAATCCAAGATACCAGACACTAAGGAAGCCGCATCATGTCAATTCTCCGAAACAGTAACAGTACGTTATTTTGTGCTCAAGATTGTACATTGCTCTTGCCTTAAATGGGCGACGAAGGCAGAGTAGAGCCAGGTAAGGCAAGCGGGGTGGGGCCATTCTGAGTGCGCAGTGATCTTGAATACGTGCGATTCCCAATAGAGCGACTCTAGGAGTTTGCATCGCGTTGGCCAGTCACTCGTGGAGGCGCACTATTGTGAATCGCCCGTATTGGTCATGAAGATAGAGAACCGAGATGTGGAGTATCTCCAATTTTCTTAATTTTGGTACCGACCTTGGGTTTTCACTGCCAGAGGCCCTAGTTCAGTTTCAGATTGACTGACCTGCTTTCTAGGCCATCGCATAAACGCAACCCACAGCGTGAAAAGATATAATGTAAACCTCTGGGCTGTACGATCAAATTCTTTCTAATCAGGAACCTCTTGAGAATAGATTTCATTTCGCATACGAAATGTTCAAGTCTCAAAGAATACTTTTTCCAAATGATAATAGAGGACATCTCAAGTGAAAATACAAAAATAAGGACTGTCCAGTTCATTGACCTGATCGATAAGTAAAGGCTCGTGAAGTGTTAAAAACACATGTTTGACCAAGCAGACAATCATAGTTATTTTATGCAGATTGCCTTGAGTCGAAAAACAAATTATGGTCCTTGTCACTCAGCAAAGGTCGTATAAATGTCTGTATTAGTGGATTGGTTCATAGAGATGACTTGTCGTAGGGGGCAAAGTAATGAGATATATTCCGGTGTACTGACCTTACTGAGGGTGAAATATTTTGGATGTTTCAATGAGTCAAAGATATATTTATAAGAGGACGCCCCTATAAATTGCCAACATCAATGAGTTGTGTCTGTGTGTACCTTCATGTACATGTTCTTCATCTAAGTTTATGTGAAGAGGGGATCATGCTAAACTGTTTAGGTCCTTTTATGCACCCCTTGAGGGGAAGTGCAATTAACCCAATTAAGGATATGTCCGATTTGAAGTCTCAGGGTATGCCTCGTCAATTATCAGTCTCCAATTATTATGATCTGGCCATAGGCGGCCAACAGCGGGTGCGCACGCGCCGAAGTGGGAATTGAGTCCCGACAGCACAGCAACAGCTGCCAGGCCTTACATGATTCAGACAAAAATGAGCGGTTTGGCAAAATGCCTGCTTCCACACTACTACATTTAGCTCGCTGCAACATTCTGAACTGTCCTTTGTCCCGTGGGGGATTCCGTAATTGCTACAAAACATACATGTAGGCAGTGCCAGTAAGCAAGTTTTAATTCCTAATATTACAGGTGAGCAGACAGGTTCAACCAAAGCAATGGACAGGAACCCGGAGGCGGTGAAATTGTCCAGTTTTTTTCTTCGTTTCAACAAAAAATGTCAAATTCGACTTGTGACCCCCAGACTTTGCTTTGCCCCGGAGATTCACCACAGAACACTAGTCATCATATTAAGTATCCACGAAATTTGTACTTCCTATCTTGCATATACGACCTGGTGTGAGTAAACTTACAGAATAACGAGGTTTTTGTCCTGCAAGCCTACTGCAACAATTTGAACAATTTGTAATCCTGACTCGAACAGTTTACCTTAGGAATCGATGCTGCACTAAGGTAGAGAATATAATCTGTTGGAATCGAAACTGGGAAAACCCCAAGCGAAATTTGAAAATGTTTGTTCATGTGATTGTGAAGAACAAGTTCGGCGCATTACGGAAGCTGATATCTTCCTCATACTGTTTCCATCCTTACTGACGGCAATAAAAAATGGAGGAATAATCAAAATTTAAGTCTAAAATTAAAACGTTTTCTTTGCCAATCGAGAAAAAGTATTCCGCGTATTTAGTCCTTTGTGGGAATTGTGGTGAATTACAAAAGCTTGTGAAAAAGTAACTCAGTTTGTGCGTTTCTGTATTTTTCGATTACAGAGCCAACCATCAGTGCCTTGAATTTAGTAAAGCGCTACCTTTTGACCATTTATTCTTTTTGTCCTTTCTTTCTGGCTTTCCTATGAATGTATTTTTATGTGACACCAGGAATTGTGTTGCACTCAAGAATCAAGTCACAAATTTGTGTTAGTCTCTCAAGGAGTGTAATCATGTTTGACTTCCAATAGGTCATACGGGATTTCTGAACAATTGCCACTTCCTCCTTTTCTTGTTTGTGGTGGACATGGCTAATAAAACACTTATTTTGACCATAAACTGCAACCGCCAGCAACAACGACCACTCGCCAAGATCCGCTCAAGTCATATCCGCATTGTTACGGTTGAACTAGGCAGGGAACTTTACTGGGCATTTTCGAACGGCACTCGGGGACATCACTGGTCGTACGGTAAGAATGTGCGATGAAATGGCGATTTCTCCCCTTGGAGTATTGTTTTTGACAGCCGGATATCTCGTAAAGTTGACGCATCAATTAAAATGCCCCGTCCGGAAACTGAACTCTGTTTCAATTTAGAGAAAATACACACCTGGGGAGATGGCTGTATTGACAACGATGACAAATGTATTCCTGAGACTTAAATTGTGTTTTAAATGTTCCTTTTCCTTTTTAGATCCCAGACCGTATCTCTGGAAGAATGTATATGTTCATGAATTCGTTAGCTTAACGGCAGTCAGTTAACTCCCAAAGGCTTCAGCGGTGCAGCATGTACACCTTGCAGGCGGAAACGCTCCCTTCTTTTAAAGTGGCCCCTTCGGTGAAAGAGAGAAGGGTTTGATCAATTACAGCTGGCACCAAGGGATATAATATTGTCTTCCAAAATAGTGGTCAGTCGAGTCGAGACGCACGGCCCCAGAAAGTGTGTCTGAAGGTAGCCGGTGATGAACTGTTTATTCATAATGTAGTCGGTCAGCAACCTTAAAGACAAGTTGATGACACCTTGGCGGCATCCGAATCTGTTGTCGAGAGCTAGGTCTAAGTCCTCGCTCTATTGGAAATATGTGGAGACGCGTAGACAATAGACCTAGTCGTAGCTCTGGAAGCCCGTTTCGGACACAACCTTAGTCAAGACACATTTGGCTAAGGTAAAGACGTCTGAAATGGATGTCGTGATTTGGACTTTTGGCAATATTAACAGTTAATCTCTTTGATAAAAACTTTGCGTAGGAAATTAAATGCTGATGTCGCAAAATATTGTGGGTAAATACTGCCATAATTAGTAGGTGCAGATTTGTGCGCAAGAGCTGTGCGCATGCGAAAGAACAGACCGTGCGTTGCCGTGTAAACTAAATCGTCCAGTGTGAGTTTTAAAAAGTTATAGATGGGGCTGGGTAGGACAGAGAGGGGGAAATACCATCGCAGATGGGATTGTTTGTGTAAACTTTGATATAATTACATTGGCTTACCTTTGACATATACTTACGTGCAGCGTTAGCCCTGGGGGACTGCATTCAATGCTTTGTTACAAAAACAGCTAAAATCACACTTTTCGTTTTTGCCTTTCACACCATTTAGGCCTAGTTATAATAACTCAACAGTGGGGCTTGGCTTGGAGGTGACACGCCAACAACCCTTTGATTGAAATCTTCTTTAAAGTAAATAATATTTTCCTGTGGTCGAGGAGAGAAGGGCAAGGCCCAAAAGTGTCTTCCATATCTCAGGAAGTACTGATGTAAGATCTAACCTTTGCTCGGAATTTATTACCGTCCTTGGCAAGCATATGCGTCAGAAACACTGAAAAAAATGAACCGTCTCGTAAGAGCATTGGAAAACAGATGGCACGCTGGACCGTCTGTTGTAGTCACTGTGTTTTAATAGATTTCTTCTATTTTCAATGAAAAGGCCAAAATTGTGCGAGCAACAACGTTAATACCAACTGATGGCAACTTTGATGTAGTCAGATTCCCAGTTTAGAAAGATTTTTTATAACAAACAGAGAGAAATCTTATTTCAAATGAAAACTTACAAACTGACAACCTCAACCATTTCCGGACTGAGCTTATGTTATTGACTAATCCAGTGTCAATTCTTGAAATTCAGTTGCACTGCCAGAACGATTTACAAGGTCCCACTAAACGACAAGTTATCTTGGCAATCGCGGTGAGAGATTGAACACTGGACCCATAGTGGGTGTGTCGAAAACCCTTTTAATTTTTGACAAGCTGCAGGAGTGTACAATGAACAGGGCCGAACGGCAGTGGAAATTTAACTTCCGCCACTGGTTGAACGTTTCTGGACGCGCCACAATTGCTTTCACGGTTCCCCAAGGTCAGAGGCATTACCGTATGGAATTTGTACTATACGTTCCTTGGCTGCTTCTAGTTTGAAGAAAAGTAATCACAACTCAATGTGAGCATGATCATAAGTCTGCATCACATCATTCATTGCATGCAAGTTGGGAAGATACTATAATAACGTGGCTGACACAAACTCAAGGTCTACAGTCCAATAAGTGACTATTTTTTACAGTACTGTCAAAGTTTTCCGTCCATTTGTTGGTGAGGATTACTTACAAGTACAGTCTAATAGATTGCTTTGTGAAGCCCCTGTACAGTAAAAACATTCTCACCACGGTGGTCGTTTTGATTGCGTTGAAATACCTCGACGCATAAGCCTCGTTTATTTTCACTTTTCATGTGAATAGTGACTCATCTCATGCAGCCGAGCACAAAACTATTTCAGTATCGCCTTGTATTTTCCTTGTAACAACTTCATGTTTCCTTTCCTCGTTGTGGGTGACACGTTTCGCACGCTGACACGGTTGTGTATGTATAAAAAAAGAGATATTGCATTATGCTGGATTTGAATACTAGAACGCTCTTTGCAAGTTTATATTAAAAAAAATGTACTTGGATTTGGTCAGCGTATGTGCCCAAAGTTGTATCGGTGGAAGGCAGAGAAGAAAGCTTGTTTGATCTGAAATGGGAGTAGGTTTCAGTTCCAGTCGTGCTTGAGGTCAAACTGCAGGAAAAAAAGAAGACATTCCCTGGTGGACTTTAAGGGTCTGCCCTCAGAAATGCCCTTGGGTTTTTGTTTCAGTGTGCCTTGACGATTTCGCAATTGCCATACAGGGACACGTAATCGTGATGCGCTCTTCCTCGGTAAAAAAAATTAAACCTGTTAGATGTACATGTACGTGTAGTTTTAAAAAGGTCACCTCATTTAGATGAAGCAGTTGTAGGCCTAACTGCGGAAACGTAAGATTAAAATTGTATCGATAATCAAGAAGAACTCTTCCCAATTTGATCAATCTGAAAGTACACTTCATGTTGAAAATCAATTGTATTCTGTAATGCCAATACGTGCACGAGGAATATCAAACAAAATTAAGCAGACAAGAATATATGTGTTATCATCTTACAAGTGAAAGATCCACTTCAATTTTCTCTCCTGGGCCTGCACTGTTGGGTAGTCGAACAATGACAGTCGTCGCATCTTTGCAAGGAGGGATGGTAATCGCCACCCCAGAACGGCCCGTCTCGTCGCCAGGTAACTGGATGATTTCAACCCCTTCACGATCCGCCAGAACGGAAGGTAGCCCATTCGAAGTGCACGGGGAAATGCGCCTCCTAGTCCTGGGGAAAGTGTTGGTTTTATTGTTGTCCAGCTCATGTTTGACGAACTGAAGAGGATGGGCGGTGGTCGAATACACCGCTGGCCACTCGATTCTGGGCTTGGTGGCGTAGATGGGCATCTTGAACGGGTTCTGTCAAACGATCTTAGATGTCAGAGATTTCTCTGATAATAAAGTCCAAGATTTCTCCGTCACCCAATCTAATCCAATACTGGCTACATTGTCAATCTAAATGATGGTCGTTTACGTGCTTCGGGGAGTAGTAAAGTACTGCAGAGTCATAAAGTCCGAGAACGACTACTGTTTGTGCGCAGTGTTGCAACGACCACTGAATCTGCTGCAATAAAATCGTGTGTGGTGCACAGACCTCAACATTGCTGTTTCAAAACTCCTATGCTCACTCTGCGACAGGATATGGCGATGTTGAACGAATTTCTGTGTACTTCATGCAACATGCATGTCTCAGGTAAAGATGACCCCCAATTTACATTTTCCACAGTTCGAAGGAACGTCTTTAAAGACACAGATACCGATGAGCGGCAATCAGTGCTTGTATGTTGGTCCTTGGGGTAGGCAGAGGGGTGCGATGCGTCCTCAGCTTGGCTGGAATTCTCTGACCTGTAACCTCGTCCCCTGGTCGCAAAGGCACCGCCCCACCACCTCTCAAGGCTGCGTCCAGGCCAGTCGCCTCCCTGGTTCAAATGTCGACTGAATCACAACAACCCACACGCCGAATCGTTGAAATCTGCATCTGCATCAGACTGCACTCTCCTGGTCGTGGTCCCTGAAAGTCAACCCTTGATGGCCAGACGGCAAAATAGGAAGTGAAACTCCGGAGAAAGCCTGCTGTACTTGGAGCAGCCGGAGAAGGCTCTGCAGCTTGGGAACATGCCCGGTGCACTACCGGATGTGACACCATGGACTCGAAGGGGCTGCAACCAGCCTGACTCACTGGCAAGGAGAGAGCATGTGTTTTACGGTGCCCCTCGGAAAACTGAGCACGACGGAAATAAACACCACACTCCCTCTGCAGATCCCCCTCCGTTTTATGGAGGATTTCTCTGATATTTTAGATATCCAAAATACTAATAACCTGTCATCAATCATTGTGTAAATGTGTTTGCCTTTGAGCGCCCTCTACGACAAGCGAAAGCAAACACAACACGTTGTCGAAGAAGCTGACCGTTTACCCGGTGGAACAAATGATACTTGGGCTGCATCCGAATCTGTTGTCTAGAGCTAGGTCTAGGTCTTCACTCTATTGAAAGTACAGTAGACCTAGCCGTAGCTCTGGAAGGCCCGTTTCGGACACGACCTTGGAAACACAAGTCTCTCCTAAAATGGCTCCATTCCCTGAACTTGAAAACATGCGACAGGAGGTGACGTGCAAGGTTTCTGAAGGAGCTTGTTACTTAATGATCTTCTGAGCTGGTTTCTACGGGGTCCGTAATTGCATGCAAGTTACGGGACAAGTGCATGTCTGATCACATTTTTTGTTGTCTTTTGGCCAGGTCTCTCTGTGATACAGCATGTTGTCCATGTGCCACCGGAGAATCGATGTGCAACTAAGATTTACTGTAGAATCATCGACGGAGACAACATGCAGGAGCATGATAAAACTTGACTGAAAACAAAACAAAACAACATCTTATGTAGAAACATTTCACGCGATTCCTGGTATCTTTTTCCCGAGTACGTGTATTGATAAATACATGTCTCTGCCCAGGTCTCGGTTATCGCCGGAAATTTGATAAAAGGAGAACTCATTTGAGAGTCAAATTTATTGTTCTCCGCAGAAATCTAGGGAAAGGAATTTTATGCGCCTGTCATTCTGCAATCAGTGGCCAACAGCGGGCGCAGCAGATGCAAACGGAGTTGACCTGGAGTCGGACTAAACCTGTTCTACGACTGAAAGACGAGACAGCAGAAATTCATTGTCTCACATGTCCTCCAAGGTTGTGGGCTGCAGGCCTGTGCCCGGATTTAGGCGTGAAAGCGGGGAAGTTCAGTCTGTATGATCCATTCTCACCAGACCGACAGGCAGGCTGCCCTTTTCAACCTAAAAGTTTCTGAGTTCTACGGAGATGCACCTTGCGTGGATGATGTGATCGTGTAATTGAGGGGTGACATTATGCACGAGGTTGCAGAACATGATCTCATCCACTGCAATGCAAAACACGTTGATACATGGTCATGAGTTATAAGGCGTCAGAATCCACTAGGCCTTATTTATGATGATCTTGGGAGAGGAATTGCGTTCATGGTGATTGAATGTACATGTACTGCTCAGTGCATTTTCACGACAGCGAAAAAAATGGAACCCTGTAAGTCCCAAACCAAAACAGTCATATTTACTTATTACATATATCAGTGTGTTTGTCGCAGTGCGTTGTGGGATGGGGGGGGTCATCGTACGCCACGAATGGAGGAAGTAGCGCAAGTCCAAGTTACAGTTGATCAAAAGGAAGTGAAAGGCATCGTACCGAATCCAATTGTGGAGGATAGTTTCCCTGGAAGGTTCAAAACGATAGTATCACAAGATAAGTGCCGGTTTCAAACAGAGATAATCCTACTCATAATGGTTACGAAAGCGGTGTGTATACGCCCATGACCCCAGTTCTGTTCCACCGATGCATCGCGGTAAGCACTGTGATGCGTCATCAGTACACAGGGCCATAAGAACCCACGAGGACCACCACTGATGTGATCATCCGATATCTTAAAACGTATATTTGTATTTTGGGGGCACTACCATGAATGAAGTGGACATATTTTCCGGATCAGCTCCATACTGCGAAACACTTCTACTCAGAGCGAGTTATCTTCTGAACAGATACCGAAGGCGTCTGTCCTTTCTCCCCTGTGTGGTCACTGTCATCTCAATTGGCTATAATTTGAAGAGACCAGGGCCTGAGTTTAATTTGTGGACTGATTTCTCATTGGCCGACGTGTCTCGCCCGGGAAAGATCATTTCCGCTGATCATGGTTCAGAGCTGTTCGTTTCTTTTGCACGAAACGCCGAAATAAAGAGGCCGCTTCAATTTGTGGATAGAGGGCGCTATTCAACAATCGATGTAGCAGGGATGGGAGACACGGCTTGCAAGCTTGAACGGCGCTTCTTGTCTTCCTTCTTATGTTTACATCTGAAAATGCTTCCTTGTTTAGCAACCTTGTTCACTTCAATTTCTACGCCTTTGTTTTCGATTTAAAGCAAACACTGAAGTATATAGGCGGACACTCAAGTTCTTTGTTTTGAGCCTTAACAATACTTTTCGTGGTTTTTCTGTCTCTGTTTATGATGGTTTCTGAATTTGCCAGCAACGGGACGCGGAATTAAACGCGGTTTTCTGCTTTGAATGTGAGGTTTTACTGGTCGCAATCAAAGGTCTTCACTTCAAGCAACACCGCCGTAATACAGGATGTGAGGAACACATTAATTTCACGACTAGATCACACAAAAACGATGTTGGCTTTTAATGACACACACCTTTGGCAAAGGTCCCAGTACTAAACAGCACGGCATAATAATACATTGTTAAGTTGCCTTGCATAAACACGTATCGGGACTCGTTGGAAACAAACCGTCTTTTAGTTTTCTGAGGTGGAATACCGAGAGAAATGACCTCGCGACGGTGTCGTTCACCGACCTTATATGGACCTCTCTCACCGTTGCATGGCAGTAGGTCTTCGGGTAAGTTATCAGGTGACACGTACGATCCTCATCTTGACGCGAATGGAATCACCGTGTGAACAACCAGATTATGACCACCATCGACCAAATCATCTCTGAGGAAAACTTGATCAAAACATCTGCTGTGCACGCAACATCTCAGAAAATTAGCTCAGCTCAAACGCAAACACATCAACTTGACTAACAGGAAAAAATAAGACCAAATACTTTTTCGTCCCCCAAGCGTTTTATTACTTGCCCGCCGAGGTATGATTAGCCTACGTACTTGTTGATTCCCCAGGTCCACAAGATGGATGTGTTTCCCTCGGCATGATTTCTGAGTAGGCACTTTCAAAACGTGTAACAAGATCCTGCAGGCAAGAGAGTGGTTTATGTTGATATTCTATGTTCACTAAAAATTCCCCTGGCCCAACGTAAGGCGATGTCATGCTCTTTCCTCTGAGACTGAACTTCGTGCGAGCTTTTATACTGTTAATGTTAGAAGACGAGATAATGTTTTTCACTCATGACACAACCTGTGGACGTGTCCTGCTTGAAATTAAACACGACACTATGGGAAATTGTTTCGGCCACTACCATAGTCTTGTGGGTAATTTTAGACCGTAGCCAAGTAATGTGGACTCGGCCTTTATGTCATCGCACCGTCTTCCCCCACCTCACCATGCTGAGCATGCTGCTTCCAAATATCACTTGCATGCATGAATAATTTCTCCATATTCAATCCTATGGAATTCATGAGACTTGCGTGCGAAAATGAGTATACAATGTGCAGCTACAGAGCATCTCGAATACATATATATTTCGCCTACCATTAAGTACTTAGTGGAACTTCCAATCAGTTTTATGCACTAGGCCCTATTTGAAAGCCGTACGAACTTTCCATTCCATGCACGAAACTTAAAAGCGAAAGGAATTAAAAACAAAACTACACCTTTGTTAACAGCGGCCTGTTGGTCTAGTGGCATGATTCTCGCTTTGGGTGCGAGAGGTCCCGGGTTCAATTCCCGGACAGGCCCCTCTCCCTTGGGAGTTTGTTTTTATTGCTCTTATATTAAAAGTGATTCTGACATAAAAGGTATTTTTTGTTCGTGAGTCTGTGCGTTTGCTTTCTATTTTTTTCCTTGGGCCAAATTTCGTGATTTATTTTTCTCACAGACTGAACATTGGCTAACGTTATTAGTGACTGACCTGAAATCATGAATGACCCTGTTCGTCTGAGTAATAAGTCATGTTTGATTTCTTAAAGTTTGGTCAATGTGGTTAAAAACGCGGCAGTGCTTGTCGACGTAACTGTAATGGTAAAATGCTAAAAGACCGGGTTCAAACCACTGCATTTATTGTATAGAAAAATTCGGCTTATTGGTCTAGTATGACTCTCGCTGTGGGTGCGGGGGTTCTGTGTTCGATTCCCGGACAAGGCCCTAAAGTATTACTTTTAAAATTATTTTATAAAAATAAATTTTGGGTTCAGGGGTATATTTTGCGACTCGGCTTGTTGGTCAAGTGGTATGATTTATCGTTGTGGGTGCGACCGGGGTCCCGGGTTCGATTCCCGGACGAGCCCCTAAAGTATTACTTTTTAAATTATTTTTTAAAACAAATTTTAGGTTCAGGGGTGTTTCTTGCGCGTCGGCTTGTTGGTCTAGTGGTATGATTCTCGCTTAGGGTGCGAGAGGTCCCGGGTTCAATTCCCGGACAAGCCCACGCTTTCGTTTCTTTTCTTTTTTTTTGTCTCTGTTCCATTTTATTCTAATGTTCCCCTTCTCTTGCTGGTCAGACTTTGAATTCATTTCTTAGAAATGTGGTATGTTATCGAGTAACAAGTCGCAGTTTGGTTTCTTAAAGTTGAGTTCAAATATTTGAACGAAGGTTTGATGCTTCTCCTTATTGCATTTGGTCACAGTTTACCGTTCAGTGATAAGCAACGCGGCAGTGCTGTTTGAGTCGACGTAATCGTCGATCTAGCGTNAACAGTTGTTTCTGTTCATATGCTCAGGGACCGGGTTCAAGACACTGCATTTATTTTGTCGAAAATGTCGGCTTGTTGGTCTAGTGGCATGATTCTCGCTTTGGGTGCGAGAGGTCCCGGGTTCGATTCCCGGACAAGCCCCCAAATTTTGTCATTTTTCGGACGTATTGAGTTATTTTTCAAAATAAATGTTGGGTTCAGGGGTTTATTTCTTGCACCTCGGCTTGTTGGTCTAGTGGTATGATTCTCGCTTAGGGTGCGAGAGGTCCCGGGTTCAATTCCCGGACAAGCCCGCGCTTTCTTTATTTTTTTTCTTTTTTGTCCCTGTTTCATTTTATTGCTAATGTTCCCCTTCTCTTGCTGGATAGACTTTGAATTCATTTCTTTGAAATTTGGTATGTTATCGAGTAACAAGTCGCAGTTTGGTTTCTTAAAGTTGAGTTCAAATATTTGAACGAAGGTTTGATGCTTCTCCTTATTGCATTTGGTCACAGTTTACCGTTCAGTGATGAGCAACGCGGCAGTGCTTTTTGAGTCGACGCAATCGTCGATCTAGCGTAACAGTTGTTTCTTTAAATATGCTCAAGGACTGGGTTCAATACACTGGATATATTTT